>CANJKZ010001049.1:0-110253 GCA_947471745.1 Closterium sp. Naga37s-1 | reverse complement strand
AAAGGTACAGTGGACCAACAGGCCAGTTGGTCCAACCGTCCAGTGGACCAACACGCCAGTCGGTCCACTAGACCAACAAGCTAGTTGGTCCACCTGTCCACTGGGCCAACACGCCAGTTGGTCCACCAGTCCACTGGGCCAACTAGCCAGTTGGTCCAACCAGGTCCATTGGACCAACAGGCCAGTTGGTTCAAACGGGTCAATTCGACCAACATGCCATTTTGTCGAACTGGTCCATTGGACCAACACGCCAATTGATCCAACCGGTCCACAGGACCAACAGGTCAGTTGGTCCTACCGATCCAGTGGACCAAAAGGCTAGGTTGTCCAACCAGTCACCATTGGACCAACTAGCCAGTTGGTCCAACCGGCATTGGACCAACATGCCACTTGGACCAACTGGTCCATTGGACCAACATGCTAGTTGTTCCAACCGGTCCACTGAACCAACAAAACCATTTGGTCGAACCGGTCCAGTGGACCAACAAGCCAGTTGGTCCGACTAGTCCATTGGGCCAACAGGCCAGATGGTCCAAAAGGTCCATTGGACTAACAGGCCAGTTGGTCCAATCGGTCATTGGACCAATAGGCAGTTGTTTAAATCGGCTCATTGGACCAATAGCCCAGTTGGTTCAATCGGTCCAGTGGACCAATAGGCCATTTGGTTCAATCGGTCCAGTGGACCAACACTCCAGTTGGTCCAACCTGTCTATTGGACAAACAGGCCAGTTGGTCCAACCGGTCCACTGGACCAACAGGCCTGTTGGTCGAACCGGTCTATTGGACCCAAATAGACCTGTTGGTCCAACCGGTCCATTTGACCAACATGCCAGTTGGTCCAACCGGTCCAGTGGACCAACAGGCCAAATGGTCCAACGGTCCATTGGACATACAGGGCCAGTTGGTCCAATGGGTCCAATGAACAACAGGCCTGTTGGTCAACCAGTCCATTAGGCCAACAGGCGAGTTGGGCCAAAAGGTACAGTGGACCAACAGGCCAGTTGGTCCAACCTGTCCAGTGGACAACACGCCAATCGGTCCACTAGACCAAACAAGCTAGTTGGTCCACCTGTCCACTGGGCCAACACGCCAGTTGGTCCAACCAGTCCACTGGGCCAACTAGCCAGTTGGTCCAACCAGTCCATTGGACCAACAGGCCAGTTGGTTTCAACGGGTCCATTTGACCAACATGCCATTTTGTCGAACTGGTCCATTGGACCAACACGCCAATTGATCCAACCGGTCCACAGGACAACAGGTCAGTTGGTCCTACCGATCGAGTGGGACAAAAGGCTAGGTTGTCCAACCAGTCACCATTGAACCAACTAGCCAGTTGGTCCAACCGGCATTGGACCAACATGCCACTTGGACCAACTGGTCCATTGGACCAACATGCTAGTTGGTCCAACCGATCCACTGAACCAACAAACCATTGGTCGAACCGGTCCAGTGGACCAACAAGCCAGTTGGTCCGACTAGTCCATTGGGCCAACAGGCCAGATGGTCCAAAAGGTCCATTGGACTAACAGGCCAGTTGAGTCCAATCGGTCCAATGGACCAACACGCCAGTCAGTCCACTAGATTAACAGGCCAGTTGGTCCACCTGTCCGCTGGGCCAACAGTCCAACTAGCCAGTTGGTCCAACAGGTCCATTGGACCAACAGGCCATTTGGTCCCTCCAATGTGTCTGTTTGACCAAGAGGCCAGTTTGTCCAACCGTCCATGGACCTACAGGCCAGTTGGTCCAACCGGTCCACTGGACCAACAGGCCAGTTGGTCCAACCGGTCGATTTGACCAACAAGCCAGTTGGTCAGAACCGGTCCATTGGACCAGCAGGCCAATTGGTCCAACCAGTCCATTGGACCAACAGGCCAGTTGGTCAAACCAGTCCATTGGACCAACAGGCCAGTTCGTCCAACCGGTCCACTGGACCAACAGGCCAGTTGGTCCAATGGGCAGGCCAGTTGGTCCAACGGTCCATTGGACCAACAGGCCAGTTGGTCCAACCGGTCCATTGGACCAACAGGTTAGTTGGTCCAGCCGGTCACTGGACAACAGGTTAGTTGGTTCAGCCGGTCCACTGGATCAACAGGCCAGTTCGTTCAATCGGTCCACTGGACCAATAGGCCTGTTGGTTCAATCGGTCCAGTGGACCAACAAGCCAGTTGGTCCAATCGGTCCACTAAACCAACACGCCAATTGGTTCAACCGGTCCAGTGGACCAAACGGGCCAATGGTCCACCGGTCCATTGGACCAACAGGCCAGTTGGTGCAACCAGTCCATTGGGCCAACATGTTTGTTTGTCCAAAAGGTCCTTTGGACCAATAGGCCTATTGGTCGAATCGGTCCACTAGACCAACAGGCCAGTTGGTCCAATCTGTCCAGTGGCCCAACACGCCAGACAGTCCACTAGACCAACAGGCTAGTTGGTCCACCTGTCCACTGGGCAACAGGCCAGTTGGTCCAACCGGTCCAGTGGACCAACAGGTTAGTTGGTCCAACGGGTCCATTGGACCAACAGGCCAGTTTGTCCAACCGGTCCACTGGACCAAGAGGCCAGTTGTTTAAATCGGCTCATTGGACCAATAGCCCAGTTGGTTCAATCGGTCCAGTGGACCAATAGGCCATTTGGTTCAATCGGTCCAGTGGACCAACATCCCAGTTGGTCCAACCTGTCTATTGGACAAACAGGCCAGTTGATTCAACCGGTCCATTGGACCAACAGGCCTGTTGGTCGAACCGGTCTATTGGACCAATTGACCTGTTGGTCCAACCGGTCCATTTGACCAACATGCCAGTTGGTCCAACCGGTCCAGTGGACCAACAGGCCAAATGGTCCAACCGGTCCATTGGACATACAGGCCAGTTGGTCCAAAGGGTCCAATGAACCAACAGGCCTGTTGGTCCAACCAGTCCATTAGGCCAACAGGCGAGTTGGGCCAAAAGGTACAGTGGACCAACAGGCCAGTTGGTCCAACCTGTCCAGTGGACCAACACGCCAATCGGTCCACTAGACCAACAAGCTAGTTGGTCCACCTGTCACTGGGCCAACACGCTATTTGGTCCAACCAGTCCACTAGGCCAACTAGCCAGTTGGTCCAACCAGTCCATTGGACCAACAGGCCAGTTGGTTCAACGGGTTCATTGACCAACATGCCATTTTGTCGAACTGGTCCATGGAACCACACGCCAATTGATCCAACCGGTTCCACAGGACCAACTGGCCTGTTGGTCAAAGGACCGGTTGGACCAACTGGCCAGTGGTCCAGCGGACTGGTTGGACCAACTGGCCTCTTGGTCCAATGGACCGGTTGGACCAACTGGCCTGTTGGTCCAGTGGACCGATTGGACCAACTGGCCTGCCCATTGGACCAACTGGCCTGTTGGTCCAGTGGACCGATTGGACCAAATGGCTTGTTGGTCCAATGGACCCGTTGGACCAAGTGGCCTGTTGGTCCAGTGGACCGGTTTGACCAACTGGCCTGCTGGTCCAATGGACTGGTTGGACCAACTGGCCTGTTGGTCCAATGGACCAGTTGGACCAACTGGCCTGTTGGTTCAATGGACTGGTTGGACCAATTGGCCTGATGGTCCAGTGGACGGTTGGACCAACTGGCCTGCTAGTCCAATGGACTGGTTGGACCAACTGGCCTGTTGGTCCAGTGGACCGGTTGGACCAACTGGCCTGCTGGTCAATGGACTGGTTGGAACAACTGGCCTGTTGGTCAAATGGACCGTGGACCAACTGGCCTGTTGGTCCAGGGACTGGTTGGACCAACTGGCCTCTTGGTCCAATGGACTGGTTGGACCAACTGGCCGGTGGTGGTATAGTGGACCGATTGGACCAACTGGCCTGCCCATTGGACCAACTGGCCTGTTGGTCCAGTGGACCGATTGGACCAACTGGCCTGTTTGTCCAATGGACCCGTTGGACCAAGTGGCCTGTTGGTCCAATGGACCGGTTGGACCAACTGGCCTGCTGGTCCAATGGAGTGGTTGGACCAACTGGCCTCTTGGTCCAATGGACCCGTTGGACCAAGTGGCCTGTTGGTTCAATGGACCGGTTGGACCAGCTGGCCTGTTGGTCCAATGGACCGGTTGCACCAACTGGCCTGTTGGTCCAATGGACCGGTTTGGTCCAACTGGCCTGTTGGTCCAATGCCGGTTGGACCAACTGGCCTGTGGTCTGCTGGACAGGTTGGACCAACTGGCCTGTTGGTCCAGTGGACCAATTGGACCAACTGGCATGTTGGTCCAATGGACAGGTTGGACCAACTGGCCTGTTGGTTCAATTGACTGGTTGGACCAACTGGCCTGTTGGTCCAGTGGACCGGTTGGACCAATTGGCTTGCTGGTCCAATAGACTGGTTGGACCAACTGGCCTGTTGGTCAAATGGACCGGTTGGACGAACTGGCCTGTTGGTCCAGTGGACTGGTTGGACCAACTGGCCTCTTGGTCCAATGGACCGGTTGGACCAACTGGCCTGTTGGTCCAGTGGACCGATTGGACCAACTGGCCTGCCCATTGGACCAACTGGCCTGTTGGTCCAGTGGACCGATTGGACCAACTGGCTTGTTGGTCCAATGGACCCGTTGGACCAAGTGGCCTGTTGGTCCAATGGACCGGTTGGACCAACTGGCCTGCTGTCCAATGGAGTGGTTGGACCAACTGGCCTCTTGGTTCAATGGACCCGTTGGACCAAGTGGCCTGTTGGTTCAATGGACCGGTTGGACCAGCTGGCCTGTTGGTCCAATGGACCGGTTGCAACCAACTGGCCTGTTGGTCCAATGGACCGGTTGGTCCCAACTGGCCTGTTGGTCCAATGCCGGTTAGACCAACTGGCCTGTTGGTCTGCTGGACAGGTTGGACCAAATGGCCTGTTGGTCCAGTGGACCGGTTGGACCAACTGGCATGTTGGTCCACTGGACCGATTGAACCAACTGGCCTGTTGATCCAGTGGACCGGCTGAACCAACTAACCTGTTGGTCCAGTGGACCGGCTGGACCAACTTGCCTGTTGGTCCAATGGACCGGTTGGACTAACTGGCCTGCCCATTGGACCAACTGGCCTGTTGGTCCAGTGGACCGATAGGACCAACTGGCCTGCTGGTCCATTGGACCGGTTGGACCAACTGGCCTGTTGGTCCAATGGACCGGTTGGACCAACTGGCCTATTGGTCCAATGGACCGGCTGGACCAACTGGCCTGCTGGTCCAATGGACCAATTGGACCAACTCGCCTGTTTGTCCAATGGACCGGTTGGACCAACTGGCTTGTTGGTCCAATGGACCGGCTGGACCAACTGGCCTGTTGGTCCTATGGACCGGCTGGACAAACTGGCCTGATTGTCCAATGGACCGGATTGGACCAACTGGCCTATTGGTCCTATGGACCGGCTGGACCAACTGGTCTGATTGTCCAATGGACCGGTTGGACCTTCTGGCCTGTTGGTCGAGTGGACCGATTGGACCAGCTGGGTTGTTGGTCCAATGGACCGGTTTGGACCAACTGGCTGGTTGGTCCAATGGACCGGTTGGACAATGGCCTGTTGGTCCGATGGACCCATTGGGACGAACTGGCTTCTTGGTCCGATGGAACGGTTGAACCAACTCGCCCTGTTGGTCCGATGGAACGGTTGGGACCAACTGGCCTGTTCGTCCGATGGACCCATTGGACGAATTGGCTTCTTGTTCCGATGGAACAGTTTGAACCAACTCGCCTGTTGGTCCGATGGAACGGTTGGACCAACTGGACTGTTGGCCCGATGGACCGGTTGGACCAGCTGGCTTGTTGGTCCAGTGGACCGGTTGGACCAACTGGCCTGTTGGTTCAGTGAACCGATTGGACCAACTGGCCTGTTGGTCCAGTGGACCGGTTGGACCAACTTGCCTGTTGGTCCACTTGACCGGTTGGACCAACTGGCCTGTTGGTCCACTAGACGCAATTGGGACCTCCTGGCCTGTTGGTCCGATGGACCGGTTGGACCAACTGGCTTGTTGGTCCATTGGACCGATTGTACCAACTGGCCTGTTGGTCGATGGAACTGTTGGACCAACTAGCGTGTTGGTCTAGTGGACCGGTTGGACCAACTAGCGTGTTGGTCTAGTGGACCCGTTGGACCAACTGGCCTGTTGGTCCAATGGACTAGTTGGACCAACTGACCTGTTGGTCCACATACTCGGTTGGACCATTGACCTGTTGGTCCACTTGACCGGTTGGACCAACTGGCCTGTTGGTCCAGTGGACTGATTGGACCAACTGGCCTGTTGATCCAGTGGACCAGTTGGACAACTGGCTGTTGGTCAAATGGACTCGTTGAACCAACTGACCTGTTGGTCCAGTGGACCGGTTGGACCAACTGGCTAGTTTGGCTTGGTGGACCGGTTGGACCAACTGGCATGTTGGTCCAGTGGATACGTGGACCAACTGGCCTGTTGGTCTAGTGGACAGATTGGACCAACTGGCCTGTTGGTCCGATGGACCAGTTGGACCAACTGGACCTGTTGGTCCACTTGACCGGTTGGACCAACTGACCTGTTGGACCACTTGACCGGTTGGACCAACAGGCCTGTTGGTCCAGTGGACCGATTGGACCAACTGGGCTGTTGGTCCAATGGACCAGTTGGACCAGCTTGCCTGTTGGTCCACTAGACCGATTGAACCAACTGGCCTATTGGTCCACTGGACCGATTGAACCAACTGGCCTGTTGGTCCAGTGGACCAGTTGGACAAACTGGCCTGTTGGTCCACTAGACCGATTGAAACCAACTGGCCTATTGGTCCACTGGACCGATTGAACCAACTGACTTGTTGGTCCAGTGGACCCGTTGGACCAACTGGCTAGTTGGCTGAGTGGACCGGTTGGACCAACAGGCATGTTGGCCCAGTGGACAGGTGGACCAACTGGCCTGTTGGTCTAGTGGACCGACTAGCGTGTTGGTCCAATGGACCTTTGGGACCAACTGGCCTGTTGGTCCAACGGACCAGTTGGACCAACTGGCCTGTTGGTAGAATGGACCGGTTGGACCAACTGGCCTGTTGGTCCAGTGGACTGGTTGGACCAACTGGCCTGTTGGTCCAATGGACCGGTTGGACCAACTGGCTTGTTGGTCCAGTGGACCGATTGGACCAACTGGCCTGCCCATTGGACCAACTGGCCTGCTGGTCCAATGGACTGGTTGGACTAAATGGCCTGCAGGTCCAATGGACCGGTTGGACGAACTGGCCTGTTGGTCCAATGGACCGGTTGGACGAACTGGCCTGTTGGTCCAATGGACCGGTTGGACCAATTGGCCTGTTGGTCCAATGGACAGGTTCGACCAACCTGGCCTGTTGGTCAAATGGACCGGTTGGACCAACTGGCCTGTTGGTCCAGTGGACCGGATGGACCAACTGGCCTGTTTGTCCAATGGACCGGTTGGACCAACAGGCCTGTTGGTCCAGTGGACCGATTGGAGCAACTGGCCTGCCCATTGGACCAATTGGCCTGTTGGTCCAGTTGACCGATTGGACCAGCAAGCCAGTTGGTCCAATGGACCCATTGGACCAACTGGCCTGTTGGTCCAGTGTACCGGTCAAACTGGCCTGTTGGTCCAATGGACCGGTTGGACCAACTGGCCTGTTGGTCCAGTGGACCGGTTGGACCAACTGACCTGTTGGTCCAATGGACCGGTTGGACCAACTGGCCTGTTGGTCAAATGGACTGGTTGGACCAACTAACTTGTTGGTCCAGTGGACCGGTTTGGACCAACTGGCCTGTTGGTCCAATGAACCGGTTGGACCAACTGGCCTGCTGGTCCAATAGACCGGTTGGACGAACAGGCCTATTGGTAAAATGAAACGGTTTGACCAACTGGCCTGTTGGTCCACTGGACCGGTTGGACGAACTGGCCTGTTGGTCCAGTGGACCGATTGGACCAACTTGCCTGCCCATTGGACCAACTGGCCTGTTGGTCCAGTGGACCGGTTGGACGAACTGGCCTGTTGGTCCAGTGGACCGGTTGGACCAACTTGCCTGCCCATTGGACCAACTGGCCTGCTGGTCCAATGGACCAGTTGGACGAATTGGCCCGTTGGTCCAATGGAACAGTTGGACCAACTAGCCTGCTATTCCAATGGACCGGTTGGACCAACTGGCCTGTTGATCAAATGGACTGGTTGGACCAACTGGCCTGTTGGTCCAGTGGATCGGTTGGACCAACTGGCCTGTTGGTCCAATGGACCGGTTGGACCAACTGGCCTGTTGGTCCAGTGGACCGATTGGACCAACTGGCCTGCCCATTGGACCAACTGGCCTGTTGGTCCAGTGGACCAATTGGACCAACCGGCCTGTTGGTCCAATGGACCCATTGGACAAACTTGCCTGTTGGTCTAGTGGACCGGTTGGACCAACTGGCCTGCTAATCCAATGGACCGGTTGGACGAACTGGCCTGTAGGTCCAATGAACCGGTTGGACCAACTGGAATGTTGGTCAAATGGACCGGTTGGACCAACAGGCCTGTTGGTCCAATGGACCGGTTGGACCAACTGGCCTGTTGGTCCAATGGACCGGTTGGACCAACTGGAATGTTGGTCAAATGGACCGGTTGGACCAACTGGCCTGTTGGCCCAGTGGACTGGTTGGACCAACTGGCCTGATGGTCCAATGGACCGGTTGGACCAACTGGCCTGTTGGTCCAGTGGACCGATTAGACCAACTGGCCTGCCCATTGGACCAACTGGCCTCTTGGTCCAGTGGACCGATAGGACCAACTGGCCTGTTGGTCCAATGGACCCATTGGACCAACTGGCCTGTTTGTCTTGTGGACCGATTAGACCAACTGGCCTGCTGGTCCATTGGACCGGTTGGACGAACTTGCCTGTTGGTCCAATGGACCAGTTGTACGAACTGGCCTGTTGGTCCAATGGACCGGTTGGAACAACTCGCCTGTTGGTCCAATGGACTGGTTGGACCAACTGGCCTGTAGGACCAATGGCCCGGTTGGACCAACTTGCCTGTTGGTCCAATGGACCAGTTGGACCAACTCGCCTGTTGGGTTAGTGGACCGGTTGGACCAACTGGCCTGTTGGTCCTATGGACCGGCTGGACAAACTGGCCTGATTGTCCAATGGACCGGTTGGACCAACCGGCCTGTTGGTCCTATGGATCGGCTGGACGAACTGGCCTGATTGTCCAATGGACCGGTTGGACCAGCTGGCTTGTTGGTCCAATAGACCGGTTGGACCAACTGGCTAGTTGGTCCAATGGACCGGTTGGACCAACTGGCCTGTTGGTCCAACCGACCCATTGGACGAACTGGCTTCTTGGTCCGATGGAACGGTTGAACCAACTGGCCTGTTGGTCCGATGGAACGGTTGGACCAACTGGCCTGTTGGCTCGATGGACCTGTTGGACCAACTGGCTTCTTGGTCCAGTGGACCGGTTGGACCAACTGGCCTGTTGGTTCGATGGACCGGTTGGACCAACTGGCCTGTTGGCCCGATGGACCGGTTGGACCAACTGGCTTGTTGGTCCAGTGGACCAAGTGAACCAACTGGCCTGTTGGTTCAGTGAACCGATTGGACCAATTGGCCTGTTGGTCCAGTGGACCGGTCGGACCAACTAGTTTGTTGGTCCACTTGACCGGTTTGGACCAACTGGCCTGTTGGTCCACTAGACCAATTGGACCAACTGGCCTGTTGGTCCGATGGACCCGTTGGACCAACTGGCTTGTTGGTCCATTGGACCGATTGGACCAACTAGCCTGTTGGTCCAATGGACCGGTTGGACCAACTGGCCAGTTGGTCCGATGGAACAGTTGGACCAACTAGCGTGTTGGTCTAGTGGACCGGTTGAACCAACTAGCGTGTTGGTCTAGTGGACCGACTAGCGTGTTGGTCCACTGGACAGATTGGACCAATTGGCCTGTTGGTCCAGTGGACCCGTTGGATCAACTGGCCTGTTGGTCCAATGGACCAGTTGGACCAACTGACCTGTTGGTCAACTTGACCGGTTGGACCAACTGACCTGTTGGTCTACTTGACCGGTTGGACCAACTGGCCTGTTGGTCCAGTGGACCAATTGGACCAACTGGCCTGTTGTTCCAATGGTCAAGTTGGACCAACTTGCCGATTGGTCCACTAGACCGATTGAACCAACTGGCCTATTGGTCCACTGGACCGATTGAACCAACTGGCCTGTTGGTCCAGTGGACTAGTTGGACAAACTGGCCTGTTGGTCAAATGGACTCGTTGAACCAACTGACCTGTTGATCCAGTGGACTGGTTGGACCAACTGGCTAGTTGGCTCAGTGGACCGGTTGGACCAACTGGCATGTTGGCCCAGCGGACAGGTTGACCAACTGGCCTGTTGGTCTAGTGGACCGACTAGCGTGTTGGTCCAATGGACCTTTGGGACCAACTGGCCTCTTGGTCCGATGGACCGGTTGGACCAACTGGCCTGTTGTTCCAGTGGACCGATTGGACCAACTGGCTTGTTGGTCCAACTGGCCTGCCCATTGAACCAACTGGCCTGTTGGTCCAGTGGACCGATTGGACCAACTGGCTTGTTGGTCCAATGGACCCGTTGGACCAACTGGCCTGTTGGTCCAATGGACCAGTTGGACCAACTAACCTGTTGGTCCACATGACCGGTTGGACCAACTGACCTGTTGGTCCACTTGACCGGTTGGACCAACTGGCCTGTTGGTCCAGTGGACCGATTGGACCAACTGGCCTGTTGTTCCAATGGACCAGTTGGACCAACTTGCCTGTTGGTCCACTAGACCGACTGAACCAACTGGCCTATTGGTCCACTGGACCGATTGAACCAACTGGCCTGTTGGTCCAGTGGACCAGTTGGACAAACTGGCCTGTTGGTCAAATGGACTCGTTGAACCAACTGAACTGTTGGTCTAGTGGACCGGTTGGACCAACTAGCTAGTTGGCTCACTGGACCGGTTGGACCAACTGGCGTGTTGGCCCAGTGGACAGGTGGACCAACTGGCCTGTTGGTCTAGTGGACCGACTAGAGTGTTGGTCCACTGGACAGATTGGACCAACTGGCCTGTTGGTCCAGTGGACCCGTTGGACCAACTGGCCTGTTGGTCCAATGGACCAGTTGGACCAACTGACCTGTTGGTCCACTTGACCGGTTGGACCAACTGACCTGTTGGTCTACTTGAGCGGTTGGACCAACTGGCCTGTTGGTCCAGTGGACCAATTGGACCAACTGGCCTGTTGTGCCAATGAACCAATTGGACCAACTGGCCTATTGGTCCACTGGACCGATTGAACCAACTGGCCTGTTGGTCCAGTGGACCAGTTGGACAAACTGGCTTGTTGGTCAAATGGACTTGTTGAACCAACTAACCTGTTGGTCCAGTGGACCGGTTGGACCAACTGGCTAGTTGGCTCAGTGGACCGGTTGGACCAACTGGCATGTTGGCCCAGTGGACAGGTGGACCAACTGGCTTGTTTGTCTTGTGGACCGATTGGACCAACTGGCCTGCTGGTCGATTGGACCGGTTGGACCAACTGGCCTGCTGGTCCAATGGACCGGTTGGACGAACTGGCCTGTTGGTCCAATGGACTGGTTGGACCAACTGGCCTGTTGGACGAACTCGCCTGTTGGTCCAATGGACCGGTTGGACCAACTGGTTTGTTAGTCCTCTGGACAAGTTTGACGAACTTGCCTGTTGGTCCAATGGACCAGTTGGACGAACTGGCCTGTTGGTTCAATGGACCGGTTGGAACAACTCGCCTGTTGGTCCAATGGACTGGTTGGACCAACTGGCCTGTAGGTCCAATGTCCCGGTTGGACCAACTTGCCTGTTGGTCCAATGGACCAGTTGGACCAACTCGCCTGTTGGTCAATGGACCGGTTGGACCAACTGGCCTGTTGGTCCTATGGACCGGCTGGACAAACTAGCCTGATTGTCCAATGGACCGGTTGGACCAACCGGCCTGTTGGTCCTATGGATCGGCTGGACGAACTGGCCTGATTGTCCAATGGACCGGCTGGACCAGCTGGCTTGTTGGTCCAATGGACCGGTTGGACCAACTGGCTGGTTGGTCCAATGGACCGGTTGGACCAACTGGCCTGTTAGTTCGATGGACCCATTGGACGAACTGGCTTCTTGGTCCCGATGGAACGGTTGAACCAACTGGCCTGTTGGTCCGATGGAACGGTTGGACCAACTGGCCTGTTGGCTCGATGGCCCTGTTGGACCAACTGGCTTCTTGGTCCAGTCGAGCGGTTGGACCAACTGGCCTGTTGGTTCGAAGGACCGGTTGGACCAACTGGCCTGTTGGCCCGATGGACCGGTTGGACCAACTGGCTTGTTGGTCCAGTGGACCGGTTGGACCAACTGGCCTGTTGGTTCAGTGAACCGATTGGACCAACTGGCCTGTTGGTCCAGTGGACCGGTCGGACCAACTAGTTTGTTGGTCCACTTGACCGGTTGGACCAACTGGCCTGTTGGTCCACTAGACCAGTTGGACCAACTAGCCTGTTGGTCCGATGGACCGGTTGGACCAACTTGCTTGTTGGTCCATTGGACCGATTGGACCAACTGGCCTGTTGGTCCAATGGACCGGTTGGACCAACTGGCCAGTTGGTCCGATGGAACAGTTGGACCAACTAGCGTGTTGGTCTAGTGGACCGGTTGAACCAACTAGCGTGTTGGTCTAGTGGACCGACTAGCGTGTTGGTCCACTGGACAGATTGGACCAACTGGCCTGTTGGTCCAGTGGACCCGTTGGATCAACTGGCCTGTTGGTCCAATGGACCAGTTGGACCAACTGACCTGTTGGTCCACTTGACCGGTTGGACCAACTGACCTGTTGGTCTACTTGACCGGTTGGACCAACTCGCCTGTTGGTCCAGTGGACCAATTGGACCAACTGGCCTGTTGTTCCAATGGACCGATTGAACCAACTGGCCTATTGGTCCACTGGACCGATTGAACCAACTGGCCTGTTGGTCCAGTGGACCAGTTGGACAAACTGGCTTGTTGGTCAAATGGACTCGTTGAACCAACAGACCTGTTGGTCCAGTGGACCGGTTGGACCAACTGGCCTGTTGGTCCAATGGACCGGTTGGACCAACTGGCCTGCTGGTCCAATGGACCGGTTGGAAGAACGGCCTGTTGGTCCAATGGACCGGTTGGACCAACTGGCCTGTTGGTCCAATGGACCAATTGGACCAACTGGTCTGTTGGTCCAATGGACCGGTTGGACCAATTGGCCTATTGGTCCAATGGACCGGTTGGACCAACTGGCCTGTTGACCAAATGGACCGGTTGGACCAACAGGCCAGTTGGTCCAGTGGACTGGTTGGACCAACTGGCCTCTTGGTCCAATGGACCGGCTGGACGAACTGGCCTGTTGGTCCAGTGGACCGATTGGACCAACTGGCCTGCCCATTGGACCAACTGGCATGTTGGTCCAGGGGACCGATTGGACCAACTGGCTTGTTGGTCCAATGGACCCGTTGGACCAACTGGCCTGTTGGTCCAGTGGACCGGTTGGACCAACTGGCCTGCTGGTCCAATGGACTGGTTGGACCAACTGGCCTGTTGGTCCAATGGACCGGTTGGACCAACTGGCCTGTTGGTTCAATGGACCGGTCGGACCAGCTGGCCTGTTGGTCCAATGGACCGGTTGCACCAACTGGCCTGTTGGTCCAAGACCGGTTGGTCCAACTGGCCTGTTGGTCCAATGCCGGTTGGACCAACTGGCGTATTGGTCTGCTGGACAGGTTGAACCAACAGGCCTATTGGTCCAGTGGACCGATTGAACGAACTGGCCTGTTGATCCAGTGGACCGGCTGAACCAACTAACCTGTTGGTCCAGTGGACCGGCTGGACCAACTAACCTGTTGGTCCAATGGACCGGTTGGACCAACTGGCATGTTGGCCCAGTGGACAGGTGGACCAACTGGCCTGTTGGGTGGACCGACTAGCGTGTTGGTAAAATGGACCTTTGGGACCAACTGGCCTCTTGGTCCGATGGACCGGTTGGACCAACTGGCCTGTTGGTCCAGTGGACCGATTGGACCAACTGGCCTGTTGGTCCAATGGACCGGTTGGACCAACTGGCCTGCTGGTCCAATGGACCGGTTGGAAGAACGGCCTGTTGGTCCAATGGACCGGTTGGACCAACTGGCCTGTTGGTCCAATGGACCAATTGGACCAACTGGTCTGTTGGTCCAATGGACCGGTTGGACCAATTGGCCTATTGGTCCAATGGACCGGTTGGACCAACTGGCCTGTTGACCAAATGGACCGGTTGGACCAACAGGCCAGTTGGTCCAGTGGACTGGTTGGACCAACTGGCCTCTTGGTCCAATGGACCGGCTGGACGAACTGGCCTGTTGGTCCAGTGGACCGATTATCCAACTGGCTTGCCCATTGGACCAACTGGCATGTTGGTCCAGGGGACCGATTGGACCAACTGGCTTGTTGGTCCAATGGACCCGTTGGACCAACTGGCCTGTTGGTCCAGTGGACCGGTTGGACCAACTGGCCTGCTGGTCCAATGGACTGGTTGGACCAACTGGCCTGTTGGTCCAATGGACCGGTTGGACCAACTGGCCTGTTGGTTCAATGGACCGGTCGGACCAGCTGGCCTGTTGGTCCAATGGACCGGTTGCACCAACTGGCCTGTTGGTCCAAGACCGGTTGGTCCAACTGGCCTGTTGGTCCAATGCCGGTTGGACCAACTGGCGTATTGGTCTGCTGGACAGGTTGAACCAACAGGCCTATTGGTCCAGTGGACCGATTGAACGAACTGGCCTGTTGATCCAGTGGACCGGCTGAACCAACTAACCTGTTGGTCCAGTGGACCGGCTGGACCAACTAACCTGTTGGTCCAATGGACCGGTTGGACCAACTGGCCTGTTGGTCCAATGGACCGGTTGGACCAACTAACCTGCCCATTGGACCAACTGGCCTGTTGGTCCAGTGGAGCGATAGGACCAACTGGCCTGTTGGTCCAATGGACCCATTGGACCAACGAGTCTGTTGGTCCATTGGACCGATTGGCCCAACTGGCCTGCTGGTCCAATGGACCGGTTGGACCAACTGGCCTGCTTGTCCAATGGACCGGTTGGACGAACTGGCCTGTTGGTCTGATGGACCGGTTGGACGAACTGGCCTGTTGGTCCAATGGACCGGTTGGACCAACTGGCCTGTTGGTCTAATGGAACCGTTGGACGAACTCGCCTGTTGGTCGAATGGACCGGTTGGACCAACTGGCCTGGTGGTCTAGTGGACAAGTTGGACGAACTTGCCTGTTGGTCCAATGGACCGGTTGGACGAACTGGCCTGTTGGTCCAATGGACCGGTTGGACCAACTTGCCTAATAAATTTTATCTACGCATAAATATCTGATGTTGAAATCATGTCATCTATAATTTATATGTACATTTGGTAACAAGCTACGTAGAGAAACTGATAAGAAAACGTTTTCGTAATAGTTGTATATAGACTTTATTATTTAATATATTCACCAATAAGCATATATGGTTAGGAAAATAGGATCCATCTCATCTATTTTTTGGATATCCATAAAACCATCGGAAAATGTCAGGGCATGTTATCATAAAACAAAGTGTTGAAAACAAACAAATAGACATTAAATTGTTACTGAAATTGAACTTATATACGTAACTAATTCTGTTTAGAAGGATGGTTAGAGATGTCTATGTACAAGCACTAGCCCCTGCTAGTCATATCGTATCTACTGAAGAATAATAACTCGGGCCAGTTGGTCCAACCGGTCCACTTGACCATCAGGCCAATTGGTCCAGCCGGTCCATAGGACCAACAGGCCAGTTGGTCCAACCGGTCCATAGGACCAACAGGCCGGTTGGTCCAACCAATATATAAGACCAAAAGGCGATTTGGTCCTACCCGTCCATTAGACCAACAGGCGAGTTGGTCCAACCGGTCCATTGGACCAGGCGAGGTTGTCCAACTGTTCCATTGGACCAACAGAACAGTTGGTCCAAGCGGTCCACTGGACCAACATGCCATTTGGTCCGACCGGTTTATAAGACGAACATGCGAGTTGGTCCAACCGGTCCATAGGACCAAAAGGCGAGTTGGTTCAACCGATCCACAGGACCAACAGGCCAGTTGGTCCAACTGATCCATTGGACTAACATGGCAGTTGGTCCAACCGGTCCACTCGACCAACAAGCCAGTTGGTCCAACCGGTCCATAGGACCAACAGGCGAGTCCAACAGGACCGACAGGCGAGTTGGTCCAACTGGTCCACTGGACCAACAGGCTAGTTGGTCCAACTGGTCCATAGGACCAACTGGCCAGTTGGTCCAACCAGTCCACTGGACCAACAGGCCAAGTGGTCCATCCAGTCCACTGGACCAACAGGCCAGGTGGTCCAACCAGTCCATAGGACCAACAAGCCAGTTTGTCCAACTAGTCCATTGGACCAACATACCATTCGGTCCAACCGGTCCAATGGACAAACATGCTAGATGGTCCAACTGGTCCATTGAACCAACGGGCCAGTTGGTCCAACCGTTCTTCTGGACCAGCAGGCCAATTGGTCCAGCCGGTCCATAGGACCAACATGCCAGTTGGTCCATCCGGACCATAGGACCAACAGGCCGGTTGGTCCAACCGGTCCATAAGACCAAGAGGCGATTTGGTCGTACCGGTCCATTAGACCAACACGCGAGTTGGTCCAACCGGTCCATTGGACCAACAGGCGAGTTGGTCCAACTGGTCCATTGGACCAACAGAACAGTTGGTCGAGCCGGTCCACTGGACCAACATGCCATTTGGTCCGACCGGTTTATAGGACGAACAGGCGAGTTGGTCCAACCGATCCACTGGACCAACTGGCCAGTTGGTCCAACTGGTCCATTGGACTAACATGGCAGTGGTTCCAACCGGTCCACTAGACCAATACGCCAGTTGGTTCGACCGGTCCATAGGACCAACAGATGAGTTGGTCCAACCGGTCCACTGGACCAACATGAGAATTGGTCCAATCGGTCCACTCGACCAATAGGAGAGTTGGTCCAACCAGTCCACTGGACCAACAGGCCGGTTGGTCCAACTAGTCTATAGGATCAACAGGCGAGTTGGTCCAACCAGTCCATAGGACCAACAGGCGAGTTGGTCCAACTGGTCCATTGGACCAACAGGCTAGTAGGTCAATCAGGCCGGTTGGTCCCATCGGTCCATTGGACCAATAGGCGAGTTGGTTCAACCGATCCATTGGACCAACAGGCGAGTTAGTCCAACCGGTCCATTGGACCAATAGGCGAGTTGGTTCAACCGGTCCATTGGACCAACATTCCAGTTGGTCCAACCGGTCCATTAGACCAACACTCGAGTTGGTCCAACCGGTCCATTAGACCAAGAGGCCAGTTGGTCCAACCGGTCCATTGGACCAACAGGCGAGTTGGTCCAATCGGTCCACTGGACCAGCAGGCCAGTTGGTCCAACCGGTCCGTTGGACCAACAGACCAGTTGGTTCAACCGGTCCACTGGACCAACAGATGAGTTGGTCCAACCTGTCCACTGGACCAACAGGCCAATTGGACCAACCGGTCCACTGGACCAACACGCCAGTTGGTCCGACTGGTCCACTGGACCAACAGGTTAGTTGGTCCAACCGGTCCACTGGACCAACACGCTAGGTGGGTTAACCGGTCCACTGGACCAACAGGGGAGTTGGTCCAACCGGTCCATAGGACCAACAGGCCAGTTGGTCCAACCGGTCCATTGGACCATCAGGCCCTTTGGTCCAACCGGTCCATTGGACCAATAGGCCATTTGGTCCAACCGGTCGACTGGACCAACAGGCCGGTTGGTCCAACCAGTCCTCTACACCAAGAGCCCAGTTAGTCCAACCGGTCCATTGGAACAACAGGCCGGTTGGTTCAACCGGTCCAGTGGACCAACAGGTGAGTGGGTCCAACCGGTGCACTGGACCAACAGGCCATTTGGTCCAACCGGTCCACTGGACCAACACGCCAGTTGGTCCAACGGGTCCACTGGACCAACAGGTTAGTTGGTCCAACTGGTCCACTAGACCAACACGCTAGGTGGGTTAACCGATCCATTGGACCAACAGGCTAGTTGGTCCAACCGGTCCACTGGACCAACAGGCCAGTTGGTCCAACCGGTCCATAGAACCAACAGGCCAGTTGGTCCAACCGGTCCATAGGACCAACAGGCGAGTTGGTCTTACCGGTCCATTGGACCAAAAGGCAAGTTGGTCCAACCAATCCATTGGACCTACAGGCCAATTGATTCAACCAGTCCGTTGGACCTACTGGCCAGTTGGTCCAACCGGTCCTCTGGAACAACGGGCGAGTTGGTCCAACAGGTCCATTGGAAAAATAGGCCAGTTGGTCCAACTGGTCCACTGGACCAACAAGCCAGTTGGTCCGAACGGGTATTGGACCAGCAGGCCAGTTGGTCCAACTGGTCCGTTGGACCAACAAGCCAGTTGGTCCAACGAGTCTGTTGGACCAACAGGCCAGTTGGTCCAGCCGGTCCACTGGACCAACATGCTAGTTGGTCCAACCAGTCAACTGGACCAACAGGCCAGTTGGTCCAACCAGTCCATTGGACCAGAAGGCCAGTTGGTCCAACTGGTCCGTTGGACCACAAGCCAGTTAGTCCAACCGGTCCACTGGACCAACAGTATAGTTGGTCCAACCGGTCAGCTGGACCAACACGCCAGGTGGGTTAACCGGTCCATAGGACCAACAGGGCAGTTGGTTTAACCGGTCCATTGGACCAACAGGCCATTTGGTCAAACCGGTCCATTGGACCAACGTGCCAGTTGGCCCAACCGGTCCATTGGACCAACAGCCCATTTGGTCCAACCAGTCCACTGGACCAACATGCCGGTTGGTCCAACCGGTCCTCTAGACCAAGAGTCCGGTTGGTCCAACCGGTCCATTGGACCAATAGGCCAGATGGTCCAACCGTTCCATTGGGCCTACAAGCTATTTGGACCAACCGGTCCAGTGGACAAACACGCCAGTTGGTCCAACTCGTCCATTGGACCAAAAGCCCAGTTGGTCCAACCGGTCCACTGGACCAATAGGCCGGTTGGTCCAACCGGTCCACTTGACCAACAGGCCAGATGGTCTAACCGGTCCATTGGACCTACAAGCCATTTGGACCAACCGGTCGAGTGGACAAACACGCCAGTTCGTCCAACTCGTCCATAGGGCCAACAGGCCGGCTGGTCTGACCGGTCCTCTACACCAAGAGCACAGCTGGTCCAACCGGTCCATTGGACCAACAGGCCGGTTGGTTCAACTGGTCCACAGGACCAACAGGTGAGTTGGTCCAACCGGTCCACTGGACCAAAAGGCCAGTTGGTCCAACCGGTCCACTGGACCAACACGACAGTTGGTCCAACCGGTCCACTGGACCAACAGGTTAGTTGGTCCAACCGGTCCACTGGACCAACACGCTAGGTGGGTTAACCGGTCCATTGGACCAACAGGCTAGTTGGTCCAACCGGTCCACTGGACCAACAGGCCAGTTGGTCCAACCGGTCCATAGAACCAACAGGCCAGTTGGTCCAACCGGTCCATAGGACCAACAGGCGAGTTGGTCCACCTAGTCCATTGGACCAAAAGGCAAGTTGGTCCAACAAGTCCATTGGACCTACAGGCCAGTTGATTGAACTGGTTCATTGGACCTACATGCCAGTTGGTCCGACCGGTCTGTTGGACCAGCAGGCCCGTTGGTCCAACTGGTCCGTTGGACCAACAGGCCAGTTGGTCCAACCGGTCCACAGGACCAACATGCTAGTTGGTCCAAGTAGTCCAGTGGACCAACAGGCGAGTTGGTCCAACCAGTCCGTTGGACCAACAGGCAAGTTGGTCCAACGGGTCCATTGGACCAACAAGCGAGTTGGTCCAACCAGTCCACTGGACCAGCAGGCCAGTTGGTCCAACTGGTCCGTTGGACCACAAGCCAGTTGGTCCAACCGGTCCACTGGACCAACAAGTGAGTTGGTCCAACCGGTCACTGGACCAATACGCCACGTGGTCAACCGGTCCACTCGACCAACAGGATAGTTGGTCCAAACGATCAGTTGGACCAACACGCCAGGTGGGCTAACCGGTCCATTGGGCCAAATGGTCAGTTGGTCCAACCGTTCAATTAGACCAACAAACCAGTTGGTCCAACCGGTCCATAGGACCAACAGGGCAGTTGGTTTAACCGGTTCATTGGACCAACAGGCCATTTGGTCAAACCGGTCCATTGGACCAACGTGCTAGTTGGCCCAACCGGTCCATTGGACCAACAGCCCATTTGGTCCAACCGGTCGAATGGACAAACACGCCTTTTGGTCCAACCGGTCCTCTAGACGAAGAGCCCGGTTGGTCCAACCGGTCCACTGGACCAACAGGCCAGATGGTCCAACCGGTCGATTGGACCTACAAGCTATTTGGACCAACCAGACCAGTGGACAAACACGCCAGTTGGTCCAACTTGTCCATTGGACCAAGAGCCCAGTTGGTCCAACCGGTCCACTGGACCAAGAGGCCGCTTGGTCCAACCGGTCCACTGGACCAAGAAGCGAGATGGTCTAACCGGTATATTGGACCTACAAGCCAGTTGGTCCAACCGGTCCACTGGACGAACTGGTCCATTGAACCAAACACGCCAGTTGGTCCAACTCGTCCATTGGACCAACAGGCCAGTTGGTCCAACCGGTCCACTAGACCAACAGGCAAATTGGTCCAACCGGGCCACTGGACCAACAGGCCAGTTGGTCCAACTGGTCCATAGGACCAACAGGCGAGTTGGTCCTACCGGTCCATTTAACCAACAGGCGAGTTCGTCCTACCGGTCCATTGGACCAATTGGACAGTTGGTCCAACCGGTCTTCTGGACCAACATGCCGTTTGGTCCAACCGGTCCATACGACCAACAGGCTAGTTGGTCCAGCCGGTCCATAGTACGAACAGGCGAGTCCAACTGGACCGACAGGCGAGTTGGTCCAACTGGTCCACTGGACCAACAGGCCAGTTTGTCCAACTATTCCATAGGACCAACAAGCCAGTTGGTCCAACCAGTCCACTTGACCAACAGGCCAGGTGGTCCAACCAGTCCATTGGACCAACAGGCCAGGTGGTCCAACCGCAGTTCGTCCAACCGGTCCATTGGACCAACTGGCTAGTTGGTCCAACCAATCCACAAGACCAACAGGCCAGTTGGTCCAACCGATCCATTGGACCAACAGGCCAGTTGATCCAACCGGTCCATTGGACCAACAGGCCAGTTGGTCCGACCGGTCCATTAGACCAACAGGTTTGTTGGTCCAGCCGGTCGATTGGACCATCAGGCCAGTTGGTCCAGCCAGTCCATTGGACCAACAGGCCAGTTCGTCCAACCGGTCCATTGGACCAACAGGCGAATTCGTCCAACAGTTTCACTAGACCAACAGGCCAGTTGGTCCAACCGGTCCATTGGACCAACAGGCCAGTTCGTCCAACCGGTCCATTGGACCAACAGGCCAGTTCGTCCAACCGGTCCATTGGACCAGCAGGCCAGTTGGTCCAACTGGTCCATTGGACCAGCAGGCCAGTTGGTCCAATCGTTCCACTGGACCAACAAGCCAGTTGGTCCAATGGGCAGGCCAGTTGGTCCAACCGGTCCATTGGACCAACAGGCCAGTTGGTCCAACCGGTCCATTGGACCAACAGGTTAGTTGGTCCAGCCGGTCCACTGGATCAACAGGTTAGTTGGTTCAGCCGGTCCACTGGATCAACAGGCCAGTTGGTTCAATCGGTCAACTGGACCAATAGGCCTGTTGGTTCAATCGGTCCAGTGGACCAACATGCCAGTTGGTCCAACCGGTCCACTGGACCGACAGGCCAGTTGGTCCAACCTGTCCAGCAGACCAACATGCTAGTTGGTCCAACCGGCATTGGACCAACAGACCAGTTGGACCAATCGGTCTATAGGACCAACAGGCCAGTTGGTGCAACCGGTCCAGTGGACCAACAGGCCAGCTGGTCCAACCGGTCCATTGAACCAACAGGCCAGTTGGTCCAACCGGTCCGTTGGACCAACAAGCCAGTTGGTCCAACCGGTCCATTGGACCAGCAGGCCAGTTGGTCCAACCGGTCCACTGGACCAACAGGCCAGTTGGTCCAACGGGTCCATTGGACCAACAAGCCAGTTGGTCCAATCAGTCCACTGGACCAACAGGCCAGTTGGTCCAATGGGCAGGCCAGTTGGTCCAATCGGTCCACTGGACCAACAGGCCAGTTTGTCCAACCGGTCCATTGGACCAAGAGGCCAGTTGGTCCAACCAGTCCACTGGACCAACAGGCCAGTTGGTCCAACCGATCCATTGGACCAACAAGCCAGCTGGTCCAACCGGTCCATTGGACCAACAGGATAGTTGGTCCAACCGGTCCATTGGACAATCAGGCCAGTTGGTCCAATCGGTCTAGTGGACCAACAGGCCAGTTGGTCCAACCGGTCCATTGGACCAGCAGGCCAGTTGGTCCAACCGGTCCATTGGACCAACAGGCGAGTTTGTCCAACGGGTCTATTGGACCAACAGCGTTTTTCAACCAGATAGCCGTATAGAAGATCTATCGTTAAGTTTTCTTAGAAAAGAAAGCACAGTGCACATAGATCATGGTAGTTAGCAAAAAGATCAGTCCCAAATGAGTCTTTGCTGGTACAACTACTCTATTATCTACTTCTAATAGACGCAATTGACCTAATTCTAGATCATCTTCTGCAACCATATAACTGTCAAAGGCTAATGACTGTTCATCGGAAGTGTTATAATCTGAGTAATAGAGTGAAAACCGAAGGTCGTGAAGCTCGTTGGTTCAATGTACCAGTTGGACCAACTAGCGTGTTTGTCCACTGGACCGGTTGAACCGAATGGTCTGTTGGTCCAATGGACTGGTTGGACAAACTGGCCTATTGGTCCTATGGACCGATTGTACCACCTAGCCTGTTGGTCCAATGGACTGGTTGGACCACTTGGCTTGTTGGTCCAGTGGACTGGTTGGACCAGCAGGCCTGTTGGTCCGATGGACCAGTTGGACCAACTGGCCTGTTGGTCCAATGGACCGGTTGGACCAACTCGCCTGTCGGTCCAGTTGGACTAGCCTGTTGGTCCTATGGACCGCTTGGACTAACTGGCCTGTTGGTCGTATGGACCGGTTGGACCAAATGGCATGTTGGTCCAGAGGACCGGTTGGACCAACTCGCCTGTTGGTCCAATGGACCGGTTGGACCAACTCGCTTGTTGGTCTTATGGACCGGTTGGAGTAACTCGCCTGTTGGTCCGATGGACCAGTTGGACCAACCGGCCTGTTGGTCCAGTCCGGTTGGACCAACTGGCCTGTTGGTCCAGTGGACCGGTTGGACCAAATGTCATGTTGGTCCAGTGGACCGATTGGACCAACACGTCTATTGGTCCTATGGACCGGTCGGACCAACTGGCGTATTGGTCTAGTGGACCGGTTGGACCAACTGCCATGCTAGTCCAGTGGATCGGTTGAACCAACTCGCCTGTTGGTCTTATGTACCGGTTGGATCCAATGGCATGTTGGTCGAGAGGACCGGTTGGACCAACTGTCCAGTTGGTCCAATGGACCGGTAGGACCAACTCGCCTGTTGGTCCAATGGACCGGTTGGACCAACCCGCCTGTTGGTCTTATGGATCGGTTGGACTAACTCGCTTGTTGGTCTTATGGACTTGTTGGACTAACTCGCCTGTTGGTCCTATGGACCGGTTGGACCAACTGTCCTGTTGGTCCTATGGACCGGTTGGACCAATTGGCCTGCTGGTCCAGTGGACCGGTTGGACCAACTAGCCCGTTGGTCCAATGGACCAGTTGGACCATCTAGCGTGTTTGTCCACTAGACCGTTTGGACCAAATGGCATGTTGGTCCAACCGATCCTCTGGACCGGTTGGACCAACTTGCCTGTTGATCCTATGGAACGGTTGGACCAACTGGCCTGTTGGTCGAGTGGACCAGTTGGACCAAATGGCATGTTGGTCTAGTGGACCGGTTGGACCAACTAACCTGTTGGTCCAATGGACCGGTTGGACCAACTGGCCTGTTTATCCAATGGAACCAACTGGCCTGTTGGTCCAATGGACCAGTTGGACCAACTCGACTGTTGGTCCTATGGACCAGTTGGACCAACCGTCTTGTTGCCTGTTGGTCCAGTGGACCGGTTGGACCAACTGGCCTGTTGGTCCAGTGGACCGGTTGGACCAACTCGCCTGTTGGTCCTATGGACCGTTTGGACCAACTCGCCTGTTGGTCTAGTGGACCGGTTGGACCAACTGGCATGCTGGTCCAATGGACCGGTTGGACCAATTGGCCTGTTGGTGCAGTGGACCGGTTGGACCAACTCGCCTGTTGGTCCTATGGACTGGTTGGACCAACTGGCATGTTGGTCCTATGGACCAGTCGGACCAGTTAGTATGTTGGTCCAGTGGACGCGTTGGACCAACTAACCCATTGGTCCAATAATCCGGTTAGACCAACTAGCCTGTTGGTGCAGTGGACCGGTTGGACCAACTTGCCTGTTGGACCTATGGACCGCTTGGACCAATCTGCCTGTTGGTCCAGTGGACCAGTTGGACCAACTAGCCTGTTGGTCCAATGGACCGGTTCAACCAACTCGCCTGTTGGTCCAATGGACCGGTTGGACCAACTCGCCTATTGGTCCAATGGACCGGTTGGACCAACTCGCGTGTTGGTCCTATGGACCAGTTGGACCAACGCGATTGTGTTGGTGCAACCCTACGGTTTGCACTCGGCTTGTTGTCCGTGTGCGTGAATGTGTGTGTGTATGGAATGGTATGAGGGCATGGGATAATATATATATTTCATGCTTATAATTGTGTGTGAATGTTGAGTCATGATGTCGAGTGTGTGTGTCGAGTCAATAGCGAGTTATCGCTAGACGCGAGTTACGCGGTCGTTTGTGTCTCGCGCGCGGTTTCTATTTTGTCGTGCGCGGTTTCTATTTTGTCCTGTGTCGAACGTTCTGCGTGTCGCAGGTGTGTGCAGCAGACCCATCAAGAACTCAAGGATGAGTTTGTGATGAAGAGCCCGAGCCTTGGTGTCAAGCCTCAAGTGATTTCGAAGCTCGCCAAAAAGGGTACACCTCAAGATATTGAAGATAGTTACATTACTTAGTGTAGTGTAACATTTCACTTGGTGTAGGCCCTAGTGCAGGGTAGTTTCGAGACCCTTCGTGGTTGGGGACAGTGTGGCACTGTTCCACATCACTGTACCTCGGCTCTTGGGGTCTGTAGGAGCTGGGAGTCATTCCCAACTCGTAACTCTTCCTATCTTGTGTTCTAAGACTATAGTGGCTGCCATAGTACCGTTCGTTCAAACCAACGCTGTGTCGTCAATTCTTTATCAAATCGTGCAATCTAAATTGCTAATTGTAGACGACGTGAAGACGCTCCAGATCCAATTTGAATCAGGTCATTTGCAGCTGTGAGCAGAACGCTATCAACGTTTGAAGCTGCTGTGAAGAAATCCGTCTGTGCTCTCTATCTTTCGTTTTAGGCACATTCAAGCCTATTGTGACTATAACAAGTGGTATCAGAGCCCCTTGGAGCAGTTTCGACAATGTCTGGACCTGAGGAAAGGGGTGGCAGAGGTGCTGGTGGCAGTGGAGAAGCTCAAGCTCAAGGCCAACCCCGTGATTCAGCCATGGCGCCCATGCAACCAAGTCTTGGCCCACCTAGGGATGAGCCTAGGGTGTTTGGGCTTGACAAGTTCAACGGTGACAACTTTGCTGAATGGTCCTTCAAGATGGAGAACATCTTTGACCACTATGACCTGCTGGAGGTGATGGAAGGAACGGAGAAGCGCCCCGAGAACGACCCGGAGAAGAGCCCGTGGGTGCGGAAGAGCGCACAAGGCTATCTCTTACTTGGGCAAGCGTTGGGGAGCAGTCAGATCCGTCACATCAAGCCATTCCAGCGTGAACCAGAGAAAGGACCAAAGGCATCGGCTGCTCTCAAGGGTGTACATGCTCCTGCAACAGCGGCGGTAGCGGTGGTGTTGGAACGGCAAATGGCGGCACTACGAATTGAAGAAGACGAAGCGGTTGAAGAAGGGGTGCAGAAATTCTTCGACTTGTTGACGCGGCTTGAGGGAGCTGATTTGAACTACAGTGAGCTCCAAAAGAAGACCAAGTTGCTGGCCTTACTCCCAGAGTCATGGTCCTCGCTCATCATCAACCTTAATCGCGACTTGCCCCGCCTCTCGCTTGAAGACGTGAAGCGAGCTATCCTTCAAGAGGATTTCCGCCGCCGTGAGTTGGCGAGTGCGGATGGCGCTGGGGCAGCGAGCATCGGCCGTGGATATGGTCGAGGAAGAGGCAGAGGACGAGGGGGAGGAAGGTTTGGTGGCAGCAACTTCGGCGGAGGCCGCAGGAGTGGCGGTTACGGCAGCGACGACAAGAGCTACGGACGCGGTCGCGGCCGATTCGACGGCGAGTGTCACTATTGCCACAAGAGCGGACACATGTGGCGCGACTGCTACAAACTCCCTGATGGTTGGACCCCTGCTCAAGGCCAAGAGGGTAGAGGAGCAGGAGGAGGGAGAGGACGAGGCCGTGGAGGCCGTGGCGGTCGCGGTGGCGGAGCTGCAAACATGAAGAGCGGAGACAACGACAAGGACCGGAGCGACGATCGATACCCGGGTCTATTCTACTTCGTGTCGACGCAAGTACCGGCTGGTCCAGAGAAGGATGAAGGCTTTGAGGAGCCAGCAGCTGTGGGGAAGGTGACCCTACACCCCCTGGACTATTGGGTGATTGATAGTGGCGCTACCTATAGCATGACACCTCGCCCGGACTTGCTCACCGAACTCGAGCCGTCACCGGTGAAGCATGTCACATCGGCTTTGGGGCAGCGAGCAGAGGTGAAAGGCATGGGCAAGGCCATGTTCAAGGGTGCTGATGGGAAGATGGTGGGCCTCAAGAACGTGCTTTGGGTGCCCAGCCTTGCTGCAAACCTGATTTCCGTGCGGCGGTTGGCAAAGGCCGGCATGGACACGAACTCGAAGGGAGCCAAGACCTACACCGCAAGGCTTGGCGATCGAATTCTTTGGGACCTTCATGAGGACAGGGATGTCTACAACGAGATGTGGCAGATCCCAGTGGTCCCTATGCCTAAGGAGAGGCAAGTGGCAGCAAGCATCAGCACCAAGGATGGAGCGGTCGGTAGCGACGATGGCGCGAACGGTCGTGCTAAGGAGAATGAGCTCAAGAAGAGCAAACCTGGAGGGACCAGCAAGTTCAGTGAACCTAAGGAGAGTGGTGCAGCAACCAAGGAGCAGCAAAAGGGTGAGGAGAACCCAGAGGCAGCAGCGGAGGAGGACTACGGAGAGAGTATGTGGGGCGCTATTGCGAGCGCGGCATTCTCCAATCCAACTTCGGCTACGGGGGAGTGTGATTGGCTCACCTTGCATCGGCGCATGGGGCATGTGGCCCTGCCCATCTTGCAGCAGCTAGTGAAGAATGAGATGGTTGCTGGCATACGTGTGAAGGGGGAGCCCGATGAGGTGCTTGGCTGCCCGACGTGCATTCAAGCCAAGTTCACCCGGTTTCCGTTCCCTAGTTCGGAGGCAACGGCAAAGGCACCGCTTGATGAGGTGGTGATGGACGTGGTGGGCCCCCTGAAGCTTGGAGCTGCTGGAGCTGAGTATTTTCTCACCATTGTCGACGGCTACACCCGCATGACTTGGGTGTACGTGCTGGCCAAGAAGAGCGACGTGGCTGAAACGTTGAAGACGGATTGGTTCCCGATGGTGGAGCGGCAACAAGACCGTCTAGTCAAGTCAATCCGCACCGATCGAGGGGGAGAGTTCCTGAGCAAGGAGTTTGGGTTGTGGCTGAAGAAGAATGGTATTCGGCACTCCCTCACCATGCCATACTCCCCTGCAATGAACGGCATCGCCGAGCGAGCGAACCGCACAATCACGGAGGCGGCACGCGGGTTGCTCATTGAAGCCGGGCTACCCGACTATTTCTGGCCTGATGCGGTGCGGAGCGCGTGTGTGGCCAAGAACAGAGCCTTGACTCATGTGGAAGCAGACAAATGGGTGCCCTATGTGGAGTGGCTAGGAAGGAAGCCAAAGGTGGATATGCTTCGGGTGTTCGGGTGCATGTGCATGGCGCTCGTGCCTAAGCATCTTCGGCACAACAAGCTTGGTGCCAAGGCGGTGTAGGCCGTGCACTTGGGCATGGCTCAAAACAGCAAGGGATGGCTTCTTTGGGACCCATTCACCAAGAAGTTCTTGGTGAGCAGGGACTGCAAGTTCATGGAGAACTTCATGTACAAGGATTGGAAGGCGGAGAATGAGGCGAAGATAGGCGTGCGGTTTGGGGAGGTGAAGAGTTCCGGTTTGGAGCATGTGGAGCTGCCTTTGGAGCTGAGCAGCGGCAGCACAACCACAAGGCAATCCTCCCTTGTGAATGGGGGAGAGGAGGCCAATGATGCAGAGGAAGAAGAGGAGGAGGTGCAGCAAGTGAGCGAGCGTGCACCGTCACTCCCTTCCCGTACTACGAGTGCTCCACGGATTCGAGCCACACCGCAGCAACGCCAAGGCCTTCAAGTCCCTGCAGCTGAGGAGGAAGGAAGGGGGAAGAGGAGAGTTCAACCCCCTAATAGGCTGACCTATGATGCGCCGGGAAAGCAGGGCAAGACAGCCCTGGCCGGAGCGGCAATGATGGTCGGAGACGACGAGGAGAGTGACTACGAGGAGTGTGCCTTCGCGTTCTTCTCTCCGGTGGAGATGCCGGGAGAACCAGCAACTCTCAAGGAGGCTTTGGAGAGTAGTGATGCTGAGGAGTGGAAGAAGGCCATGGAGAGTGAGCTGAAGAGCATTGAGGAGAATGACACGTTTGAATTGGTGGAGCTACCGGAGGGGCGTACGGCGATAACGTCCAAGTGGCTCTTCAAAATCAAGTCGGATGCCGACGGCAAGATCGAGCGCTACAAGTCTAGGCTTGTAGCCAAGGGGTACCAGCAGAAGGAGAAGGTGGACTTCAAGGAGCTGTTTGCCCCTGTGGTGAAGCCGACGATGCTGCGAACCCTATTCGCGGGAGCCGCCATCAAAGGATGGGTAGTAAAGCAAATGGACATCGTAACGGCATTCCTTAACGGCATCCTTGAGGAGGAGATTTTTATGGCGCAGCCAGAGGGGTTTGATGATGGTAGTGGCAGAGTGTGGAAGCTGAAGAAGGCCCTCTATGGGCTGAAGCAGGCCCCTAGGCAATGGTACATGAAGCTGCGCGAAGTGTTGGAGGGGATCGGCTTCACTCCCTCAACGGCCGATCACTCCTTGTTCATGCTTGGCGAGGGGGAGCAGAGGAGTTTCATGGTGGTTTATGTGGATGACATCCTCATTTTCTCACCCTCTTCTGACCTTGTGAAGGAGGTGATGCTGAAGCTTCAAGACAAGTTCAAGTGCAAGGCCCTTGGTGACGTGAGCTTCTACCTTGGGCTCCACATCGAACGAGATGTGGAGAAGCGGTGCATGCGGGTGCATCAACGAAAGTACCTGGAGGCATTGGCTGCCAACTTTGGGCAGAGTGAAGGCCATGTGGCTACACCCTTTCCCTCTGGGTTCAAGTGTGTGAAGGGACCAGAGGAGGAGAGCGTTGGTGAAGAGGAGAGGCGCCGATTTCACTCGTTGGTGGGCAGCCTCATATATGCGGCGGTAAACACCCGACCGGACGTCGCGTTTGCTACCGGGCAGCTGGCTAGGGTTGTGCAATGCCCTAATGAGGAGCAGGTAGCATCTGGAATGAGGGTGGCCAAGTATCTTGGCCAAACACCGACCGTTGGGCTGCAATACTCGGCGGCGGCACAAAGGCGCCAAAAGGGCGCGGATGGTGTTGAACCCGGGCGTTTGTTCCTCACCGCCTACTCGGATGCTTCATATGCATCAGAACCAGAGGACATGACAAGTGTGGGAGGCTTCATATGCTGTGTTGGTGGAGGCCCAACTGCTTGGGAGAGCAAGAAGCAGGTTGACCAAGCTTTGAGCTCGGTGGAGTCCGAGTACATGGCACTCTTCCGTGCCGTACGGGAGATTGTGTGGCAGCGGCGTTTGTTGGCTGAATTGGGGGAGGAGCAGCAAGGACCTACCCCACTGTACTGTGACAGCCAGGGTGCCATTGCTCTTGCTAAGAACCCTGTGTTGCATGGACTCACGAAGCACATGAGGGTGAAGTGGCATTGGACGAGGAGCATGGTAACTGCGGGTGAAGTTGAGTTGCGCTACGTGAAGACCACGGGGCAGCCGGCTGACATGATGACCAAGAGGCTGGTGGAGCAGCAGCATTGGAAGTGTTGCAAGCTGGCTGGGATGGCTCTGAACTGAGAGAGCAACATATCCTAAGGCCAACAATCCGAGGGGGAGTTTGTTGGTGCAACCCTACGGTTTGCACTCGGCTTGTTGTCCGTGTGCGTGAATGTGTGTGTGTATGGAATGGTATGAGGGCATGGGATAATATATATATTTCATGCTTATAATTGTGTGTGAATGTTGAGTCATGATGTCGAGTGTGTGTGTCGAGTCAATAGCGAGTTATCGCTAGACGCGAGTTACGCGGTCGTTTGTGTCTCGCGCGCGGTTTCTATTTTGTCGTGCGCGGTTTCTATTTTGTCCTGTGTCGAACGTTCGGCGTGTCGCAGGTGTGTGCAGCAGACCCATCAAGAACTCAAGGATGAGTTTGTGATGAAGAGCCCGAGCCTTGGTGTCAAGCCTCAAGTGATTTCGAAGCTCGCCAAAAAGGGTACACCTCAAGATATTGAAGGTAGTTACATTACTTAGTGTAGTGTAACATTTCACTTGGTGTAGGCCCTAGTGCAGGGTAGTTTCGAGACCCTTCGTGGTTGGGGACAGTGTGGCACTGTTCCACATCACTGTACCTCGGCTCTTGGGGTCTGTAGGAGCTGGGAGTCATTCCCAACTCGTAACTCTTCCTATCTTGTGTTCTAAGACTATAGTGGCTGCCATAGTACCGTTCGTTCAAACCAACGCTGTGTCGTCAATTCTTTATCAAATCGTGCAATCTAAATTGCTAATTGTAGACGACGTGAAGACGCTCCAGATCCAATTTGAATCAGGTCATTTGCAGCTGTGAGCAGAACGCTATCAACGTTTGAAGCCGCTGTGAAGAAATCCGTCTGTGCTCTCTATCTTTCGTTTTAGGCACATTCAAGCCTATTGTGACTATAACAGATTGTTGGTCCTATGGACCGGTTGGACCAACTAGCCAGTTGGTCCAGTGGTCTAGTTGGACCAATTGGCCTGTTGGTCCAGTGAACTAGTTGGACCAACTGGCCTGTTGGTCCAATGGACCAGTTGGACCAACTCACCTGTTGGTCCAGTGGACCGGTTGGACAAATTTGCCTGTTGGTCCAGTGGACCGGTTGGACCAACTGGCATGTTGGTCCAATGGGCGAGTTGGACCAACTGGCGTGTTTGTCCACTGGACCGGTTGGTCCAAATGGCTTGTAGGTCCGATGGACCGGTTGGACCAACTGGGCTCTTGGTCTAGAGGACCGGTTGGACCAACCGGCCTGTTGGTCCAGTGGACCGGTTGGACCAAATGGGCTGTTGGTCCAATGGACCGGTTGGACCAACTGGCGTGTTGGTCCAATGGACGGGTTGGACCAAATGGCCTGTTGGTCCTATGGACCGGTTGGACCAACTCCCCTGTTGGTACAGTGGAACGGTTTGACCAACTCGCCTGTTGGTCCTAAGGACCAGTTGGATTAACTGGCCTGTTGGTCCAATGGACCGGTTGGACCAACCGGCCTGTTGGTCCAGTGGACCGGTTGACATACTAGCCTGTTGGTCCAATGTACCAGTTGACCAACTCGCCTCTTGGTCCTATGGACTGGTTGGACCAACTCGGCAGTTGGTCCTATGGACAAGTTGAACCAACTGGCCTATTGGTCCAATGGACTACTTGGACTAACCGGCCTGTTGGTCCAGTGGACCGGTTGGACCAAATGGGCTATTGGTCCAATGGACCGGTTGGGCCAACTGGACTGTTGGTCCAATGGTTCGGTTGGACCAGATGGCCTGTTGGTCTAATGGACCGGTTGGACCAACTGGCCTGTTGGACCAATGGACCGGTCAACCCACCTGACGTGTTGGTTCCCAGGACCGGTTGGGCCAACTCACCTGTGGTCCGATGGACCGGTTGGACCAACTGGCCTGTTGGTCCAATGGACAGATTGGACCAACTGGCCTGTTGGTCCAATGGACCGGTTGCACTAACTGGCCTGTTGGTCCAATGGACCGGTTGGACCAACGGCATGTTGGTCGTATGGACTGGTTGGACCAACTGGCCTGTTGGTCCAATGGACCGGTTGGACCAACTCGCCGGTTGGTCCAATGGACCGGTTGGACCAACTGGCCAGTTTGTCCGGTGGACCCGTTGGACCAACTAGCCTGTTTTTCCAATGGACCGGTTGGACCAACTTGCCTGTTGGTCCAATGGACCGGTTGTACCAAAAGAGTGTTGGTCCAATGGACCAGTTGGACCAACTCGCCTCTTGGTCCAATGGACCGGTTCGACCAACTCGCCTGTTGGTCCTATAGACCGGATGGACCAACTCGCCTCTTTGTCCTGTGGACCGGTTGGACCGACACGCCAGTTGGTCCTAAGGACCAGTTGGACCAAGTGGGCTATTGGTCCAATTGTCGGAGAACCTTCCTCTTCATCCTGCACCTGCTCTTCACCCTGTGCCTGCTCTTCTTCCTGCCTCTGCCCTGCATCCTGCCCCTGCTCTTCTTCCCGCCCTTGTTCTGTTCCTGCCGGTTCTCCTGTTTCGTCCTGTTCCCTCATGCACAGCCTCACTCACCCACTGAAAGGGTCTAATCTCTCACCCCGTAGGTTCCCTCTTAGTGTCGTGCTCGTCGTTTGCTAGAATCTGAGTCAACCGAATTCACTAGTTCAAGAGAATATCTTACGAGTAAGCAAGGAGGGGATGGGAGGGAGCAGCTTTACCCCACCCCAAGCTGCACGTTCCCACATGTGCGGCTCGGGTGGGGTGTTACCACTTTGAGATGGTTTCGCTCCTCGAGGCTTTTCCCTCCCAAATCCAACCGCCATGATCCTTTTCCCCCCTTCTACACCCCTTCCCAACAGTAACTAGAGTTCCCTACTACACCTATTCCTACTTGTTGTATCACATTCATATAATCTACTTATCTTCCTAGCTTAATCATATCTAACCCAACCTGTTCCATCCTTCCACTGTTATTGCATGTGCATCACATGCATATGCGGTGACAGCTGTCGGAGAACCTTCCTCTTCATCCTGCACCTGCTCTTCACCCTGTGCCTGCTCTTCTTCCTGCCTCTGCCCTGCATCCTGCCCCTGCTCTTCTTCCCGCCCTTGTTCTGTTCCTGCTGGTTCTCCTGTTTCTTCCTGTTCCCTCATGCACAGCCTCACTCACCCACTACCCCCTCCTGTGCTCGTGCTCCAGCTGCCTGGGCTCGAGTCACAGGACCCCCTGTGTGAGGCTTGCTCCCTCTCACCATGGCCGTGTTGCTCTGGTGCTCCTTCAGCCATGCCCCCGTGTCGTTCTCCAGTACCAGTACCCCGGAGGGGCGGACTTCTCTCACCCTCCACCTCTCTGTGCCCACCCCAACATCCAGTGTATCTTGCTTTGCCCGCTTCAGGTACACCTCCTGCCCCTGAATCACTCCCTTCCTGGGCCTGCCTCCCGCCCCTTGCTGCTGCCTTTGCTCATACCTCCGCGCATCCCGCAGCTGCGCGGTGTGGAGATTCTCCAAGGCTGCCGGCATCATCACTCTCAAGTATCTTGCCCTGGCCTCGGACAGTGCCACCCAGTTCTCTATTGTCCCTGCTGTCACAGTGTCTGTGAGGACCCGTGCTGCTCCTACCGGCAGCAGCGGCTCGCACCCATACAGGAGGCTGTAGGGGGAGTGGTCTCTCAGCGCCACCTGCTTCCCGAATCTGTACCCTGCTGCTATCCAATGCAGCTCCTCGTCCCAGTCTCGCTTCCTCTTCTCCCCGTACGCTCGCAGCCCCCGTTTCAAGGTCTGCACCAGTCGCTCAGTCAGTCCATCGCTCTGTGGGTGATACCGTGACGTACGCCTGTGGGTGATCCCCGCCTCCTCCAGCAGCTTCTTAATCCCCTTGAAACTCTGTCCCCTGATCCGTGAGGACCTCTGCACATGCCCCGAACCTGCACACCACCTGCTCCTTGAATGCTGCTGCCACGTGTCGGGAACTCTTGCTCGGGATCGCTCGCACCTCCAGCCACTTGCTCACATGCTCAACCATGAGCACGATGTACTGCTTCCCCCCACGGCTCAGTGGCAGCTCCCCCGCTAAGTCTAAGGACCATCGGAAGCCCAGGCCTCGGATGGGCAGCGACTGCAGCTCTGCCTTAGCTTGGGTGAGGTTGGGCCGGCTCCTCTGGCAGGCCTCACAGCCCTCCACCCACCCCTTTACTTGCCTCCGCATTCCCTCCCACCACCACCCCGTCTTCAGCAGCTGCACTGTCCTTTCGTGCCCAAAGTGCCCTAGCTTGTTGTGGACCTCCTTAATCACGGCTTCTCTCTCAGTAGGAGCCGGCACCAGCTTCCATCCGTCTTCTGTCTGAACCTGCAGCTGCTGCTGGTACCACCTGTAGTGCTGGCCTCTCGCCCTCACCCGGGCGGGCAGCACTTCGTCCTCTCCTGTTTCTCCCTTCACCCATCGCATGGCCGGTCCGTCCTCCCAGATATCTGCTGGCCCCTTCCCCTCCTTGGCCCCGTTCAGCTCTACCAACCTGGCCAGCATCGTCAGGGTCACAGTGGGCTCGAGCGGTGGGGGATTCCGAGAAAGGCCATCTACGTGCTGCAGTGTCTTTCCTGGCCGATGCCTGATCTTGAAGTCGTACTCCTGCAGCTTCATTGCCCATCTCGCATTCCTGCCCGTCAGTCCTGGGGTTGACATTAGCCATGTCAGGGGCTGGTGGTCTGTCACTAAGGTGAACTCCCTTCCTTGCAAGTACACCCGGAAATGCCCTACTGCCCACACGGCTGCCAACCCCTCCCCGATGTAGGAGCTGTACTGTGCCTCTGCCGAGTTGCAACTCCTGCTCGCGTATGCCACCACCTTCTCCTCTCCTTCCACCTCCTGGCAGAGGATCCCCCCCATTCCTTGGCTGCTCCAGTCGGTGTAGAGCGTGAACGGCTGATCAGCAGCTGGCAGCTTGAGTACTGTGGTGGTCTTCACTGCAGCCATCAGGTCCTGCAGTGCCCCTTTCTGCGCTTCTCCCCACTCCCACGCCTTGTCCTCTCGCAGCAGCCCATTCAACACCGCTGCTCTCTTGCTGAAGTTGGGCACAAACCGCCTGTAGTAGCTCAAGAAGCCCAGCACCGCTCTCAGCCCCGACTTGTCCCTTGGCTCCCTCAGTCGGTCCAGGACCTCCACCTTGGCCTGTTGGATCCCTATCTGTCCCCCCTTGACCTCATACCCCAGGTACTGCACTGTCTGTTCCCCCCACCTGCACTTCTTCGGGTGGCAGGTGAGTCCTGCTGCTTCAATCGCCGCCAGGGTCCGCTCCACATCCTCCAGGTGCTGCTGCTCTGTGGTGCTGAAAATCACCACGTCATCTATGTAGCAGGCCGCGCACTCCACTCCCCGCAGCACGCTGTCCATGACCCTCTGGAACACTGCTGATGCGTTCCGCAATCCGAACGGCATGTACAACCACTCGTACAGCCCGTCTGGCCCATGAAAGGCCGTCTTCCTGATGTCCTCCTCCCGGATCCTGATCTGGTTAAACCCCTGCCACAGGTCCAGCGTGGTGAAGAACACCCCCTCTGCCAGTTTGTCGAAGATCTCCTCTGCCATCGGCATCGGGTACCTGTCTGCTACTGTGATCTTGTTGAGTGCCCTGTAGTCCCCACACATCCTCCTGCTCAGCACCTCCCCTGTCAGGTCCCTCCTGGCCGCCACCACTGTGGGCGTGGCATACTCGGACTCCGACCTCCTAATCAGTCCTGCTTCCAGCAGCTCCTGAATCTTCTCTTTGCAGATCTCCTCATCCCCCGGCGGCATCTTCCTCCTGCGTTGGAACACCGGTTCGGAGCTGCTCAGCTTCAGCTCCATCTCCTTCACCCTGCACCTCCCTAGTTCCTGCATGGTGAAGGCAAAGCACTTCCTGTGCCTGGCGAGCAGCTCCTGCATAGCCTCCTTTCCTTCCTTGCTCATTGCTTCCCCCACCACCCAGCTCTCCTCCTCCTTCTCCTGGCAGCTCCATGCACCTCGTGGCTCTGCCTCCGTCCTTCCCCTTTCCTCCGCCTGCCCCCAGCTCACTACCATCTCTCGCCACATGCGCTGAATCAGCCATCTCATCACGTGGCCATCCATGGCATTCCCCAAGGCCCTCCTCCGGTCCGCCTCACTTGCCCCTGGCGCTGCTGTTGCACCTTCCCCATATCCCATAGCTAGCTCCCACTCCAGTGCCGTGGGCTCCTCCCATCCCCCCTTCTTGTGGTCGTACACCATCCCCGGGCCCGGCTTCCCTTCCTCCCACTTATACCCTGCTGCCCCCACATACGCCACCAGCGTGGGCAGGGCCCTCCTCTCCTGCCCCACTCGGTTGCACTGCTCGTGCCTGCTGTAGCTCTTGCGACACACCGGTGCTGGGGTCCGCCCTGGCGCCAGTATGTCCTGCACCTTCCTTCCTGCTGCTCGCCTTACCCCTTCTATCTCTGCCTGCAGCTGCTCGGCCGGGATCACATTCTGCCAATACATCCTGAGCCTGTGTGCATAAGACCCCATTCTGGCCGCATCACAGCTCACCCCTGCACCCAGCTGCCCCCTGATCCTGTCCCTCACTAGTCGGATTGGCTCTCTGCTATCCCCCTCCAGGTCCAAGTTCTCCAGCAGGTATGCTACCCTACCCTGCCTCTCCTGCAGCCACTCCAGTACACGGAACAGATTCCCCATGAGCCCTGTCCGGTGGTCTTCTCCCCCCTTGCCCCTGCCTGCCCAAGACACCCCTTGGCATTCCCACCCTGCTACCAGCAGATCCACCTGCCCCCAGCTCGCCACTACGGCCTCCCCTATGTCCTTCACATCGTGGACCGTCCCCCCCATCGCCTTACTGATCACCTCCTCACTCAGCAGGTCCGGGAATTCTGCCTGCAGCTTCCTGGCATGGTGCTCTGCTATCCTCCTCACCCCGAGCTCCTTCTCTACATATGTCCATCTCTTTACTGCTATCCCATTCTTCACCACCGCGGACAGCCCTGCCCCTATCCCCCCAAATAACTCCACCAGGTGGATGGGCTGCTGCCAATCACTCTGCCGCTGCGGCTGGTCCGTCTCCCTCATCTTGGGCGCTCCTCCCTTCCTTAACGGCCCTCCCTGCTCCTCTGGCAGCCGCTCCCCCACGGCCTGGTAGGCTCTCTTCGGCTCCACCTTCACGAATCGCACTAGCAGTTCTCCCAGCGGCCCCTCCTTCTTCCAGTATCTAGTCCTGAACTCCACCCTCTCCGTCCATGTGCAGATGTTCATCCCTACCGCATACACTTGCTCGGTGCCCACTAGCACATCAAAGTCCTCCGACTCGGAAATCCCACACTTCATGCGGATTTTGGTTTCATGTTCCCCCCCCGGCAGCAGCGTCACTTCTATGGGCGTCCGCGTGCATGGCATCCATTTCGGCTCCCCCCCTTCCGCTGTCATCACCAGCATCCCCTTGGCCACGTGCCTCTCCGGAGCCAGCAAACCCAGCCTCTCAGCCATCCCCTTGCCCAACATCACACTCTGCGCCCCTGTATCTATGATGGCCGTCTTCACCTTCACTCCCTCCACCTCCATTGCCCCCTTCTCAAGCAGCAGCACCGAGGTCTGGCATGCCAGCCTCTCTTGGGGATGGCGTGCTGGGGCTGGCTCCAGGGCTGGCTCGGCCGGTTTCTCCCCCTTCGCCTGCTCCTTCCTTCCTTGCTCGCGCCTGCCGTCCCTGCCCCCGCTCCTCAGCCCCATTTCCTCCCTCCCCCTCCATGCCATGAGAGCACACTGCACATCCTGCTCCACCTCCTCCTCTCCCCTGTCCCCTGCGTACATTCCTGCCTCCGCCTCCCCCCTCAGCCCGGTTGCCCTCAGCTGTGCCTGCAGCCTGCTGATCTGCCGCTGCAGCTCCTCCGGATGCCTCCTACTCCCCCCTTCCCTCTGGTAGCAATCTTTCGCCTCATGCCCCTGCCTCTTGCAGATTTCACACCGGGCCGCATCCGGGCACTCCCGCTTCCTGTGTCCCGGCTTCCCACACCCGTCACAGTTCTTACAGTCCCTGCGCAGATGGCCTGGCTGTCCACACCGGTGGCATGTCCTAGTGTCCGTCCCGGTCTCCCCCCCGTCCCTCCGTCCTCCCTCCTCCTCCTGGTATCATTGCCGCCGCCCACGTGGGCCGCCTGCTCCTCTCTGCTGGCCTGGGGAGATACGCCTCAAACTTCCTCTGCGCGAGCTCCACCCTCTCCGCCAGGGAAAACACCTCCTCCAGGCCTGCATCCGCCCCCAGTTCATACACCCTCATCCTCAGCCCCCCTCCCAAGGCCTCGTCCAAGCCCCCCAGGAACTTGCTGATGAGAAGGCTGCTGTCCGTGCATCTCACGTCCTCCGCCACATTTATCAGCCGGTTGTAGTAGGTCAGCAGTGATTCTGTCCGGCCCCTGCTGAACTCCTGGAACTCCCTTATGCGCTCGGCCGTATGCCCGGGGAATTGCCGCTGCAGCCGCTCCAGGAACGCCTCGGTGGGGTCCTCGCCGTACCTCCCTGCCCTCCACAGTAGCTCCTCCATCCTCATCCGGTAGAGCGTTTCCGCCTCTCCCTCCAACGTGTTCGGCAAGCTCAGGAAGAAATCTACCGGGTCCATGTAGTGCCGGTCGCAACGGTACCGCACATTCTCCACCTGCATGAGGTAGTTCTTCAGGGTCGGTCCTGCGGGCTGATCACCCGAGAATCTGGCGGGCACTTCTACCCGTGGGGTGCTGTTGCTGCCCCCCCGCCCCTCTCCCCATGCCTCGCTCGCCCCTTCCGACCGACCCCTCTCTGCTCCCCTCACCCGTGCCCGCTCTGCCCCTCGCGCCAGAGTCCCGCCCTCCGTCCTGCTCTCTTGTCGGCTTCCGCCGGACTCGTACCGCCTCTCCCTCGACTCCCCGCGCCCCTCCGTCCGTCCCCATTGCACCGTCGGCGGTTCGTGCACCCCACGCCCCTCCCTTCTGCTCGTCTCGCGCCGGGGCCACCTCTCTGGCGACGGAGACCAGGCGTCCAGGTGCTCCCTCCAAGTGCGCGGCAGCCGCCGCCCTGTTGGTGCTCGCTCGCCCGCGTACTGCTCCCTGTGCGTGTGATGCCCGTCCGGCGAGCGGGACCAGCTGCAGTCTCTCCGCTCCCTCTGCCTAGTCCGGCTTGGCGAGCGCCTGCCGCTGCTGCGCCCACCTTGCTGCTGACCGTGCCGCTTCGGCGGCGTCTGCTCCGCCTCACGCTCCCTGCCCCCGCGCGGCTGCTGCTGTCCTGCCGACTGCGAAGCGCCGCCGCCCCACTCTTTCTGCTCCTGACGCTCACCGCGTGGGCGGAACGCGCCCATGTGCCCTCCTTCGAGGCGTCGCTCCCTCTACGTCGAGCGTGGCCCCTCCTCCTCCTCCTTGCCGCGCGGATTCGGCGCCCGCCCTGTTCGGCCACTCGTCTCCGGCCCACCGTGCTCCTGTCGTCCGGAGCTCTCCGCGTGCCGCCCGTCCCTGTGGGGCTCGTCACGATCGCGCGAGCCCGGCGGCAGAGCCTCCGATTCCGCGACCGCCGCCTGGCTCGTCTCCGGTTGCGCTCCCGCCGGCGTGAGGTCCGCAGCGACCATTCCGCCCGTCTGCGCCTCCTCCGCCCCTTCTACTTCTACCTCCTCGTCTGACCCTCCTGATTCCTCCCCCTCGTCCTCCGCGCCCCGCTCCGGCGTCTCCTCCCGCGCTGCATTGCGCGGCACGTCCGCTTCGCGAGCACCGCTACCGCCGCTCCCTCTTTCTCCGCGGGGGTGCTCGCTGAACACCAGCCACCGCCCCCTCTCGTCGCGACGTCGTCCGCGATCCTCCGGGGACTGGAATACCCCACCGCCACGGTGGTTTCCGCCCTCCGCGCCACCTCCGCGTCCGCCCTCCTGGCGCCACTCATCTTGATCCGTGCGTCTGGTGCGACCCTCGTCCTGCGCTCGCGCCTCTGTTCCTCGCCCATCCCTCACAGCAGAGACCCGATCGGCGCGGAATGCGGGACGGCGCGGTGATCGCTCCCAGGATCGCCCACGCTCTCGGGACGGCTCGCGCCGCTCCCGTTCGTCCTCATGTCGGCTATACGCCCTACCCCACCGTAGCTTGCACCGATCCATCTAGTTCGTGCAAGGAAATCACAGTCCTAGCCTCCGTAGGCTTACTCGTAAGATATGAAAGGGTCTAATCTCTCACCCCGTAGGTTCCCTCTTAGTGTCGTGCTCGTCGTGTGCTAGAATCTGAGTCAACCGAATTCACTAGTTCAAGAGAATATCTTACGAGTAAGCAAGGAGGGGATGGGAGGGAGCAGCTTTACCCCACCCCAAGCTGCACGTTCCCACATGTGCGGCTCGGGTGGGGTGTTACCACTTTGAGATGGTTTCGCCCCTCGAGGCTTTTCCCTCCCAAATCCAACCGCCATGATCCTTTTCCCCCCTTCTACACCCCTTCCCAACAGTAACTAGAGTTCCCTACTACACCTATTCCTACTTGTTGTATCACATTCATATAATCTACTTATCTTCCTAGCTTAATCATATCTAACCCAACCTGTTCCATCCTTCCACTGTTATTGCATGTGCATCACATGCATATGCGGTGACACAATGGACCAGTTGGACCACCCGGCCTGTTGGTCCAGTGGACCGGTTAGACCAACTCGTCTGTTGGTCCAGTAGACCGGTAGGACCAGATGGGCTGTTGGTTTAATGGACCGGTTGGGCCAACTGGCCTATTGATCGAATGGACCGGTTGGACCAAATGGCCTGTTGGTCTAGTGGACAGGTTGGACCAACTAGCCTGTTGGTCCTATGGACCGGATAAACCAACTCCCCTGTTGGTCCAGTGGACCGGTTGGACCAACTGGCCTGTTGGTCCAATGGACCAGTTGGACCAACTCACCTGTTGGTCTAGTGGACCGGTTGGACCAACTTGCTTTCGGTCCAATGGACCGTTTGGACCAACTCGGCCGTGGTCCAATGGACCAGTTGGACCAACTGGCCTGGTGGTCCTATAGACCGGTAGGACCAACTCGCCTGTTTTTTTAATGGACAGGCTAAACCAACTAGCCTGTAGGTCCAATGGACCGGTTGAACCAACTGGCCTGTTGGTCCAATGGACCGGTTGGACCAACACGCCTTTTGGTCCAATGGACCGGTTGGACCAACTGGCCTGTTGGTCCTATGGACCGTTTGGACCAACTGGCCTGTTGGTTCTATGGACCGCTTGGACCAACTGGCCTGTTGGTCCAATGGACTAGTTGAACAAACTCGCCTGTTGGTCCAGTGGACCGGTTGGACCAACTGGCCCGTTGGTCCAATGGAAGAGTTGGACCAACCGGCCTGTTGGTTGAGTGGACCAATTGGACCAAATGGGCGTGTTGGTCGAGTGGACGAGTTGGACCAACTGGCCTCTTGGTCCGATGGACCGGTTGGACCAACTGGCGTGTTGGTCCAGTGGACCGGTTGAACCAACTGGCCTGTTGGTCCACTGGACCGGTTGGACCAACTCACCTGTTGGTCCAATGGACCGGTTGGACCAACTGGAGTGTTGGTCCAACGGACCGGTTGGACCAACTGGCCTGCTGGTCCAGCGGACCGGTTGGACCAACTGGCCTGTTGGTCCAGTGGACCGGTTGGACCAACTCACCTGTTGGTCCAGTGGACCGGTTGGACCAACTGGCCTGTTGGTCCAACGGACCGGTTGGACCAACTGGTCTGCTTGTCTAGTGGACCGGTTGGACCAACTGGCCTGTTGGTCCAATGGACCAGTTGGACCAACTCACCTGTTGGTCCAGTGGACCTGTTGGACCAACTTGCCTTTTGGTCCAATGGACCGGTTGTTCTAACTCGCCCGTTAGTCCAATGGACCAGTTAGACCAACTGGCCTGGTGGTCCTATGGACCAATTGGACCAACTCGCATGTTGGTCCAATGGACCGGTAGGACCAACTCGCATGTTTTTTCAATGGACACGTTGGACCAACTCGCCTTTTGGTCCAATGGACCAGTTGGACCAACTAGCCTGTAGGTCCACTGGACCGGTTGAACCAACTGGCCTGCTGGTCCAATGGACCGGTTGGACCAACACGCCTGTTGGTCCAATGGACCGTTTGGACCAACTGGCCTGTTGGTCCTATGGACCGTTTGGACCAACTGGCCTGTTGGTTCTTTGGACCGGTGTGACCAACTGGCCTGTTGGTCCAATGGACTAGTTGAACCAACTCGCCTGTTGGTCCAGTGGACCGGTTGGACCAATTTGCATGTTGGTCCAGTGGACCGGTTGGACCAACTGGCATGTTGGTCCAATGGGCGAGTTGGACCAACTGGCGTGTTTGTCCACTGGACCGGTTGGTCCAAATGGCTTGTAGGTCCGATGGACCGGTTGGACAAACTGGGCTCTTGGTCTAGAGGACCGGTTGGACCAACCGGCGTGTTGGTCCAGTGGACCGGTTGGACCAAATGGGCTGTTGGTCCAATGGACCGGTTGGACCAACTGGCCTGTTGGTCCAATGGACGGGTTGGACCAAATGGCCTGTTGGTCCTATGGACCGGTTGGACCAACTCCCCTGTTGGTACAGTGGAACGGTTTGACCAACTCGCCTGTTGGTCCTAAGGACCAGTTGGATTAACTGGCCTGTTGGTCCAATGGACCGGTTGGACCAACCGGCCTGTTGGTCCAGTGGACCGGTTGACATACTAGCCTGTTGGTCCAATGTACCAGTTGACCAACTCGCCTCTTGGTCCTATGGACTGGTTGGACCAACTCGGCAGTTGGTCCTATGGACCAGTTGAACTAACTGGCCTATTGGTCCAATGGACTACTTGGACTAACCGGCCTGTTGGTCCAGTGGACCGGTTGGACCAAATGGGCTATTGGTCCAATGGACCGGTTGGGCCAACTGGACTATTGGTCCAATGGACCGGTTGGACCAGATGGCCTGTTGGTCTAATGGACCGGTTGCACCAACTGGCCTGTTGGACCAATGGACCGGTCAACCCACCTGACGTGTTGGTTCCCAGGACCGGTTGGACCAACTCACCTGTGGTCCGATGGACCGGTTGGACCAACTGGCCTGTTGGTCCAATGGACAGATTGGACCAACTGGCCTGTTGGTCCAATGGACCGGTTGCACTAACTGGCCTGTTGGTCCAATGGACCGGTTGGACCAACTGGCATGTTGGTCGTATGGACCAGTTGGACCAACTGGCCTGTTGGTCCAATGGACTGGTTGGACCAACTCGCCGGTTGGTCCAATGGACCGGTTGGACCAACTGGCCAGTTTGTCCGGTGGACCCGTTGGACCAACTGGCCTGTTTTTCCAATGGACCGGTTGGACCAACTTGCCTGTTGGTCCAATGGACCGGTTGTACCAAAAGAGTGTTGGTCCAATGGACCAGTTGGACCAACTCGCCTCTTGGTCCAATGGACCGGTTCGACCAACACGCCTGTTGGTCCTATAGACCGGATGAACCAACTCGCCTCTTTGTCCTGTGGACCGGTTGGACCGACACGCCAGTTGGTCCTAAGGACCAGTCGGACCAAGTGGGCTATTGGTCCAATGGACCAGTTGGACCAACCGGCCTGTTGGTCCAGTGGACCGGTTAGACCAACTCGCCTGTTGGTCCAATAGACCGGTTGGACCAAATGGGCTGTTGGTCCAATGGACCGGTTGGGCCAACTGGCCTATTGATCGAATGGACCGGTTGGACCAAATGGCCTGTTGGTCTAGTGGACGGGTTGGACCAACTGGCCTGTTGGTCCTATGGACCGGTTGGACCAACTCCCCTGTTGGTCCAATGGACCGGTTGGACCAACTGGCCTGTTGGTCCAATGGACGGTTAACCCACATGGCGTGTTGGTCCAATGGACTGGTTGGACCAACTAACCTGTTGGTCCAGTGGACCTGTTGGACCAACTGGCGTGTTGGTCCAGTGGACCAGTTGGACCAACTGGCCTGTTGGTCCAGTGGACGGGTTGGACCAACTCACCTGTTGGTCCAGTGGACCGGTTGGACCAACTGGCCTGTTGGTCCAGTGGACCGGTTGGACCAACTGGCCTGTTGGTCCAATGGACCGGTTGGACCCACTGGCCTGTTGGTCCAGTGGACTGGTTGGACCAACTGGCCTGTTGGTCCAACGGACCGGTTGGACCAACTGGTCTGCTTGTTCAGTGGACCAGTTGGACCAACTGGCCTGTTGGTCAAATGGACCAGTTGGACCAACTGGCCTGTTGGTCCAATGGACCGGTTGGACCAACACGCCTGTTGGTCCAATGGACCGGTTGGACCAACTGGCCTGTTGGTCCTATGGACCATTTGGACCAACTGGCCTGTTGGTTCTATGGACCGGTTGGACCAACTGGCCTGTTGGTCCAATGGACTAGTTGAACCAACTCGCCTGTTGGTCCAATCGACCGGTTGGACCAACTGGCATGGTGGTCCAATGGACCGGTTGGACCAACTGGCCTGTTGGTCCAATGGACCGGTTGGACCAACTAGCCTGTAGGTCCAGTGGACCGGTTGGACCAATTCACCTGTTGGTCCAGTGGACCGGATGGACCAATCGGCCTGTTGGTCCAACGGACCGGTTGGACCAACTGGTTTGCTTGTCCAGTGGACCGGTTGGACCAACTGGCCTGTTGGTCCAATGGACCAGTTGGACCAACTCACCTGTTGGTCTAGTGGACCGGTTGGACCAACTTGTTTTCGGTCCAATGGACCGTTTGGACCAACTCGCCCGTGGTCCAATGGACCAGTTGGACCAACTCGCCTGTTGGTCCAATGGACCGGTAGGACAAACTCGCATGTTTTTTTAATGGACACGTTGGACCAACTCGGCTTTTGGTCCAATGGACCGGTTGGACCAACTAGCCTGTAGGTCCAATGGACCGGTTGAACCAACTGGCCTGTTGGTCCAATGGACCGGTTGGACCAACACGCCTGTTGGTCCAATGGACCGGTGAGACCAACTGGCCTGTTGGTCCTATGGACCGTTTGGACCAACTGGCCTGTTGGTCCTATGGACCGTTTGGACCAACTGGCCAGTTGGTCCAACCGGTCCATTGGACCAACCGGCGAGTTGGTCCAACCAGTCCATTGGACCAACAGGCCAGTAGGTCCACTGGACCAACAGGCTAGTTGGTTTATCCGGTCCATCAGACCAACAGGCCAGTTGGTAAAACCGATCCACTAGACCAACAGGCCAGTAGGTCCTCAGCAGAGTGGTCCTGTGACGTGAGCTCGAGCTGCTCAAGCACGAGCACAGGAGGGGGCAGGGAGTGACTAAGGCAGAGCGACACAGAGAAGGAAGAGAGAGGGAGACAACAAGAAGAAGAGCAAGGGCTGCAAGGGACGGGAAACAGTGAGTGACTGAGGCGGAGCAACACGGAGAAGGGAGGAAAGATGAAGCAAGAAGGAAGAGCAGGTGCTGGAGTGGTGTTCTCCGACAACTGGCGTGTTGGTCCAATGGACCGGTTGGACGAACGGGCCAGTTGGTCCAATGGACCGGTTGGACGAACTGGCCGGTTGGTCCAATGGACCGGTTGGACAAACTGGACTGTTGGTCCAATGGCCCGGTTGGACCGACTATCCTGTTGGTCCAATGGACCTGTTGGACCAACTGGCCTGTTGGTCCAATGGACCGGTTGGACCAGCTAGCCTGTTGGTCCAATAGAACAATTGGACCAACTAGCGTGTTGGTCCAGTGGACCGGTTGGACGAACTGGCCTGTTGGTCCAATGGACCGGATGGACCAACTGGCCTGTTGGTCCAATGGACCGGTTAGACCAACTGGCCTGTTGGTCCAGTGGACCGATTGGACCAACTGGCTTGTTGGTCCGATGGACCGGTTGGACCAACTGGCCTGTTGGTCTAGTGCAACGGTTGGACCAACTGGCCTGTTGGTCCAATGGACCGGTTGGACCAGCTAGCCTCTTGGTCCAATAGAACAATTGGACAAACTAGCGTGTTGGTCCAGTGGACCGGTTGGACCAACTGGCCTGTTGGTCCAATGGACCGGATGGACCAACTGGCCTGTTGGTCCAATGGACCGGTTGGACCAACTGGCCTGATGGTCCAATGGACCGGTTGGACCAACTGGCCTGTTGGTCAAATGGACCAGTTGGACCAACTGGCCTGTTGGTCCAATGGACCAGATGGACCAACTGGCCAGATGGTCTAATGGACCAGATGGACCAACTGGCCTGTTGGTTCAATGGACCGGTTGGACCAACTGGCCTGTTGGTCGAATGGACTGGTTGGACCAACTAGTCTGTTGGTCCACTGGACCGTTTGAACCAACTGGCCTGTTGGCCAGTGGACTGGTTGGACCAATTGGCCTGTTGGTCCAATGGGCCCGTTGGACCAACTGGCCTGTTGGTCAAGTGGACCGATTGGACCAACTGGGCTGTTGGTCCAATGGACCAGTTGGACAAACTGGCGTGTTGGTCCAATGCTGGTTGGACCAACTGGCGTGTTGGTCCGCTGGACAGGTTGGAACAATTGGCCTGTTGGTCCAATGGACCGGTTGGATCATTTTGCCTGTTGGTCCACTGGACCGGTTGGACCAACTAGCCTGTTGGTCCAATGGAACGGTTGGAGCAACTGGCCTGTTGGTCCAGTGGACCGGTTGGACCAACTGGCGTTTTGGTCCAATGCCGGTTGGATGAACTGGCGTGGTGGTCTGCTGGACAGGTTGGACCAACTAGCCTGTTGGTCCACGGGACCGGTTGGACCAACTGGCCTGTTGGTCCAGTGGACCGGTTGGACCAACTGGCCTGTTGGTCCAATGGACCGGTTGGACCAATTGTCCTGTTGGTCCAATGGGCCCGTTGGACCAATTGGCCTGTTGGTCAAGTGGACCGATTGGACCAACTGGACTGTTGGTCCAATGGACCAGTTGGACAAACGGGCGTGTTGGTCCAATGCCGGTTGGACCAACTGGCGTGTTGGTCCGCTGGACAGGCTGGACCAATTGGCCTGTTGGTCCAATGGACCGGTTGGACCATTTTGCCTGTTGGTGCACTGGACCGGTTGGACCAACTAGCCTGTTGGTCCAATGGACCGGTTGGAGCAACTGGCCTGTTCGTCCAGTGGACCGGTTGGACCAACTGGCGTGTTGGTCCAATGCCGGTTGGACGAACTGGCGTGGTGGTCTGCTGGACAGGTTGGACCAACTAGCCTGTTGGTCCACCGGACCGGTTGGACCAACTGGCCTGTTGGTCCAGTGGACCGGTTGGACCAACTGGCCTCTTGGTCCAATGGACCGGTTGGACCAATTGTCCTGTTGGTCCTGTGGACCGGTTGGACGGACTGGCCTGTTGGTCCAATGGACCGGTTGGACGAACTGGCCTGTTGGTCCAATGGCCTGGTTGGACGAACTAGCCTGTTGGTCCAATGGCCCGGTTGGACGAACTGGCCTTTTGGTCCAATGGATCGGTTGGACCAACTCGCCTGTTGGTCCGATGGACCGGTTGGACCAACTGGCCTTTTGGTCCAATAAACCGGTTGGACCAACTGGCCTGTTGGTCCAATGGACCGGCTAGCCTGTTGTCCAATGGACGGGTTGGACCAACTGGCCTGTTGGTCCAATTGACCGGTTGGACCAAAAGGTTTTTTGGTCCAATGGACCGGTTGGACCAACTGGCCTGTTGGTCCAATTGACCGGTTGGACCAACTTGCTTTTTGGTCCAATGGACCGGTAGGACCAACTAACCTGTTGGTCCAATGGACCGGTTGGACCAACTGGCTTAATGGTCGAGTGGACCGGTTGGACCAACTGGCCTGTTGATCCGATGGATCAATTGGACCAAATGGCGTGTTGGTCCGATGGACCAATTGGACAAACTGGCCTGTTGGTCCAGTGGACCGGTTTTACCAACTGACCTGTTGGTCCGATGGAACGGTTGGACCAACTAGCCTGTTGGTCAAGTGGACCGATTGGACCAACTGGCCTGTTGGTCCAATGGACCGGTTAGACCAGCTAGCCTGTTGGTCCAATAGAACAGTTGGACCAACTCGCGTGTTGGTCCAGTGGATCGGTTGGACCAACTGGCCTGTTGGTGCAATTGACCGGTTGGACCAACTGGCCTGTTGGTCCAATGGACCGGTTGGACCAACTGGCCTGTTGGTCCAATGGACCGGTTGGACCAACTGGCCTGATGGTCCAATGGACCGGTTGGACCAGCTAGCCTGTTGGAGTAGAACAATTGGACCAACTAGCGTGTTGGTCCAGTTGACCGGTTGGACCAACTGGCCTGTTGGTCCAATGGACCGATTGGACCAACTGGCCTGTTGGTCCAATGGACCGGTTGGACCAACTGGCCTGATGGTCCAGTGGACCGGTTGGACCAACTGGCCTGTTGGTCAAATGGACCGGTTGGACCAACTGGCCTGTTGGTCCAGTGGACCGGTTGGACCAACTGGCCTGATGGTCCAATGGACCGGCTGGACGAACTGGCCTGTTGGTCCAATGGACCGGCTGGACCAACTAACCTGATGGTACAATGGACCGGCTGGACCAACTAACCTGTTGGTCTAATGGACCAGTTGGACCAACTGGCCTGTTGGTTCAATGGACCGGTTGGACCAACTGGCCTGTTGGTCCAATGGACCGGTTGGACCAACTGGCCCGTTGGTCCAATGGACTGGTTGGACCAACTAGCCTGTTGGTCCACTAGACCGTTTGAACCAACTGGCCTGTTGGCCAGTGGACTGGTTGGACCAACTGGCCTGTTGGTCCAATGGGCCCGTTGGACCAACTGGCCTGTTGGTCAAGTGGACCAATTGGACCAACTGGCCTGTTGGTCCAATGAACCAGATGGACAAACTGGCGTGTTGGTCCAATGCCGGTTGGACCAACTGGCGTGTTGGTCCGCTGGATAGGTTGGACCAATTGGCCAGTTGGTCCAATGGACCGGTTAAACCATATTGCCTGTTGGTCCACTGGACTGGTTGGACCAACTAGAATGTTGGTACAATGGACCGGTCGGACCAACTGGACTGTTGGTCCAGTGGACCGGTTGGACCACCTGGCGTGTTGGTCCAATGCCGGTTGGACGAACTGGTGTGGTGGTCCGCTGGACAGGTTGGACCAACTAGCCTTTTGGTCCACTGATCCGGTTGGACCAACTGGCCTGTTGGTCCAGTGGACCGGTTGGACCAACTGGCCTGTTGGTCCAATGGACCGGTTGGACCAATTGGCCTGTTGGTCCTGTGGACCGGTTGGACCAACTGGCCTGTTGGTCCAATGGACCGGTTGGACGAACTGGCCTGTTGGTCCAATGGACCGGTTGGACGAACTGGCTTGTTGGTCCAATTGACCGGTTGGACCAACTCGCCTGGCCCGGTTGGACCAACTTGCCTGTTGGTCCAATGGACCAGTTGGACCAACTCGCCTGTTGGTCCAATGGACCGGTTGGACCAACTGGCCTGTTGGTCCAATGGACCGGTTGGACCAACTGGCCTGTTGGTCCTATGGACCGGCTGGACAAACTGGCCTGATTGTCCAATGGACCGGTTGGACCAACTGGCCTGTTGGTCCTATGGACCGGCTGGACCAACTGGCCTGATTGTCCAATGGACCGGTTGGACCAGCTGGCTTGTTGGTCCAATGGACCGGTTGGACCAACTGGCTGGTTGGTCCAATGGACCGGTTGGACCAACTGGCCTGTTGGTCCGATGGACCCATTGGACGAACTGGCTTCTTGGTCCGATGGAACGGTTAAACCAACTGGCCTGTTGGTCCGATGGAACGGTTGGACCAACTGGCCTGTTGGCCCGATGAACCGGTTGGAGCAACTTGCTTCTTGGTCCAGTGGACCGGTTGGACCAATTGGCCTGTTGGTCCGATGAACCAGTTGGACCAACTGGCCTGTTGGCCTGATGGACGGTTGGACCAACTGGCTTGTTGGTCCAGTGGACCGGATATACCAACTGGCCTGTTGGTTCAGTGAACCGATTGGACCAACTGGCCTGTTGGTCCAGTGGACCGGTTGGACCAACTGGCCTGTTGGTCCACTTGACCGGTTGGACTAACTAGCGTGTTGGTCCAGTGGACCGATTGGACCAACTGGCTTGTCGGTCCAATGGACCAGTTGGACCGACTTGCTTGTTGGTCCACTAGACCGATTGAACCAACTGGCCTATTGGTCCACTGGACCGATTGAACCAACTGGCCTGTTGGTCCAGTGGACCAGTTGGACAAACTGGCCTGTTGGTCAAATGGACTCGTTGAACCAACTGACCTGTTGGTCCAGTGGACCGGTTGGACCAACTAACCTGTTGGTCCTATGGACCGGTTGGACCAACTAACCTGTTAGTCCAGTGGACCGGCTGGACCAACTAACCTGTTGGTCCAATGGACCGGTTGGACCAACTGGCCTGTTGGTCCAATGGACCGGTTGGACCAACTGGCCTGCCCATTGGACCAACTGGCCTGTTGGTCCAGTGGACCGATAGGACCAACTGGCCTGTTGGTCCAATGGACCTATTGGACCAACTGGCCTGTTGGTCCAGTGGACCGATTGGACCAACTGGCCTGCTGTTCCAATGGACCGGTTGGACCAACTGGCCTGCTGGTCCATTGGACCGGTTGGACTAACTGGCCTGTTGGTCCAATGGACCGGTTGGACGAACTCGCCTGTTGGTCCAATGGACCGGTTGTGCCAACTGGCCTGTTGTCCAGTGGAACTGGTGGACGAACTTGCCTGTTGGTCCAATGGACCGGTTGGACGAACTGGACTGTTGGTCCAATGGACCGGTTGGACCAACTCGCCTTTTGGTCGAATGGACCGGTTGGACCAACTGGCCTGTTGGTCCAATGGACCGGTTGGACCAACTGGCCTGCTGGTCCAATGGACCGGTTGGACGAACTGGCCTGTTGGTCCAATGGACTGGTTGGACGAACTGGCCTGTTGGTCCAATGGACCAGTTGGACCAACTGGCTTGTTGGTCCAATGGCCCGGTTGGACGAACTGGCCTGTTGGTCCAATGGACCAGTTGGACCAACTGGCTTGTTGGTCCAATGGCCCGGTTGGACGAACTGGCCTTTTGGTCCAATGGCCCAATTGGACGAACTGGCTTGTTGGTCCAATGGCCCGGTTGGACGAACTGGCTTGTTGGTCCAATGGCCCGGTTGGACAAACTGGCCTGTTGGTCCAATGGACCGGTTGGACCAACTAACCTGTTGGTCCAATGGACCGGTTGGACGAACTGGCTTGTTGGTCCAGTGGACCGGTTGGACCAACAGGCCTGTTGGTCCGATGGATCAATTGGACCAACTGGCGTGTTGGTCCGATGGACCAATTGGACCAACTGGCATGTTGGTCCAGTGGACCGGTTTTACCAACTGGCCTGTTGGTCCAATGGAACGGTTGGACCAACTAGCCTGTTGGTCAAGTGGACCGATTGGACCAACTGGCCTGTTGGTCCAATGGACCGGTTAGACCAGCTAGCCTGTTGGTCCAATAGAACAGTTGGACCAACTCGCGTGTTGGTCCAGTGGACCGGTTGGACCAACTGGCCTGTTGGTGCAATGGACCGGTTGGACCAACTGGCCTGTTGGTCCAATGGACCGGTTAGACCAACTGGCCTGTTGGTCCAGTGGACCAGTTGGACCAACTGGCGTGTTGGTCCAATGGACCGGTTGGACCAACTTGCCTGTTTTTTCAATGGACACGTTGGACCAACTCGCCTTTTGGTCCAATGGACCGGTTAGACCCACTAGCCTGTAGGTCCAATGGACCGGTTGAACCAACTAGCCTGTTGGTCCAATGGACCGTTTGGACCAACACGCCTGTTGGTCCAATAGACTGGTTGGACCAACTGGCCTGTTGGTCCTATGGACCGTTTGGACCAACTGGCCTGTTGGTTCTATGGATTGGTTGGACCAACTGGCCTGTTGGTCCAATGGACTAGCTGAACCAACTCGTATGTTGGTCCAGTGGACCAGTTGGACCAATTTGCCTGTTGGTCCAGTGGACCGGTTGGACCAACTGGCCCGTTGGTCCAATGGAAGAGTTGACCAACCGGCCTGTTGGTCGAGTGGACCAATTGGACCAAATGGGCTGCTGGTTCAATGGACCGGTTAACCTGCCTGGCGTGTAGGTCCAGTGGTCTAGTTGGACCAACTGGCCTGTTGGTCCGGTGGACCGGTTGGACCAACTGGCGTGTTGGTCCAGTGGACCGGTTGGACCAAATGGCCTGTTGGTCCGGTGGACCGGTTGGACCAACTCACCTGTTGGTCCAATGGACCGGTTGGACCAACTGGCCTGTTGGTCCAACGGACCGGCTGGACCAACTGGCTTGCTGGTCCAGCGGACCGGTTGGACCAACTGGCCTGTTGGTCCAGTGGACCGGTTGGACCAACTCGCCTTTTGGTCCAATGGACCGGTTGGACCAACTAGCCTGTAGGTCCAGTGGACCGGTTGAACCAACTGGCCTGTTGGTCCAATGGACCGGTTTGACCAACTCGCCTTTTGGTCCAATGGACCGGTTGAACCAACTGGCCTGTTGGTCCTATGGACCGTTTGGACCAACTGGCCTGTTGGTTCTATGGACCGGTGTGACCAACTGGCCTGTTGTTCCAATGGACTGGTTGAACCAACTCGCCTGTTGGTCCAGTGGACCCGTTGGACCATTTTGCCTGTTGGTCCAGTGGACCAGTTGGACCAACAAGCCCGTTGGTCCAATGGAAGAGTTGGACCAACTGGCCTGTTGGTCGAGTGGACCAATTGGACCGAATGGGCCGTTGGTTCAATGGACTTGTTAACCTACCTGACGTGTTGGTCAAGTGGACCAGTTGGACCAACTGGCCTGTTGGTCCAGTGGACCGGTTGGACCAATTGGCGTGTTGGTCCAGTGGACCGGTTGGACCAACTGGCCTGTTGGTCCAGTGGACTAGTTGGACCAACTGGCCTGCTGGTCCAGCGGACCGGTTGGACCAACTCGCTTGTTGGTCCAATGGACCGGTTGGACCAACTAGCCTGTTGGTCGAGCGGACCAGTTGGACCAACTCGCCTGTTGGTCCTATGGACCGGTTGGACCAACTGGCATGTTGGTCCAATGGACCGGCTGGACCAACTGGCATGTTGGTCCAGTGGACCAGTTGGACCAACTCGCTGTTGGTCCAATGGACCGGTTGGACCAACTGGCCTGTTGGTCCTATGGACCCGTTGGACCAACTCGCCTTTTGGTCCAATGGTTCGGTTGAACCACCTCGCCTGTTGGTCCTATGGACCCGTTGGAATAACCGGCCTATTGGTCCAATAGACTGGTTGAACCAACTGGCCTGTTGGTTCAATGGACCGGTTGGACCAACTGGCCTGTTGGTCCAATGGACCAGTTGGACTAACCGGCCTGTTGGTCTAGTGGACCAGTTGGACCAACTAGCCTGTTGATCCAATGGACCAGTTGGATCAACAGGCTAGTTGGTCCATTGGATCAACAGGCTAGTTGGTCCAACTGGTCCACTAGACCAACAGGCCGGTTAGTCCAACTGGTCCATTGGACCAACAGGCTAGTTGGTCCAACCGGTCCATTGAACCAGTCTAGTGGACCAGTTGGACCGGTCTAGTGGAACCGGTCTAGTGGACCAGTTGGACCAACTGGTCCATTGGATCAACAGGCTAGTTGGTCCATTGAACCGGTCTAGTGGACCAGTTGGACCAACTGGTCCATTGGATCAACAGGCTAGTTGGTCCAACTGGTCCACTAGACCAACAGGCCGGTTAGTCCAACTGGTCCATTGGACCAACAGGCCAGTTGGTCCAACCGGTCCATTGAACCAACAGGCCAGTTGGTTCAACCAGTCTATTGGACCAATAGGCCGGTTATTCCAACGGGTCCATAGGACCAACAGGCGAGGTGGTTCAACCGAACCATTGGACCAAAAGGCGAGTTGGTCCAACGGGTCCATAGGACCAACAGGCCAGTTGGTCCAACCGGTCCATTGGACCAACAGCGAGTTGGTCCAACTGGTCCACTGGACCAACATGCCAGTTGGTCCAGCCGGTCCATTGGACCAACATGCCAGTTGGTCCAACCGGTCCATAGGACCAACAGCCGGTCCTATGGACCCGTTGGAATAACCGGCCTATTGGTCCAATAGACTGGTTGAACCAACTGGCCTGTTGGTTCAATGGACCGGTTGGACCAACTGGCCTGTTGGTCCAATGGACCAGTTGGACTAACCGGCCTGTTGGTCTAGTGGACCAGTTGGACCAACTAGCCTGTTGATCCAATGGACCAGTTGGATCAACAGGCTAGTTGGTCCATTGGATCAACAGGCTAGTTGGTCCAACTGGTCCACTAGACCAACAGGCCGGTTAGTCCAACTGGTCCATTGGACCAACAGGCTAGTTGGTCCAACCGGTCCATTGAACCAGTCTAGTGGACCAGTTGGACCGGTCTAGTGGAACCGGTCTAGTGGACCAGTTGGACCAACTGGTCCATTGGATCAACAGGCATGTTAGTCCATTGAACCGGTCTAGTGGACCAGTTGGACCAACTGGTCCATTGGATCAACAGGCTAGTTGGTCCAACTGGTCCACTAGACCAACAGGCCGGTTAGTCCAACTGGTCCATTGGATCAACAGGCTAGTTGGTCCAACTGGTCCACTAGACCAACAGGCCGGTTAGTCCAACTAGTTGGTCCAACCGGTCCACTGGACCAACAGGCTAGTTGGTCCAACTGGTCCACTAGACCAACAGGCCGGTTAGTCCAACTAGTTGGTCCAACCGGTCCACTGGACCAACAGGCTAGTTGGTCCACTAGACCAGTTGAACCAACTCGCCTGTTGGTCTAGTGGACCAGTTGGACCAACTAGCCTGTTGGTCCAGTGGACCGGTTGGACCAACTAGCCTGTTGGTGCAGTGGACCGGTTGGACCAACTCGCCTGTTGGTCCAATAGACCAGTTGGACCAACTGGCTTGTTTGTCCAATAGACCCGTTGGACAAACTGGCCTGTTGGTCCAATGGACCAGTTGGACCACCTGGGCTGTTGGTCCAACGGACTGGTTGGACCAATTTGCTGGTCCAGTGGACAGGTTGGACCAACTCGCCTGTTGGTCCAATTGACCAGTTGGACCAACTGGCCTATTGGTCCAGTGGACAGGTTGGACCGACTCGCCTGTTGGTCCTATGCACAGGTTGGATCAACTGGCCTATAGGTCCAGTGGACCGGTTGGACCAACTGGCCTGTTGGTCCAATGGACCAGTTGGACCAATCGGCCTGTTGGTCCAGTGGACCGGTTGGACCAACTTGCCTGTTGGTCCAGTGGACCGGTTGGACAAACTCGCCTGTTGGTCCAATAGACCGGTTGGCCCAACTGGCCTGTTGGTCCAATGGACCGGTTGGACCAACTAGCCTGTTAGTCGAGAGGACCGGTTAGACTAACTCGCCCGTTGGTCCAGTGGACCGATTGGACCAACTCGCCTGTTGGTCCAGTGGTCTGTTTGGACCAACTAGCTTGTTGGTCCAGTGGACAGGTTGGACCAACTGGCCTATTGGTCCAGTGGACAGGTTCGACGGACTCGCCTGTTGGTCCTATAGACAGGTTGGTTCAACTGGCCTATTGGTCCAGTGGACTGGTTGGGCCGACAGGCATGTTGGTCCAATGGACCAGTTGGACCATCCGGCCTGTTGGTCCAGTGGATCAGTTGGACCAACTCGCCTCTTGGTCCTATGGACCGGTTGGACCAACTGGCCAGTTGGTCCAGTGAAGCGGTTGGACCAACTCGCCTGTTGGTCCTATAGAACGGTTGGCCCAACTGGCCTGTTGGTCCTGTGGACCGTTTGGACCAACTGGCCTGTTGGTCCAGTGGACAAGTTGGACCAACTCGCCTGTTGGTACAATGGACCGGTTGGACCAACTAGCCTGTAGGTCCAATGGACCGCTTGGACTACAGGCCTGTTGGTCCAATGGACCTGTTGGACCAACTGGCCTGTAGGTCCAATGGCTCTGTTGGACCAACTGGCCTATTGGTCCAGTGGACCAGATGGACCAACTGGCTTGTTGGTCCAGTGGGCCGGTTGGACCAATTAACCGGTTGGTCCAATTTACCAGTTAGACCAACTGGCCTGTTTGTCCAATGAACCTGTTGGACCAACTGGGCTGTAGGTCCAATGGACTAGTTGGAGCAACTAGCCTGTTAGTCGAGTGGACCGGGTGGACCAATTGGCGTGTTGGTCCAGTGGACCGATTGGACCAACTCGCCTGTTGGTCCCATGGACCGGTTGGACCAACTGGCCTGTTGGTCCAGTGGACTGGTTAGACCAACTGGCCTGTTGGTCCAGTGGACTGTTTGGACCAACTGGCTTGTTGGTCCAGTGGACAGGTTGGACCAACTCGCCTGTTCGTCCAATGGACCGGTTGGACCAACTGGCCTATTGGTCCAGTGGACAGGTTGGACCGACTCGCCTGTTAGTCCTATGGACAGGTTGGATCAACTGGCCTATTGGTCCAGTAGACCGGTTGGACCAACTAACCCGTTGGTCCAATGGCCTGGTTGGACCAACTAACGTGTTTGTCCAATGGACCGGTTGGACCAACTCGCCGGTTGGACCAACTGGCCTGTTTTTCCAATGGACCGGTTGGATCAACTTGCCTGTTGGTCCAATGGTCTGGTTGGACCAAACGAGTGTTGGTCCAATGGACCAGTTGGACCAACTCGCCTGTTGGTCCAACGGACCGGTTCGACCAACTCGCCTCTTGGTCCTATAGACCGGTTGGACCAACTCGCCTCTTTGTCCTATGGACCGGTTGGACCAACTAGCCAGTTGGTCCTAAGGACCAGTTGGACCAATTGGGCTATTGGTCCAATGGACCAGTTGGACCAACCGGCCTGTTAGACCAGTGGACCGGTTAGACCAACTCGCCTGTTGGTCCAGTGGACCGGTTGGACCAAATGGGCTGTTGGTCCAATGGACCGGTTGGACCAAATGGCCTGTTGGTCTAGTGGACGGGTTGGACCAACTGGCCTGTTGGTCCTATGGACCGGTTGGACCAACTCCCCTGTTGGTCCTATGGACCGGTTGGACAAACTCCCCTGTTGGTCCAGTGGACCGGTTGGACCAACTGGCTTTTTGGTCCAATGGACAGTTAACCCACATGGCGTGTTGGTCCAATGGACTGGTTGGACCAACTAACCTGTTGGTCAAGTGGACATGTTGGACCAACTGGCGTGTTGGTCCAGTGGACCGGTTGGACCAACTGGCCTGTTGGTCCAGTGGACGGGTTGGACCAACTCACCTGTTGGTCCAGTGGACCGGTTGGACCAACTGGCCTGTTGGTCCAACGGACCGGTTGGACCAACTGGCCTGCTTGTCCAGTGGACCAGTAGGACCAACTGGCCTGCTGGTCCAACAGATCAGTTGGACAAACTGGCCTGTTGGTCCAGTGGACCGGTTGGACCAACTGGCCTGTTGGTCCATTGGACCGGTTGGACCAACTCACCTGTTGGTCCAGTGGACCGGTTGGACCAACTGGCCTGTTGGTCCAACGGACCGGTTGGACCAACAGGTCTGCTTATCCAGTGGACCAGTTGGACCAACTGGCCTGTTGGTTCAATGGACCGGTTGGACCAACTGGCCTGTTGGTCCAATGGACCGGTTGGACCAACTGACCTGTTGGTCCAATGGACCGGTTGGACCAAATAGCCTGTAGGTCCAGTGGACCGCTTGGACCAACTCACTTGTTGGTCCAGTGGACCGGTTGGACCAACTGGCCTGTTGGTCCAACGGACCGGTTGGACCAATTGGCCTGTTGGTCCAATGGACCAGTTGGACCAACTCACCTGTTGGTTTAGTGGACCGGTTGGACCAACTTGCCCGTTGGTCCAATGGACCAGTTGGACCAACTGGCCTGGTGGTCCTATGGACCGGTTGGACCAACTCGCGTGTTGGTCTAATGGACCGGTAGGACCAACTTGCCTGTTTTTTCAATGGACACGTTGGACCAACTCGCCTTTTGGTCCAATGGACCGGTTGGACCAACTAGCCTGTAGGTCCAATGGACCGGTTGAACCAACTAGCCTGTTGGTCCAATGGATCGGTTGGACCAACACGCCTGTTAGTCCAATGGACCGGTTGGACCAACTGGCCTGTTGGTCCTATGGACCGTTTGGACCAACTGGCCTGTTGGTTCTATGGACCGGTTGGACCAACTGGCCTGTTGGTCCAATGGACTAGCTGAACCAACTCGTCTGTTGGTCCAGTGGACCGGTTGGACCAATTTGCCTGTTGGTCCAATGGACCGGTTCGACCAACTAGCCCGTTGGTCCAATGGAAGAGTTGGACCAACCGGCCTATTGGTCGAGTGGACCAATTGGACAAAATGGGCTGTTGGTTCAATGGACCGGTTAACCTACCTGGCGTGTTGGTCCAGTGGTCTAGTTGGACCAACTGGCCTGTTGGTCCAGTGAACTAGTTGGACCAACTGGCCTGTTGGTCCAATGGACCAGTTGGACCAACTCGCCTGTTGGTCTAGTGGACCGGTTTGACAAATTTGCCTGTTGGTCCAGTGGACCGGTTGGACCAACTGGCATGTTGGTCCAATGGACGAGTTGGACCAACTGGCGTGTTTGTCCACAGGACCGGTTGGTCCAAATGGCTTGTAGGTCCAATGAACCAGTTAGACCATCTGGCCTGTTGGTCCAGCGGACCACCGACCTGTTGGTCCTATGGACCGGTTTGACTAACTGGGCTCTTGGTCTAGAGGACCGGTCGGACCAACCGGCCTGTTGGTCCAGTGGACCGGTTGGACCAAATGGGCTGTTGGTCTAATGGACCGGTGGGACCAACTGGCCTGTTGGTCCTATGGACGGGTTGGACCAAATGGCCTATTGGTCCTATGGACCGGTTGGACCAACTCCCCTGTTGGTCCAGTGGACCGGTTTAACCAACTCTCCTGTTGGTCCTAAGGATCAGTTGGATTAACTGGCCTGTTGGTCCAATGGACCGGTTGGACCAACTGGCCTGATGGTCCAGTGGACCGGTTGGACCTACTGGCGTGTTGGTCCGCTGGACAGGTTGGACCAAGTGGTCAGTTGGTCCAATGGACCGGTTGGACCATTTTGCCTGTTGGTCCACTGGACCGGTTGGACCAACTAGAATGTTGGTACAATGGACCGGTTGGACCAACTGGACTGTTGGTCCAGTGGACCGGTTGGACCAACTGGCGTGTTGGTCCAATGCCGGTTGGACGAACTGGTGTGGTGGTCCGCTGGACAGGTTGGACCAACTAGCCTGTTGGTCCACTGGACCGGTTGGACCAACTGGCCTGTTGGTCCAGTGGATCGGTTGGACCAACTGGCCTGTTGGTCCAATGAACCGGTTGGACCAATTGGCCTGTTGGTCCTGTGGACCGGTTGGACGAACTGGCCTGTTGGTCCAATGGACCGGTTGGACGAACTGGCCTGTTGGTCCAATGGACCGGTTGGACCAACTCGCCTAGCCCGGTTGGACCAACTTGCCTGTTGGTCCAATGGACGAGTTGGACCAACTCGCCTGTTGGTCCAATGGACCGGTTGGACCAACTGGCCTGTTGGTCCAATGGACCGGTTGGACCAACTGGCCTGTTGGTCCTATGGACCGGCTGGACAAACTGGCCTGATTGTCCAATGGACTGGTTGGACCAACTGGCCTGTTGGTCCTATGGACCGGCTGGACCAACTGGCCTGATTGTCCAATGGACCGGTTGGACCAGCTGGCTTGTTGGTCCGATGGACCGGTTGGACCAACTGTCTGGTTGGTCCAATGGACCGGTTGGACCAACTGGCCTGTTGGTCCGATGGACCCATTGGACGAACTGGCTTCTTGGTCCGATGGAACGGTTAAACCAACTAGCCTGTTGGTCCGATGGAACGGTTGGACCAAATGGCCTGTTGGCCCGATGAACCGGTTGGACCAACTTGCTTCTTGGTCCAGTGAAGCGGTTGGACCAACTGGCCGGTTGGTCCGATGAACCGGTTGGACCAACTGGCCTGTTGGCCCGATGGACCGGTTGGACCAACTGGCTTGTTGGTCCAGTGGACCGGTTGGAACAACTGGCCTGTTGGTTCAGTGAACCGATTGGACCAACTGGCCTGTTGGTCCAGTGGACCGGTTGGACCAACTGGCCTGTTGGTCCACTTGACCGGTTGGACTAACTAGCGTGTTGGTCCAGTGGACCGATTGGACCAACTGGCCTGTTGGTCCAATGGACCAGTTGGACCGACTTGCTTGTTGGTCCACTAGACCTATTGAACCAACTGGCCTATTGGTCCACTGGACCGATTGAACCAACTGGCCTGTTGGTCCAGTGGACCAGTTGGACAAACTGGCCTGTTGGTCAAATGGACTCGTTGAACCAACTGACCTGCTGGTCCAGTGGACCGGTTGGACCAACTGGCTAGTTGGTCCAGTGGACTGATTGGACCAACTAACCTGTTGGTCCTATGGACCGGTTGGACCAACTAACCTGTTGGTCCAATGGACCGGTTGGACCAACTGGCCTGTTGGTCCAATGGACCGGTTGGACCAACTGGCCTGCCCATTGGACCAACTGGCCTGTTGGTCCAGTGGACCGATAAGACCAACTGGCCTGTTGGTCCAATGGACCTATTGGACCAACTGGCCTGTTGGTCCAGTGGACCGATTGGACCAACTGGCCTGCTGGTCCAATGGACCGGTTGGACCAACTGGCCTGTTGGTCCATTGGACCCGTTGGACGAACTGGCCTGTTGGTCCAATGGACCGGTTGGACGAACTCGCCTGTTGGTCCAATGGACCGGTTGGACCAACTGGCCTGTTGGTCCAGTGGAACTGGTGGACGAAATTGCCTGTTGATCCAATGGACCGGTTGGACGAAAAGGACTGTTGGTCCAATGGACCGGTTGGACCAACTGGCCTGTTGGTCCAATGGACCGGTTGGACCAACTGGCCTGCTGGTCCAATGAACCGGTTGGACGAACTGTCAACGGGAGTTGTGTGTTGGCCCCGTCCTCGCTTGGGCGGAGCCGACTTCGTGGTCGGGTGTGAGGGGAGCAGCCGACCTGCAGCAGTGGGCGAGCTGGTGGACGAGGAGGTCGACCTGCACAGGGGCCACTGCACGGGCGCCGACTTCAGGGTGGCGCCGACTTCAGGGAGGTCGACCTGGGAAGTCGACCTGCGGAGGACGTCAACTTGGTGACGTCAACTTGGGGCAGCCGACTTGGGTGGTCGGCTGACAGGTCTGCTGGTGGTCGACCAGGTCTGCTGGTTGACTTGGTGGTTGGTCGACCAGGTGTGATGTCGACCTGGTGGTCGACGAAGGAGGGGCCGACGTCGACCTCAACTCAGGACGCAGAGCAGCTGGGCGTCGAGTAGTAGGGCGTCAACTTGGTGACGCCGACTTCGGGTAGCCGACTTGGGTGGTCGGCTGACAACTGCGCTGGTCGACATGGAGCTGGTCGACCAGGAGTGCGGGTCGACGTGGAGCTGGTCGACCAGGAGGGACGTCGACCTGGAGCCGGTCGACCAAGGGTGTGGTCGACCTGGTGAGGTCGACTTGGGGTGGTCGTCGACTTGGGAGGTCGACGGGCACATGCAGGAGCAGCTGGTCGACGTGGTTGCCCGGTCGACCAGGTTACCTGGGTGACGAGGTTCTGCGGAGGAGTGCGACGGTCGCCCAGGCGAAGTTGGCGAGTCCGACCTCGGTGGTGGTATCCCGAGGTCGACGTGGCTGATCAGATGCAGTCGTCAGCGCCAGGTTGACTTGGTGTGTGCGCTGTGCAGGTGACGAGGCTCAGCACGCAAATCATCTGCGAGCACCTGCGAAGCTGGTGCGATGCTGTACTGCAGGAGCAACGCTGGCGCGCCGTCGACCTGCTGCGTTGGCACGCCGTCGACTTTGCACTGCTGGAGCGCGGTCGACCAAGTCGTGCTGGAACGCGGTCGACCATGCTGCGCTGGCAGTCGACCGACCTGAATGCTAGCTCTGATGTAGTCTTGCCATGCCAACTTCATTGTACCATTGTTGTCAACTTTCTCTAGTGAAACTCTTGCCAAATTGCCCCGTGATCTAGCAAGCAGTGTGTGCACTAGGAAAACGACTAAGGACCAACGAACGCAGAGATCACACGAGCACCCGTGCCTAGCCCGTAATCTAGCTCCCCTTGTAGCAGTTATCTCCGCATGGTGCGGTGAGCGTGGACGGCACACGACTTACCTTTCAGTCAGGTCGACGTTGAGGTCACATACCTAAGTTGCTCGTAGGCCGGCAGCCGTACAGGTCCCTAACGTGCGCGTAGGTGACGCCAAGGTGATGGACACCCTGGAGGGACGGCTGGAGGATGCGAGGAGACGCCATGAGGCCCAGGAGTACGGGACGATACCTTGGGCGGTCGTCGAGGCCGGACTCCGCTCCGTGTGGGCAGCGGAGCATCCCCCTTCTCGACCAGCTTCTCCTCGACCGGTGACCAACGAAGGCGGCGTCGACGTGGACGTCAACGCCGGAGGTGGCCAAGTCGGCAGTAGTGCGGGAGGCACGTTGAGGCAACGTGGTGTGATTCACGCCGATGAAGTCGGCGGCGTTCAGGCGTGAGGGGTGCAGTCGTCGGCGGCTGCAGGCTCCTCGCAGGGCGACGTCGGAGGACGACGGAGTGGTTTGTCGCCGATGTCGGCGACCCAGGTGACGGCGGGCGGAATTGCACCGAGCTACGGCTACTTCAATTTTGCGCCGGACAGGATCTTGGTCACCCCGCCGCTCGTTGGTCGACAGGACATCCTCACCTGGAAGGAAGCCATCGAGCCCCAGCTAGAGATGGCCGGGCTGATCAACTTTGCCCGAGGAGCCGTGGTGACGCCGGACGACCCCGACCTGCGTGCGGAGTTTCGCGCCGTGCAGCTGTTGACCTTCATGGTCATCTCGCGGTGCTGCTCGCCGGGCGTGCAGATCGCCTTGAAGTGGTGTCGGGAGTACCTCGACGCCGGCCATCAGGCGTGGCACTTCATTGAGTCGACCTACCAAGTCACCGACGACCTGTTCATCGCCCAGCTGGAGGGACAGCTGACGCACCTGCATATGGGCGACGAGGAGACGGCGGCCGACTACTGCAACCGAGCCCGGCGAATTTTCGCCACCATCAGTATGGCCGGCGCGCAGTACTCGACGGCGTCGTACGTCACCCACGTCATGCAGGGAATTTCGAGCAACTACAACCTCCTGAAGCGGCTGTCAATGGCGCCGGGCACAAGGACGACGCTCAACGAGGACAACTTGACCTCGTACATCCTGCAGGACGAGGCGATGCAGGAGGCAGAGCGGTCCCAGAAGCTCTTGGCGCAGGCCAACTTCGTCGCCCCGGCGAAGCAAGGAGGTCGACCGGGGCAGCGCGGACAGTCTGGCGACGGAGGTGGCAGTGGCTGGAAGCCGGCCAAGGAGGTCGACAAGAAGAGGTCGACCAAGGATAGCGGTCGAGGAGGAGGAAGTCGACGTCGGGAGTGCTGGCTGTGCGGCGACCCCGACCACCTCTCCTTCGAGTGCCCCGACCGCAGTGACTCCGACGACGACGACGCCAAGGGAGGCCGCGGGAGGTCTGGCAGTCGTCGTCCTCGTCGAGGAGGAAACAAGCTGCGCAAGGAGTTGCAGTCGACCAAGTCGACCTCGGCGAAGGACGCCGACTCCTCTGCTGGCGGCAAGGCGCGGGACGACAAGACGGCGTCGTGCTCGCTGGTCGGCGTCGTGGAGCCGACCGTCTCGCTGGCACCGGAGGCTAGAGATGACTTCCAGGCGGTGGAGGCAGCTGTGCAGGCGAACCCGGCGGTGGTCCTGATCGACAGCGGCTGCTCCCACCACCTGATGGGGACGAAGGAAGTCTTCGTCGACCTGTAGCCGAGCGGCACCATCAAGCACGTGCGCGGCTTCAATGGGGCACTGCAGGACGTCCAGGGCCGAGGTACCGTCGCCCTGCAAGGGAAGGCCGGGAAGCAGGTGCTCATCCCCGACGTGCTGTACGTCCCGGGTGTGCGGGCCAACCTGGTTTCGTCCGGCCAGCTGAAGGAGCACGGCGTGAAGCTGCAGGAGGACGGCGACGGGATGCTGCTCGTCTCGGCAGCGGGAGAGGTGCTCGGACGGGCGACGTACTCCGGGCGTGTCCTCTGCACCGACCTGCGTCCCTGCTCAACAAGGTCGACGTCAACCACGCCGGAGGTTGTGGCAATGGGGGCGATCGTCTCGAAGACGAAGTCGACGCCGGACCGGATGCATGCGAGGCTTGCGCACGTCGGCATGGACACCATACGGAGCTCGGCGAAGAACGAGGTCGCCATTGGGCTGGACCTCAAGTCGGCGACGGGCGCCGACTCACCGTGTGTCTCGTGCGTCGGCGGGAAGCTGGCGCGGCACACCTTCCCCGACCAAGGCTCCGACGCCGACGACGTGCTGGCCGTCGTGCACATCGACCTGTGCGGGCCGTTCCGCGTGGCTGCCAAGGACGGCAGCCTGTAGTTCCTGCTGCTGAAGGACCGCAAGACCCGCTTCGTGTGGGTGAGGCCGGTCGCCAAGAAGTCGGATGTGCTGCTGGAGTTCCAGAAGTGGATGGTGTTGGTGGAGAGGCAGACGAAGAAGTCGGTGCTGATGCTTCGCTCCGACCGAGGGGGGGAGTTCCTCGGGAAGAAGTTCACCGACTTCGTGGACGGAAAGGGGATCGTCCACGACCTTACCTGCCCGTACACCCCGCAGCACAACGGCATGGCGGAGAGGGAGATGCGGACGGTGGTGGAGTCGGTGCGGACGATGCTGCTGCACATGGGCGTGCAGCACCACTGGTGGCACCTCGCCCTGCGGCAGGCCGTCTGGATCCGCAACTGCCTTGAGAGGTCGACGCTGCCGCCGGGGACGACGCCGTACCAGCTGCTGGTCGGCCAGAAGCCCGACTTGTCGATGGCGAGGGTGTGGGGCTGCATGGCGCAGTTCCTTGTCCCCGAGCAGCAGCGTGGTGGGAAGTTGAAGCCGAAGGCCAGGTGGGGCCTTCACCTTGGCGTGTCGGCGGAGAGCAAGGGCTGGGAGCTCCTCGACATCGACGCCAACTGGGTGGTCACCACGTCGGACGTGGTCTTCTACGAGGAGATGTCGCTGGCCGAGTGGAAGTCGGAGCACGGGTCGGTATCCGGCCGAACGCCGTCCACCCCGCCAACCGACACCTCGTCGGCGACGCTGCCTCTGCTCGCCGAGGTCGGTGGGCTTGCTGCTGAGGACGACGAGGACGTCCGTCCTCCTTCCCCTCCCTCTCCTGCCCCTCCCCTCGTGGCCGACCTGCGCGGGCTGACCTCGGTGTCGGCCTCCGGCGATGAGGGGAGTAGTGGGACGTCGCCTTCGGCGCCGGCCAAGGGCATCGCCGGTGGCCGACGTGACGAGCGGCAAGTCGACGCGGGAGTAAAGTCGACGTTGACAGGGGCGGAGCAGGTTGAGGAGGAGCAGCCGACTTGGATGAAGTCGGCGAAGAAGGCAGCTGAGAAGCAGCCGATAGGGGAGCAGGCAGCGGTGAAGCCGACCACGGAGCAGTCGGCAACCAGGCAGTCGGCAGGGACGCCGACCACAGGGGAGAGGTCGACCAGGAAGACGACCAAGGTGCAGCAGGACGACGAGGGCAGTGAGGACGCCGGGGAGTCCACCAAGAGTGACGTGGTGGAGGTTCGGCCTGAACCTCAGAAGTCGGATAGACTTCGGAGGCCGCCGGACTTCTTCGTCCCCGCTGCCTTCACCAGGGTGTACGACGTGGACGATGACGACGACCTGCTGTACGACGACGCCGAGGAGGATGAGGAGTTTCCGGAGCTCGACCCGGACATGCTGGCCGACCCCGAGCACCGTTGGGACATCTCGACGATGACGGTGAAGGAGGCTTTGGCAAGTTGGAAGGGCCCGGCGGTGAAGGCCGCCATGGAGGAGGAGATCTGCAGCCTCATCAACATGGGCACTTGGGAGCTGGTCGAACGCCCGCCGGGAGTGAACATCATGAAGAACCGGTGGGTGTTGATGACGAAGTACCACGTCGACGACACCGTCGAGCGCGAGAAGGCGAGGCTGGTCGTGAAGGGCTTCACCCAGGTGTATGGCGCCGACTACGATGAGACGTTCGCGCCGGTGGGCAGCTACGTCACCCTGAGGATCTTCTTCAGCATCGTCGCCGTCCTCAACCTCAACCTGATGCAGCTCGACATGAAGAACGCCTTCCTGCAGAGCAAGCTCGACCGGGTGCTCTACATGTCCCAGCCGGACTACTTCAACGACGGAACCGGCCGGGTCTGCAAGTTGCTGAAGAGCCTGTACGGCCTGAAGCAGTCGCCGCTGTTGTGGTACTTGGCGCTCAACGACGTGCTGGTCGGCGCCGGGTGGAAGAAGAGCCAGGTCGACGAGGCTCTGTACTTCAAGGTCGGCGACGACGGAGTGGCCTGCTGGGTGCTGGTCTACGTCGACGACCTACTCGCCGCCAGCAGCAGCACCGAGATGCTGAAGGGGCTGAAGGAGCTGCTGGAGTCCGCCTTCGAGTTGCGTGAGATCTCGCCGGTACAGAAGTACCTCGGGCTGGAGATCGTCCGCGACAGGTCGGCGGGGAAGCTGTGGCTGCACCAGCAGGGCTACGCCGACAAGCTGCGTAGGCGCTTCATCGACGAGGAGCATACCGGACGCACTCCGAAGACGCCGGTCTCAGTCGACGCCTACGCCGAGCTCACCTTCGACGACGAGGAGGCACAAGAGCGACAGGAGGAGGAGTACCGGCAGAAGGTCGGCTCGCTGCAGTTCGCGGCGACGACGACGAGGCCGGACGTCGCCTTCGCCTGCAGCAAGCTGGGGAGCGGCCTCACGGTGAGGAGCGACCAGCACTGGCGCGAGGTCGACCGCTGCCTCGCCTACCTCACCAACACGCGTGACACCACCCTGGAGTTCGGCGGTGGACCTGAGTCGCTAGAGCTGGTCGGCTACGTGGACGCCGACGACGCCGGTGACAAGCAGAGCAGGACGAGCACGGGCGGCTACATATTCGTCTACGGAGGGGCCGCAGTCTCCTGGTCGAGCCAACGCATCAAGTGCGCGACGTTGTCGTCGACCGAGTCGGAGTACGTGGCGGCCACCGAAGCCGGCAAGGAGGGACGTCGACTTCGCTTCCTCCTTGCAGAGTTCCAGCAGCTGGATGCTGGGAAGCCGACCGTCCTCCGAGTGGACAACAAGTCGGCCATCACGGTCGCCGAGGGCATGGGGTTGACGGGCAACCTCAAGCACATGGAGCGGCGACAGGCCTGGCTGCAGCACATGGTGAGGCGCGGGAAGTTCTCCCTGAGGTACATCCCGACCACCGAGCAGCCGGCCGACTTCCTGACGAAGGCGCTGCACTATCCGGCCTTCAACCGGTGCTCCGTCGCCATCGGCCAGGTGCGCTTGGCCAACGTGGGCGATGAAGTTGACGACGTGCAGCAGTAGGTGCCATGCCCTCTTGCATGGCTGGTGCAGTGGACGACGTGCTGTGTGTTGGGTGCACGTCGACGAGCTATTCTCCGAGGAGTACTGCCGTGTGGGCTGGGGGCCCAAGCGTGAACGCGGCAGGGGAGTGTCAACGGGAGTTGTGTGTTGGCCCCGTCCTCGCTTGGGCGGAGTCGACTTCGTGGTCGGGTGTGAGGGGAGCAGCCGACCTGCAGCAGTGGGCGAGCTGGTTGACGAGGAGGTCGACCTGCACAGGGGCCACTGCACGGGCGCCGACTTCAGGGTGGCGCCGACTTCAGGGAGGTCGACCTGGGAAGTCGACCTGCGGAGGACGTCAACTTGGTGACGTCAACTTGGGGCAGCCGACTTGGGTGGTCGGCTGACAGGTCTGCTGGTGGTCGACCAGGTCTGCTGGTTGACTTGGTGGTTGGTCGACCAGGTGTGATGTCGACCTGTTGGTCGACGAAGGAGGGGCCGACGTCGACCTCAACTCAGGACGCAGAGCAGCTGGGCGTCGAGTAGTAGGGCGTCAACTTGGTGACGCCGACTTCGGGTAGCCGACTTGGGTGGTCGGCTGACAACTGCGCTGGTCGACATGGAGCTGGTCGACCAGGAGTGCGGGTCGACGTGGAGCTGGTCGACCAGGAGGGACGTCGACCTGGAGCCGGTCGACCAGGGGTGTGGTCGACCTGGTGAGGTGGACTTGGGGTGGTCGTCGACTTGGGAGGTCGACGGGCACATGCAGGAGCAGCTGGTCGACGTGGTTGCCCGGTCGACCAGGTTACCTGGGTGACGAGGTTCTGCGGAGGAGTGCGACGGTCGCCCAGGCGAAGTTGGCGAGTCCGACCTCGGTGGTGGTATCCCGAGGTCGACGTGGCTGATCAGATGCAGTCGTCAGCGCCAGGTTGACTTGGTGTGTGCGCTGTGAAGGTGACGAGGCTCAGCACGCCAATCATCTGCGAGCACCTGCGAAGCTGGTGCGATGCTGTACTGCGGGAGCAACGCTGGCGCGCCGTCGACCTGCTGCATTGGCACGCCGTCGACTTTGCACTGCTGGAGTGCGGTCGACCAAGTCGTGCTGGAACGCGGTCGACCATGCTGCGCTGGCAGTCGACCGACCTGAATGCTAGCTCTGATGTAGTCTTGCCATGCCAACTTCATTGTACCATTGTTGTCAACTTTCTCTAGTGAAACTCTTGCCAAATTGCCACGTGATCTAGCAAGCAGTGTGTGCACTAGGAAAACGACTAAGGACCAACGAACGCAGAGATCACACGAGCACCCGTGCCTAGCCCATAATCTAGCTCCCGTTGTAGCAGTTATCTCCGCACGAACTGGCCTGTTGGTCCAATGGACCGGTTGGACGAACTGGCATGTTGGTCCAATGGACCAGCTGAACCAACTGGCTTGTTGGTCTAGTGGAAGTGTTGGACGAACTCGCCTGTTGGTCCAGTGGACAAGTTGGACGAACTTGCCTGTTGGTCCAATGGACCGGTTGGACGAACTGGCCTGTTGGTCCAATGGAGCGGTTGGACCAACTCGCCTGTTGGTCCAATGGACCGGTTGGACCAACTCTCCTGTTGGTCCAATGGCCCGGTTGGACCAACTTGCCTTTTGGTCCAATGGATCATAGGGCCAACTCGCTTGTTGGTCCAATGGACCGGTTGGACCAACTGGCCTGTTGGTCCAGTGGACCGGTTGGACCAACTGGCCTGTTGGTCTTATGGACCGGCTGGACAAACTGGATGATTGTCCAATGGACCGGTTGGACCAACTGGCCTATTGGTCCAGTGGACCGGTTGGACCAACTAACCTATTGGTCCAGTGGACCGGCTGGACCAACTAACCTGTTGGTCCAATGGACCGGTTGGACCAACTGGCCTGTTGGTCCTGTGGACCGGTTGGACCAACTAACCTGTTGGTTCAGTGGACCGGCTGACCAACTAACCTGTTGGTCCAATGGACCGGTTGGACCAGCTGGCCTGTTGGTCCAATGGACTGGTTGGACCAACTGGCCTGTTGGTCCAGTGGTCCGGTTGGACCAACTGGCGTGTTGGTCCAATGCCGGTTGGACGAACTGGCGTGGTGGTCTGCTGGACAGGTTGGACCAACTAGCCTGTTGGTCCACCGGACCGGTTGGACCAACTGGCCTGTTGGTCCAGTGGACCGGTTGGACCAACTGGCCTGTTGGTCCAATGGACCGGTTGGACCAATTGTTCTGTTGGTCCTGTGGACTGGTTGGACCAAGTGGCCTGTTGGTCTAATGGATCGGTTGGACGAACTGGCCTGTTGGTCCAATGGCCCGGTTGGACGAACTGGCCTGTTGGTCCAATGGCCCAGTTGGACGAACTGGCCTTTTGATCCAATGGACCAGTTGGACCAACTCGCCTGTTGGTCCGATGGACCGGTTGGACCAACTGGCCTTTTGGTCCAATATACCGGTTGGACCAACTGGCATGTTGGTCCAATGGACCGGCTAGACCAACTGGCCTGTTGTCCAATGGACGGGCTGGACCAAAAAACCTTTTGGTCCAATGGACCGGTTGGACCAACTGGCCTGTTGGTCCAATTGACCGGTTGGACCAACTGGCTTGTTGGTCCAATGGACCGGTTGGACCAACTAACCTGTTGGTCCAATGGACCGGTTGGACCAACTGGCTTGTTGGTCCAATGGACCGGCTAGACCAGCTAGCCTGTTGGTCCAATAGAACAGTTTAACCAACTCGCGTGTTGGTCCAGTGGACCGGTTGGACCAATTGGCCTGTTGGTGCAATGGACCGGTTGGAACAACTGGCCTGTTGGTCCAATGGACTGGTTGGAACAACTGGCCTGTTGGTCCAGTGGACCGGTTGGACCAACTGGCCTGTTGGTCCAATGGGGCGGTTGGACCAGCTAGCCTGTTGGTCCAATAGAACAATTGGACCAACTAGCGTGTTGGTCTAGTTGACCGGTTGGACCAACTGGCCTGTTGGTCCAATGGACCGGTTGGACCAACTGGCCTGTTGGTCCAATGGACCGGTTGGAACAACTGGCCTGATGGTCCAGTGGACCGGTTGGACCAACTGGCCTGTTGGTCAAATGGACCGTTTGGACCAACTGGCCTGTTGGTCCAGTGGACCGGTTGGACCAACTGGCCTGATGGTCCAATGGACCGGCTGGACGAACTGGCCTGTTGGTCCAAAGGACCGGTTGGACGAACTGGCCTGTTGGTCCAATGGACCGGCTGGACCAACTGGCCTGATGGCACAATGGACCGGCTGGACCAACTAACCTGTTGGTCTAATGGACCAGTTGGACCAACTGGCCTGTTGGTTCAATGGACCGGTTGGACCAACTGGCCTGTTGGTCCAATGGACCGGTTGGACCAACTGGCCTGTTGGTCCAATGGACTGGTTGGACCAACTAGCCTGTTGGTCCACTGGACTGTTTGAACCAACTGGCCTGTTGGCCAGTGGACTGGTTGGACCAACTGGCCTGTTGGTCCAATGGGCGCGTTGGACCAACTGGCCTGTTGGTCAAGTGGACCAATTGAACCAACTGGCCTGTTGGTCCAATGGACCAGTTGGACAAACTGGCGTATTGGTCCAATGCCGGCTGGACCAACTGGCGTGTTGGTCCGCTGGCCAGGTTGGACCAATTGGCCAGTTGGTCCAATGGACCGGTTGGACCATTTTGCCTGTTGGTCCACTGGACCGGTTGGACCAACTAGAATGTTGGTCCAATGGACCGGTTGGACCAACTGGACTGTTGGTCCAGTGGCCCGGTTGGACCAACTGGCGTGTTGGTCCAATGCCGGTTGGACGAACTGGCGTGGTGGTCCGCTGGACAGGTTGGACCAACTAGCCTGTTGGTCCACCTGACCGGTTGGACCAACTGGCCTGTTGGTCCAGTGGACCGGTTGGACCAACTGGCCTATTGGTCCAATGGACCGGTTGGACCAATTGGCCTGTTGGTCCTGTGGACCGGTTGGACAAACTGGCCTGTTGGTCCAATGGACCAGTTGGACGAACTGGCCTGTTGGTCCAATGGACCGGTTGGATGAACTGGCCTGTTGGTCCATTGGACCGGTTGGACCAACTCGCCTGGCCCGGTTGGACCAACTTGCCTGTTGGTCCAATGGACCAGTTGGACCAACTCGCCTGTTGGTCCAATGGACCGGTTGGACCAACTGGCCTGTTGGTCCTATGGACCGGCTGGACAAACTGGCCTGATTGTCCAATGGACCGGTTGGACCAACTGGCCTGTTGGTCCTATGGACCGGCTGGACCAACTGGCCTGATTGTCCAATGGACCGGTTGGACCAGCTAGCTTGTTGGTCCAATGGACCGGTTGGACCAACTGGCTGGTTGGTCCAATGGACCGGTTGGACCAACTGGCCTGTTGGTCCGATGGACCCATTGGACGAACTGGCTTCTTGGTCCGATGGAACGGTTAAACCAACTGGCCTGTTGGTCCGATTGAACGGTTGGACCAACTGGCCTGTTGGCTCGATGAACCGGTTGGACCAACTTGCTTCTTGGTCCAGTGGACCGGTTGGACCAACTGGCTTGTTGGTCCGATGAACCGGTTGGACCAACTGGCCTGTTGGCCCGATGGACCGGTTGGACCAACTGGCTTGTTGGTCCAGTGGACCGGTTGGACCAACTGGCCTGTTGGTCCACTTGACCGGTTGGACTAACTAGCGTGTTGGTCCAGTGGACCGATTGGACCAACTGGCCTGTTGGTCCAATGGACCAGTTGGACCGACTTGCTTGTTGGTCCACTAGACCGATTGAACCAACTGGCCTATTGGTCCACTGGACCGATTGAACCAACTGGCCTGTTGGTCCCGTGGACCAGTTGGACAAACTGGCCTGTTGGTCAAATGGACTCGTTGAACCAACTGACCTGTTGGTCCAGTGGACCGGTTGGACCAACTGGCTAGTTGGTCCAGTGGACCGGTTGGACCAACTAACCTGTTGGTCCTATGGACCGGTTGGACCAACTAACCTGTTGGTCCTATGGACCGGTTGGACCAACTAACCTGTTGGTCCAGTGGACCGGCTGGACCAACTAACCTGTTGGTCCAATGGACCGGTTGGACCAACTGGCCTGTTGGTCCAATGGACCGGTTGGACCAACTGGACTGCCCATTGGACCAACTGACACTGTTGGTCCAGTGGACCGATAGGACCAACTGGCCTGTTGGTCCAATGGACCTATTGGACCAGCTGACTTGTTGGTCCAGTGGACCAATTGGACCAACTGGCCTGCTGGTCCAATGGACCGGTTGGACCAACTGGCCTGCTGGTCCATTGGAACGGTTGGACGAACTGGCCTGTTGGTCCAATGGACTGGTTGGACGAACTCGCCTGTTTGTCCAATGGACCGGTTGGACCAACTGGCCTGTTGGTCGGGTGGAAATGGTGGACGAACTTGCCTGTTGGTCCAATGGACCGGTTGGACCAACTCGCCTTTTGGTCCAATGGACCGGTTGGACCAACTCGTCTTTTGGTCCAATGGACCGGTTGGACCAACTGGCCTGTTGGTCCAATGGACCGGTTGGACCAACTGGCCTGCTGGTCCAATGGACCGGTAAGAGGAACTGGCCTGTTGGTCCAATGGACCGGTTGGACGAACTGGCCTGTTGGTCCAATGGACCAGTTGGACCAACTGGCTTGTTGGTCTAATGGAACTGTTGGACGAACTCGCCTGTTGGTCCAATGGACCGATTGGACCAACTGGCCTGTTGGTCCAGTGGACAAGTTGGACGAACTTGCCTGTTGGTCCAATAGACCGGTTGGACGAATTGGCCTGTTGGTCCAATGGAGCGGTTGGACCAACTCGCCTGTTGGACCAATGGACCGGTTGGACCAACTTGCCTGTTGGTCCAATGGCCCGGTTGGACCAACTTGCCTGTTGGTCCAATGGACCAATTGGACCAACTCGCCTGTTGGTCCTATGGACCGGTTGGACCAACTGGCCTGTTGGTCCAATGGACCGGTTGGACCAACTGGCCTGTTGGTCTTATGGACCGGCTGGACAAACTGGCCTGATTGTCCAATGGACCGGTTGGACCAACTGGCCTATTGGTCCAGTGGACCGGTTGGACCAACTAACCTGTTGGTCCAGTGGACCGGCTGGACCAACTAACCTGTTGGTCCAATGGACAGGTTGGACCAACTGGCCTGTTGGTCCAATGGACCGGTTGGACCAACTGGCCTGTTGGTCCTGTGGACCGGTTGGACCAACTAACCTGTTGGTCCAGTGGACCGGCTGGACCAACTAACCTGTTGGTCCAATGGACCGGTTGGACCAACAGGCCTGTTGGACCAATGGACCAGTTGGACCAACTGGCCTGCCCATTGGACCAACTGGCCTGTTGGTCGAGTGGACTGATAGGACCAACTGGTCTGTTGGTCCAATGGACCTATTGGACCAACTGGCCTGTTGGTCCAGTGGACCGATTGGACCAACTGGCCTGCTGGTCCAATGGACCGGTTGGACCAACTGGCCTGCTGGTCCAATGGACCGGTTGGACGAACTGGCATGTTGGTCCAATGGACCGGTTGGACGAACTGGCCAGTTGGTCCAATGGACCGGTTGGACCAACTGGCCTGTTGGTCTAATGGAACTGGTGGACGAACTCGCCTGTTGGTCCAATGGACCGGTTGGACAAACTGGCCTGTTGGTCCATTGGACAAGTTGGACCAACTTGCCTGTTGGTCCAATGGGCCAGTTGGAAGAACTGGACTGTTGGTCCAATGGACCGGTTGGACCAACTCGCCTGTTGGTCCAATGGACCGGTTGGACCAACTGGCCTGTTGGTCCAATGGACCGGTTGGACCAACTGGCCTGCTGGTCCAATGGACCGGTTGGACGAACTGGCCTGTTGGTCCAATGGACCGGTTGGACGAACTTGCCTGTTGGTCCAATGGACGGGTTGGACCAACTGGCCTGTTGGTCTAATGGAATTGTTGGACGAACTCGCCTGTTGGTCCAATGGACCGGTTGGACCAACTGGCCTGTTGGTCCAGTGGACAAGTTGGACGAACTTTGTCACCGCATATGCACCTAATGCCTATGCAATAACAGTAGGATGATGGTGTAAGGGGGACTTGTAGTGGCTGTTATGGGAACATTAGCTAGTTATAAGAGTATTAGTTAGGAATCAGTTGTAGGTGTAGAACGTAAGAAATTTATTGTTAGGGAGGGGTGTAGAAAGGGGGAAATTGGATGAGAGCGGTTGGGATTGCGAGGGAAAAGGCACCGAAGGGCGAAATAGGAAGCCAAGCAGTCCCAACCCCGAGCCGCACTTTTGGGAATGTGCAGCTTGGGGTTGGGTAAGGGCAGTCACAGCCAACCCCTCGATGCTTTCGTGCTGTTATTCTCTCATATTAGTGGAAAGCTATTACCTCTGATCTAGCATCCGGTGGCACGCCACTAGGGGAGGACCTACGGGGTGAGGGAGGAAACTCGTTCATAACAGCACGAAAGCCCATCGAGCGGTTCGAGCAAATAGCATAGAATGGACTGCCACGAGCTGCACTGGCAGCGGACAGACTCGCGACGGGAAATCTTGCCGTCGCGGAGGATGCGCTCACGGGAGCATGGGAGATCACTTGCGCGTTCGCCACAGAGGGCGGCGTACGGCGCGGATTTGGTGACGCCCGTCGGTGGGCGAGCTGAAGATGTCAGGTCGGAGCCCAGGATGGGCAGTGACCCGCGGATTCTGGCAGGAGGCCAGCGCGGAACGGGTGTAAGGCGTCGCGACGGTGTGGACGGGGTAGATTCTTCCGATTCGGCAAGCGAGGCTGACGGCGCGGAAGAAGCAGACGGCGCGGAAGAAGCAGACGGCGCGGAAGAAGCAGACTGCGCGGAAGAAGCAGACGGCGCGGAAGAAGCAGACGGCGCGGAAGAAGCGGACAGCGCGGAAGGAGCAGATGGCGCGGAAGAAGCAAACGGCGCGGAAGAAGCAGACGGCGCGGAAGAAGCAGACGGCGCGGAAGAAGCGGATGGCGCGGAAGGAGCAGACGGCGCGGAAGAAGCGGATGGCGCGGAAGAAGCAGACGGCGCGGAAGAAGCGGATGGCGCGGAAGAAGCAGACGGCGCCATCCCGATGGCGCGGGATGGTGAGAGGGAGGAAGTGGCGGAAGAAGGGCGCGACGGAGAGAGCAAGGATGCGGGAGGAAATTGCTCGCCGGTAAGGATGCGCGGAGGCGGCGCGAAGCGTCACGGGAACATGACGACAGGGCGTTCGCCGGAAGACATGCGCAGGGGAAGCGTGAGGCGCTGCGGGAGCACGGATGCAAACGGATTGGCAGACGAAGGGCGTGAAGAGGGCGCGAGGCACCGCGGGGGCGCAAATGCAGACGGGTTGGCAGACGAAGGGCGCGGGGGCGCGGATGCAGATGGTACGGTGGACGAAATAGGTGGAAACAGCGTGAGGCACTGCGGAGGCAAGGATGCAGGTCGCTCGGCAGACGAAATGCGAGGTGGCAGCGCAAGGCGCCGCGGGAGAGCGGATGCAGACAGCTCGCCAGAACGGATGCGCGGGAGTGGCGGGAGGCGCCAAGGGAACATGGCGGCAGATCGTTCGCCAGAGGAGGTGCGCGAGGGAGATGCGAGGCGCCGCGGAACCGCAGCGGCAGGTCGCTCGCCGGACGATCTTCGGGAGGACAGCAGGAAAAACCATGCGCCAACGGGACGGTACAGCTCGCCTGAGCTGCGAGGACGTGGGAGGAGACGCGTGGCGATGGCCGCGCGGCGATCGCCAGAGGTGCGGAGGGAGCAGTATGAGCGAGGGAGAGTGGCAGGTCAACGGGGGCCTGCTGTTTGGGGGAGAGAGAGAGAGAGAGAGAGAGAGTTGAGGAGCAACGTGGGCGACGGGAGAGTAAGCCAGAGGAAGAACGGGGCAGACGAGCAGGTCCGGACGGGGAGCGAGGGGATTGTGAGGAAAGAGATGGGTGGTGCTCACCAGAGAGAGGAGGGGGGCGTGAGGAGGGACGCATCAGGGAGGGTGCACGACGATCGCTGGGCGCAACAAGGGCAGAAGAAAGGGGGAGAGGGAACCGACGACGGCGGGAAGATGTGGAGCGAGAAAGGCGGTATCAGGAGCACTCGCATGATGGGAAGGAAAGGCGGTGCGACGGAGCAGAGAAGTGGAGAGTGGCTTACGAGAGAGAGCGAGGAAGGAGTCCGAGTACAAGGGGCCCGAGGGGGCGATGGCAATCAGGAGGAGGAGGATCTGAAGGAGCCAGAGCGGCCAGAGAGGGGACAGAACGGGCGCTGTATGGGGCAAGCTCGGGCAGCAGGGGAACAAGGAAAAGGGGTGAAGAGAAGCAGAGTAGGCGACGGGAAATGATGCTTGCGCATGAAACGGAGAGTGAGGACGAAGGAGAGTGTGACGGACCTACGCGCCACAGGTCGGGCCGAAGGGAGGGGCGTTGGAAAGAACATTCCCCGGAGAAGAGGGAGAGACCAGGGTGGGGATCGGAGAGATATGGGGAGGCTCAAGAGAGAGAGGGGGGAAGGAGCATAGGTCCGATGTGGCGGAGAAGGCGGCAGCAGTCATGGGTAGGCGCTACAGGGGCAAGGGCAGCCAGGGAAGGAAGTGGTCGAGTGCTGTATGGGACAGAGTCAAGAAGCAGAGAGTTGAGGGAGAGGAGAGGAGAGAGTAGCAGGAGGAATGAGAGCTCAGGGACTTGGGAGACAGGGAGGTGGAGTGCGCAGGCCCCACCTCAGGTAGAGGTGCCAGTGCGCTTTACGGGGGGAGCAGGGTCAGACACAAACCTGAAGAATTACCTGATGCAAATCGGTAATGTGAAGTACCGCTGCGACAGGAGTGGGATGGACCCGATAGAGTTTTTCTTGAGCCTACCGAACACGCTGGGAGGCGAAGCTGAGACGCTATATCGTATGAAGATGAAGGAATGGCTGAGGAGGGCAGAGGAGGAGGATGAGGACCCAACCACTCTGTTCCTAGAGCGGCTGCGGAAGCAGTTTCCAGGGCACACGGCGGAGAGGGTGAGAGAATTTCAGGAATTCCAGCGAGGGAGGGCCGAGTCACTGCTCACCTACTACGGTAGGTTGACGGATCTGGCGGAAGACGTGGTGTGCACAGATGGCAGCATGCTTATAAGCAAGTTCCTGGGGGGTCTGGATGAGGGATTGAGCGGCGGGCTGAGAATGAGAGTGTATGAGTTGGGAGCTGAAGCAACGCTGGAGGAGGTGTTTGAGTTGGCAGAGAGAGTGGAGCTGGCGCAGAGGCGGTATGAGGCGTACCTGCCGAGGGTGTTAGAGTAAGGGCGGCCCAGGTGGGCTGCAGCGATGATAACCGAGGACGGGGGTGGGGAGGAGCAGTGGCAAGAGAGGCGAGCAGAAACACGGACGTGCCACAGGTGCGGGCAGGAGGGGCATATCAGGAGGGAGTGCAAGAAATGTGATGTGTGCGGAAAGCCTGGGCACCGACGGATGGACTGCCCTGATGCACCGAGCTGTGAGGTGTGTGGGAATCGGGCAAGAAACTGCTATGAGAAAGGAAGGGATGCAAGGAGATCACCCAAGGAGATCGAGGAACAGATCGAACAGTTACGAGCCCAACTGCAGGCACTGGGAGAAAGAACTCAGGGGCAAGTGGGGTTGTACGCGGAGGAGGAAGAGGGGCAGGAGCCAGAACACTCCGGTGCGGTGCTGCGTGGCCATGCAGACATGTGGCTGCGCAGTGGGGGCAGGGACATACGAAGGGAGCTAGTGAGTAAGGTGGGGACATGGGCGTGTATGTCAGTAACACCAGCAGCAGCGGGAGCAGAGGAGCAGGACGAGCAGGCGGGGGCAGGAGCGTGCGTACCAGCAGCAGCGGGAGCGGAGGAGTGGGATGAGCAGGTGGGGTCAGAAGCGTACGTACCAGCAGCAGCGGGAGCGGAGGAGCGGGATGAGCAGGTGGGGGCAGAAGCGTGCGTACCAGCAGCAGCAGGAGCGAAGGAGCGGGATGAGCAGGTGGGGGCAGAAGAGTGCGTCCCAGCAGCAGCAGGAGCGAAGGAGCGGGATGAGCAGGTGGGGGCAGAAGCGTGCGTGCCAGCAGCAGCGGGAGCGGAGGAGCGGGACGAGCAGGTGGGGGCAGAAGCGTGTGCATTAGCAGCGGCGGAAGCGGGAGGGAAGAACGAGAAGGTGGGGGCATGGTCGGGTGTAACAGTGGCAGCAGAAGCGGAAGGGAGGGAAGGGAAGGTGGGGGCACAGGCGGGCATGACAGCAGTAGCGGAAGCGGAAAGCAAGGCAGTGAAGGTGGGGGCACAGGCGTGCATGACATCAGTAGCGGAAGTGGAAAGCGGGGCAGTGAAGGTGGGGGCACAGGCGGGCATGACAGCAGTAGAGGAAGCGGAAAGCGGGGTAGTGAAGGTGGGGGCACAGGCGGGCATGACAGCAGTAGCAGAAGCGGAAAGCGGGGCAGTGAAGGTGGGGGCACAGGCGTGCATGACAGCAGTAGCGGAAGCGGAAAGCGGGGCAGTGAAGGTGGGGGCACAGGCGTGCAAACCAGAAGCAGCAGAAGCGGCAGGGAGGGAAGAGAAGGAGAGAGCACAGGCGTGCGCAGCAGCAGCGGAAACGGAAGAGGAAAGGAAAGAAGAGAAGCTGGGGGGCACAGGCGTGTGCAGTAGCAGCACCAGAAGAGGAAGGGAAAGAAGCGAGGTTGGGGGCACAGGCGTGTGCAGTAGCAGCAGCAGAAGAGGAAGGGAAAGACGAGAATTTGGGGGGCACAGGCGTGTGTAGTAGCAGCAGCAGAAGAGGAAGGGAAGGAGAGAAGTTGGGGCACAGGCGTGTGCAGCGGCAGCAGCAGAAGAGGAAAGGAAGGAAGAGACGTTGGGGACACAGACGTGTGCAGCAGCAGCAGCAGAAAAGGAAGGGAAAGAAGAGAATTTGGAGACACAGGCGTGTGGAGCAGCAGCAGAAGAAGAGGAAGGGAAGGAAGAGAAAGTAGGGGCACCTGAGTGTGTAGCAGCAGCAGCGGAGGCGGGAGTGGAGGATGAGGAGGGAGGATGGGCAGGGTGGACTGCAAAGGAAGGATCTAAGTGGACGGTGGGGGGGGGGCCAATGAGCGGGCAGGGGAGGGAGGTCACACTCGTGACACAGACAGTGGGAACAGGAGGGGTGGAGAATGGCGTGGCATTGGTAGAAACCAGGGCAAGGTACCTGAAGGAAGGACTGTCGGCAGCACGGGAGAACTTACAGACAGTGCAGCTGAGAGATGCACACAGGCCAGAGGAGCGGCTGCAGCAGGGCTGCACCAAGCACAAGGGCGGCAGAAGGAGTGAGACAGGAAGTCTACCCCTCGGGGGGACAGAAGGATACTCTGGAACAGGAAGTGGTGCTGGGCACACAGAGAAGGAGGGCGACGAATCTGAGGGGGCGGGAGTGCTGTGTCAGAGAGTGGGCGAAGAGAGAAGACAGGGGACCACCAATACTGCAGTGGTGAGAAGTACCCCGGCCTCAGCAAGAGTGTCCAGTGCCTCGTGCACGGGAGACCCGAGCACGAGCTCTGGAGGGGGCATGTGGTGGCTGAGGCAGAGAAGGGAAGGTATCACGGGAACAGGGCAGAGGGAAGAAGGGAGGGAGGATGAGTGCCGGGAGGAGAGGGCAGGCCATGGGAGGAAACAGAGGAGGGGGCAGTGGTACGAGTGAGGCATCTCCAAGAGGGTCCTGTGACACGAGCTCAAGCGGCTAGAGCACGAGCACAGAAGGGGGGGCAGCGGTTGAGTGAGGCTTCGCAACACGGAGAAGGAAGGAAGCAGAGAGACAGCAGGAGAAGAGCAGGTGCAGGAAGAAGAGCAGGAGCAGGGAGAAGAGTAGGTGCGAGGAGCAGAGCATGGGCTGGGAGAAGGAAGGTTCTCCGACAACTTGCCTGTTGGTCCAATGGACCGGTTGGACGAACTGGCCTGTTGGTCCAATGGAGCGGTTGGACCAACTCGCCTGTTGGTCCAATGGACCGGTTGGACCAACTGGCCTGTTGGTCCAATGGCCCGGTTGGACCAACTTGCCTGTTGGTCCAATGGACCAATTGGACCAATTCGCCTGCTGGTCCAATGGACCGGTTGGACCAACTGGCCTGTTGGTCCGATGGACCGGTTGGACCAACTGGCCTATTGGTCCTATGGACCGCGTGGACCAACTGGTCTGATTGTCCATTGGAGCGGTTGGACCAACTGGCCTGTTGGTCCAGTGGACCGATTGGACCAGCTGGTTTGTTGGTCCAATGGACCGGTTGGACCAACTGGCTGGTTGGTCCAATGGACCGGTTGGACCAACTGGCCTGTTGGTCCGATTGACCCATTGGACGAACTGGCTTCTTGGTCCGATGGAACGGTTAAACCAACTGGCCTGTTGGTCCGATGGAACGGTTGGACCAACTGGCCTGTTGGCCCGATGAACCGGTTGGACCAACTTGCTTCTTGGTCCAGTGGACCGGTTGGACCAACTGGCCTGTTGGTCCGATGAACCGGTTGGACCAACTGGCCTGTTGGCCCGATGGACCGGTTGGACCAACAGGCTTGTTGGTCCAGTGGACCGGTTGGACCAACTGGCCTGTTGGTTCAGTGAACCGATTGGACCAACTGGCCTGTTGGTCCAGTGGACCGGTTGGACCAACTGGCCTGTTGGTCCACTTGACCAGTTGGACTAACTAGCGTGTTGGTCCAGTGGACCGATTGGGCCAACTGGCCTGTTGGTCCAATGGACCAGTTGGACCGACTTGCTTGTTGGTCCACTAGACCGATTGAACCAACTGGCCTATTGGTCCACTGGACCGATTGAACCAACTGGCCTGTTGGTCCAGTGGACCAGTTGGACAAACTGGCCTGTTGGTCAAATGGACTCGTTGAACCAACTGACCTGTTGGTCCAGTGGACCGGTTGGACCAACTGGCTAGTTGGTCCAGTGGACCGGTTGGACCAACTAACATGTTGGTCCTATGGACCGGTTGGACCAACTAACCTGTTGGTCCAGTGGACCGGCTGGACCAACTAACCGGTTGGTCCAATGGACCGGTTGGACCAACTGGCCTGTTGGACCAATGGACAGGTTGGACCAACTGGCCTTCCCATTGGACCAACTGGCCTGTTGGTCCAGCGGACCGATAGGACCAACTGGCCTATTGGTCCAATGTACCTATTGGACCAACTGGCCTGTTGGTCCAGTGGACCGATTGGACCAACTGGCCTGCTGGTCCAATGGACCGGTTGGACCAACTGGCCTGCTGGTCCAATGGACCGGTTGGACGAACTGGCATGTTGGTCCAATGGACCGGTTGGACGAACTGGCCTGTTGGTCCAATGGACCGGTTGGACCAACTGACCTGTTGGTCTAATGGAACTGGTGGACGAACTCGCCTGTTGGTCCAATGGACCGGTTGGACCAACTGGCCTGTTGGTCCAGTGGACAAGTTGGACGAACTTGCCTGTTGGTCCAATGGGCCAGTTGGACGAACTAGACTGTTGGTCCAATGGACCGGTTGGACCAACTGGCCTGTTGGTCCAATGGACCGGTTGGACCAATTGGCCTGTTGGTCCAATGGACCGGTTCGACCAACTGGCCTGTTGGTCAAATGGACCGGTTGGACCAACTGGCTTCTTGGTCCAGTGGACCGGTTGGACCAACTGGCCTGCCCATTGGACCAACTGGCCTGTTGGTCCAGTGGACCGGTTGGACCAACTGGCCTGTTGGTCCAATGGACCGGTTGGACCAACTAGCTTGTTGGTCCAGTGGACCGATTGGACCAACTGGCCTGCCCATTGGACCAACTGGCCTGTTGTGTTATAGTCACAATAGGCTTGAATGTGCCTAAAACGAAAGATAGAGAGCACAGACGGATTTCTGCACAGCGGCTTCAAACGTTGATAGCGTTCTGCTCACAGCTGCAAATGACTTGATTCAAATTGGATCTGGAGCGTCTTCACGTCGTCTACAATTAGCAATTTGGATTGCACGATTTAATAAGGAATTGACGACACAGCGTCGGTTTGAACGAACGGTACTATGGCAGCCACTATAGTCTTAGAACACAAGATAGGAAGAGTTACGAGTTGGGAATGACTCCCAGCTCCTACAAACCCCAAGAGCCGAGGTACAGTGATGTGTAACAGTGCCACACTGTCCCCAACCACGAAGGGTCTCGAAACTACCCTTCACTAGGGCCTACACCAAGTGAAATGTTACACTACACAAAGTAATGTAACTATCTTCAATATCTTGAGGTGTACCCTTTTGGCAAGCTTCGAAATCACTTGAGGCTTGACACCAAGGCTCGGGCTCTTCATCACAAACTCATCCTTGAGTTCTTGATGGGTCTGCTGCACACACCTGCGACACGCCGAACGTTCGACACAGGACAAAATAGAAACCGCGCACGACAAAATAGAAACCGCGCGCGAGACACAAACGACCGCGTAACACGCGTCTAGCGATAACTCGCTATTGACTCGACACACACACTCGACATCATGACTCAACATTCACACACAATTATAAGCATGAAATATATATTATCCCATGCCCTCATACCATTCCATACACACACACATTCACGCACACGGACAACAAGCCGAGTGCAAACCGTAGGGTTGCACCAACAAACTCCCCCTCGGATTGTTGGCCTTAGGATATGTTGCTCTCTCAGTTCAGAGCCATCCCAGCCAGCTTGCAACACTTCCAATGCTGCTGCTCCACCAGCCTCTTGGTCATCATGTCAGCCGGCTGCCCCGTGGTCTTCACGTAGCGCAACTCAACTTCACCCGCGGCTACCATGCTCCTCGTCCAATGCCACTTCACCCTCATGTGCTTCGTGAGTCCATGCAACACAGGGTTCTTAGCAAGAGCAATGGCACCCTGGCTGTCACAGTACAGTGGGGTAGTTCCTTGCTGCTCCTCCCCCAATTCAGCCAACAAACGCCGCTGCCACACAATCTCCCGTACGGCACGGAAGAGTGCCATGTACTCGGACTCCACCGAGCTCAAAGCTTGGTTAACCTGCTTCTTGCTCTCCCAAGCAGTTGGGCCTCCACCAACACAGCATATGAAGCCCCCCACACTTGTCATGTCCTCTGGTTCTGATGCATATGAAGCATCCGAGTAGGCGGTGAGGAACAAACGCCCGGGTTCAACACCATCCGCGCCCTTTTGGCGCCTTTGTGCCGCCGCCGAGTATTGCAGCCCAACGGTCGGTGTTTGGCCAAGATACTTGGCCACCCTCATTCCAGCTGCTACCTGCTCCTCATTAGGGCATTGCACAACCCTAGCTAGCTGCCCGGTAGCAAACGCGACGTCCGGTCGGGTGTTTACCGCCGCATACATGAGGCTGCCCACCAACGAGTGAAATTGGCGCCTCTCCTCTTCACCAACGCTCTCCTCCTCTGGTCCCTTCACACACTTGAACCCAGAGGGAAAGGGTGTAGCCACATGGCCTTCACTCTGCCCAAAGTTGGCAGCCAATGCCTCCAGGTACTTTCGTTGATGCACCCGCATGCACCTCTTCTCCACATCTCGTTCGATGTGGAGCCCAAGGTAGAAGCTCACGTCACCAAGGGCCTTGCACTTGAACTTGTCTTGAAGCTTCAGCATCACCTCCTTCACAAGGTCAGAAGAGGGTGAGAAAATGAGGATGTCATCCACATAAACCACCATGAAACTCCTCTGCTCCCCCTCGCCAAGCATGAACAAGGAGTGATCGGCCGTTGAGGGAGTGAAGCCGATCCCCTCCAACACTTCGCGCAGCTTCATGTACCATTGCCTAGGGGCCTGCTTCAGCCCATAGAGGGCCTTCTTCAGCTTCCACACTCTGCCACTACCATCATCAAACCCCTCTGGCTGCGCCATAAAAATCTCCTCCTCAAGGATGCCGTTAAGGAATGCCGTTACGATGTCCATTTGCTTTACTACCCATCCTTTGATGGCGGCCCCCGCGAATAGGGTTCGCAGCGTCGTCGGCTTCACCACAGGGGCAAACAGCTCCTTGAAGTCCACCTTCTCCTTCTGCTGGTACCCCTTGGCTACAAGCCTAGACTTGTAGCGCTCGATCTTGCCGTCGGCATCCGACTTGATTCTGAAGAGCCACTTGGACGTTATCGCCGTACGCCCCTCCGGTAGCTCCACCAATTCAAACGTGTCATTCTCCTCGATGCTCTTCAGCTCACTCTCCATGGCCTTCTTCCACTCCTCAGCATCACTACTCTCCAAAGCCTCCTTGAGAGTTGCTGGTTCTCCCGGCATCTCCACCGGAGAGAAGAACGCGAAGGCACACTCCTCGTAGTCACTCTCCTCGTCGTCTCCGACCATCATTGCCGCTCCGGCCAGGGCTGTCTTGCCCTGCTTTCCCGGCGCATCATAGGTCAGCCTATTAGGGGGTTGAACTCTCCTCTTCCCCCTTCCTTCCTCCTCAGCTGCAGGGACTTGAAGGCCTTGGCGTTGCTGCGGTGTGGCTCGAATCCGTGGAGCACTCGTAGTACGGGAAGGGAGTGACGGTGCACGCTCGCTCACTTGCTGCACCTCCTCCTCTTCTTCCTCTGCATCATTGGCCTCCTCTCCCCCATTCACAAGGGAGGATTGCCTTGTGGTTGTGCTGCCGCTGCTCAGCTCCAAAGGCAGCTCCACATGCTCCAAACCGGAACTCTTCACCTCCCCAAACCGCACGCCTATCTTCGCCTCATTCTCCGCCTTCCAATCCTTGTACATGAAGTTCTCCATGAACTTGCAGTCCCTGCTCACCAAGAACTTCTTGGTGAATGGGTCCCAAAGAAGCCATCCCTTGCTGTTTTGAGCCATGCCCAAGTGCACGGCCCACACCGCCTTGGCACCAAGCTTGTTGTGCCGAAGATGCTTAGGCACGAGCGCCATGCACATGCACCCGAACACCCGAAGCATATCCACCTTTGGCTTCCTTCCTAGCCACTCCACATAGGGCACCCATTTGTCTGCTCCCACATGAGTCAAGGCTCTGTTCTTGGCCACACACGCGCTCCGCACCGCATCAGGCCAGAAATAGTCGGGTAGCCCGGCTTCAATGAGCAACCCGCGTGCCGCCTCCGTGATTGTGCGGTTCGCTCGCTCGGCGATGCCGTTCATTGCAGGGGAGTATGGCATGGTGAGGGAGTGCCGAATACCATTCTTCTTCAGCCACAACCCAAACTCCTTGCTCAGGAACTCTCCCCCTCGATCGGTGCGGATTGACTTGACTAGACGGTCTTGTTGCCGCTCCACCATCGGGAACCAATCCGTCTTCAACGTTTCAGCCACGTCGCTCTTCTTGGCCAGCACGTACACCCAAGTCATGCGGGTGTAGACGTCGACAATGGTGAGAAAATACTCAGCTCCAGCAGCTCCAAGCTTCAGGGGGCCCACCACGTCCATCACCACCTCATCAAGCGGTGCCTTTGCCGTTGCCTCCGAACTAGGGAACGGAAACCGGGTGAACTTGGCTTGAATGCACGTCGGGCAGCCAAGCACCTCATCGGGCTCCCCCTTCACACGTATGCCAGCAACTATCTCATTCTTCACTAGCTGCTGCAAGATGGGCAGGGCCACATGCCCCATGCGCCGATGCAAGGTGAGCCAATCACACTCCCCCGTAGCCGAAGTTGGATTGGAGAATGCCGCGCTCGCAATAGCGCCCCACATACTCTCTCCGTAGTCCTCCTCCGCTGCTGCCTCTGGGTTCTCCTCACCCTTTTGCTGCTCCTTGGTTGCTGCACCACTCTCCTTAGGTTCACTGAACTTGCTGGTCCCTCCAGGTTTGCTCTTCTTGAGCTCATTCTCCTTAGCGCGACCGTTCGCGCCATCGTCGCTACCGACCGCTCCATCCTTGGTGCTGATGCTTGCTGCCACTTGCCTCTCCTTAGGCATAGGGACCACTGGGATCTGCCACATCTCGTTGTAGACATCCCTGTCCTCATGAAGGTCCCAAAGAATTCGATCGCCAAGCCTTGCGGTGTAGGTCTTGGCTCCCTTCGAGTTCGTGTCCATGCCGGCCTTTGCCAACCGCCGCACGGAAATCAGGTTTGCAGCAAGGCTGGGCACCCAAAGCACATTCTTGAGGCCCACCATCTTCCCATCAGCACCCTTGAACATGGCCTTGCCCATGCCTTTCACCTCTGCTCGCTGCCCCAAAGCCGATGTGACATGCTTCACCGGTGACGGCTCGAGTTCGGTGAGCAAGTCCGGGCGAGGTGTCATGCTATAGGTAGCGCCACTATCAATCACCCAATAGTCCAGGGGGTGTAGGGTCACCTTCCCCACAGCTTCTGGCTCCTCAAAGCCTTCATCCTTCTCTGGACCAGCCGGTACTTGCGTCGACACGAAGTAGAATAGACCCGGGTATCGATCGTCGCTCGGGTCCTTGTCGTTGTCTCCGCTCTTCATGTTTGCAGCTCCGCCACCGCGACCGCCACGGCCTCTACGGCCTCGTCCTCTCCCTCCTCCTGCTCCTCTACCCTCTTGGCCTTGACCAGGGGCCTGTTGGTCCAGTGGACCGGTTGGACCAACTAGCTTGTTGGTCCAATGGACCCGTTTAACCAACTGGACTGTTGGTCTAGTGGACCGGTTGGACCAACTGGCCTGCTGGTCCAATGGACCGGTTGGACCAACTGGCCTGTTGGTTCTATGGACCGGTTGGACCAGCTGACCTGTTGGTCCAATGGACCGGTTGCACCAACTGGCCTGCCTGTTAACCAACTTGCCTGTTGGTCCAATGGACTGGTTGGACCAACTGGCCTGTTGGTTCTATGGACCGGTTGGACCAGCTGGCCTGTTGGTCCAATGGACCGGTTGCACCAACTGGCTTGTTGGTCCAATGGACCGGTTGGTCCAACTGGCCTGTTGGTCCAATGCCGGTTGGACCAACTGGCCTTTTGGTCTGCTGGACATGTTGGACCAACTGGCCTGTTGGTCCAGTGGACCGGTTGAACCAACTGGCAAGTTGGTCCACTGGACCGATTGAACCAACAGGCCTATTGGTCCAGTCGACTGATTGAACGAACTCGCCTGTTGATCCAGTGGACCGGCTGAACCAACTAACCTGTTGGTTTAGTGGACCGGCTGGACCAACTAACCTGTTGGTCCAATGGACCGGTTGGACCAACTGGCCTGTTGGTCCAATGGACCGGTTGGACCAACTGGCCTGCCCATTGGACCAACTGGCCTGTTGGTCCAATGGACCCATCGGACCAACTGACCTGTTGGTCCAGTGGACCGGTTGGACCAACTGGCCTGCTGGTCCAATGAACCCGTTGGACCACCTGGCCTGCTGGTCCAATGGACCGGTTTGACGAACAGGCCTGTTGGTCCAATGGAACGGTTGGACCAACTGGCCTGTTGGTCCAATGGACCGGTTTGACGAACTGGCCTGTTGGTCCAGTGGACCGATTGGACCAACTGGCCTGCCCATTGGACCAACTGGCCTGTTGGTCCAGTGGACCGGTTGGACCAACTGGCCTGCTGGTCCAATGGACCGATTGGACCAACTGGCCTGTTGGTCCAATGGACCCATTGGACCAACTTTGCTGTTGGTCTAGTGGACTGGTTGGACCAACTGGCCTGCTGGTCCAATGTACTGGTTGGACCAACTGGCTTGTTGGTCCAATGGACCGGTTGGACCAACTGGCCTGTTGGTTCAATGGACCGGTTGGACCAACTGGCAGGTTGGTCTGCTGGACAGGTTGGACCAACTGGCCTGTTGGTCCAATGGACCGGTTGGACCAACTGGCATGTTGGTCCAATGGACCGGTTGGACCAACTGGCCTGTTGGTCCAATGGACCGGTTGGACCAACTGGAATGTTGGTCCAATGGACCGGTTGGACCAACTGGCCTGTTGGTCAAATGGACCGGTTGGACCAACTGGCCTGTTGGTCCAGTGGACTGGTTGGACCAACTGGCCTGTTGGTCCGATGGACCGGTTGGACCAACTGGCCTGTTGGTCCAGTGGACCGATTAGACCAACAGGCCTGCCCATTGGACCAACTGGACTGTTGGTCCAGTGGACCGATTTGACCAACTGGCTTGTTGGTCCAATGGACCCGTTGGACCAACTGGCCTGTTGGTCCAGTGGACCGGTTGGACCAACTGGCCTGCTAGTCCAATGGACCGGTTGGACCAACTGGCCTGTTGGTCCAATGGACCGGTTGGACCAACTGGCCTGTTGGTTCAATGGACCTGTTGGACCAGCTGGCCTGTTGGTCCACAGGACCGGTTGCACCAACTGGCGTGTTGGTCCAATGCCGGTTGGACCAACTGGCCTGTTGGTCTGCTGGACAGGTTGGACCAAATGGCCTGTTGGTCCACTGGACCGATTGAACCAACAAGCCTATTGGTCCAGTGGACCGATTGAACCAACTGGACTGTTGATCCAGTGGACCGGTTGGACAAACTGGCCTGTTGGTCAAATGGACACAATGGACCAACTGGCATGTTGGTCCAATGGACCGGTTGGACCAACTGGCTAGTTGGCCAAGTGGATTGGTTGGATCAACTGGTCTGTTGGCCCAGTGGACAGGTGGACCAACTGGCCTGTTGGTCAAATGGACTCGTTGAACCAACTGACCTGTTGGTCCAGTGGACCGATTGGACCAACTGGCTAGTTGGTCCAATGGACTGGTTGGACCAACTAACCTGTTGGTCCAGTGGACCGGCTGGACCAACTAACCTGTTGGTCCAATGGACCGGTTGGACCAACTGGCCTGTTGGTCCAATGGACCGGTTGGACGAACTGGCCTGTTGGTCCAATGGACCGGTTGGACCAACTGGCCTGTTGGTCCAATGGACCAGTTGGACCAATTGGCCTGCTGGTCCAATGGACCGGTTCGACCAACTGGCCTGTTGGTCAAATGCACCGGTTGGACCAACTGGCCTGTTGGTGTAGTGGACAGGTTGGAGCAACTGGCCTGCTGGTCCTGTGGACCGGTTGGACCAACTGGCCTGCTGGTCCAATGGACCGGTTGGACGAACGGCCTGTTGGTCCAATGGACCGGTTGGACTAACTGGCATGTTGGTCCAATGGACCGGTGGCCTGTTGGTCCAATGGACCGGTTGGACCAACTGGCCTGTTGGTCCAGTGGACCGATTGGACCAACTGGCTTGTTGGTCCAATGGACCCGTTGGACCAACTGGCCTGTTGGTCCAGTGGACCGGTTGGACCAACTGGCCTGCTAGTCGAATGGACCGGTTGGACCAACTGGCCTGTTGGTCCAATGGACCGGTTGGACCAACTGGCCTGCTGGTTCAATGGACCGGTTGGACCAGCTGGCCTGTTGGTCCACTGGACCGGTTGCACCAACTGGGCTGTTGGTCCAATGGACCGGTTGGTCCAACTGGCGTGTTGGTCCAATGCCGGTTGGACCAACTGGCCTGTTGGTCTGCTGGACAGGTTGGACCAACTGGCCTGTTGGTCCAGTGGACCAGTTGGACCAACTGGCATGTTGGTCCACTGGACCGATTGAACCAACAAGCCTATTGGTCCAGTGGACGGATTGAACCAACTGGCCTGTTGATCCAGTGGACCGGTTGGACAAACTGGCCTGTTGGTCAAATGGACACATTGGACCAACTGGCCTGTTGGTCCATTGGACCGGTTGGACCAACTGGCTAGTTGGCCAAGTGGATTGGTTGGATCAACTGGTCTGTTGGCTCAGTGGACAGGTGGACCAACTGGCCTGTTGGTCAAATGGACTCGTTGAACCAACTGACCTGTTGGTCCAGTGGACCGATTGGACCAACTGGCTAGTTGGTCCAATGGACTGGTTGGACCAACTAACCTGTTGGTCATGTGGACCGGTTGGACCAACTAACCTGTTGGTCCAGTGGACCGGCTGGACCAACTAACCTGTTGGTCCAAAGGACCGGTTGGACCAACTGGCCTGTTGGTCCAGTGGACCGGTTGGACGAACTGGCCTGTTGGTCCAATGGACCGGTTGGACCAATTGGCCTGCTGGTCCAATGGACCGGTTCGACCAACTGGCCTGTTGGTCAAATGGACCGGTTGGACCAACTGGCCTGTTGGTCTAGTTGACAGGTTGGAGCAACTGGCCAGCTGGTCCTGTGGACCGGTTCGACCAACTGGCCTGCTGGTCCAATGGACCGGTTGGACCAACTGGCCTGTTGGTCTAGTGGACAGGTTGGAGCAACTGGCCTGCTGGTCCAATGGACCGGTTGGACCAACTGGCATGTTGGTCCAATGGACCGGTTGGCCTGTTGGTCCAATGGACCGGTTGGACCAACTGGCCTGTTGGGTTGGACCAACTGGCCTGTTGGTCAAATGGACCGGTTGGACCAACTGGCCTGTTGGTCTTGTGGACTGGTTGGTCCAACTGGCCTCTTGGTCCAATGGACCGGTTGGACCAACTGGCCTGTTGGTCCAGTGGACCGATTGGACCAACTGGCCTGTTGGTCGAATGGACCGGTTGGAGCAACTAGCCTGTTGGTCAAATGGACCTGTTGGACCAACTGGCCTGTTGGTCTAGTGGACCGGTTGGACCAACTGGCCTGTTTGTCCAATGGAGCGGTTGGACCAACTGGCCTGTTGGTCCAGTGGCCCGATTGGACCAACTGGCCTGTTGGTCCAGTGGACCGATTGGACCAACTGGCTTGTCGGTCCTATGGACCCATTGGACCAACTGACCTGTTGGTCCAGTGGACCGGTTGGACCAACTGGCCTACTGGTCCAATGAACCGGTTGGACCAACTTGCCTGTTGGTCCAATGGACCGGTTGGACCAACTGGAATGTTGGTCCAATGGACCGGTTGGACCAACTGGCCTGTTGGTCAAATGGACCGGTTGGACCAACTGGCCTGTTGGTCCAGTGGACTGGTTGGACCAACTGGCCTGTTGGTCCAATGGACCGGTTGGACCAACTGGCCTGTTGGTCCAGTGGACCGATTAGACCAACAGGCCTGCCCATTGGACCAACTGGCCTGTTGGTCCAGTGGACTGATTGGACCAACTGGCTTGTTGGTCCAATGGATCCGTTGGACCAACTGGCCTGTTGGTCCAATGGACCAGTTGGACCAACTGGCATGTTGGTCCACTGGACCGATTGAACCAACAAGCCTATTGGTCCAGTGGACCGATTGAACCAACTGGCCTGTTGATCCAGTGGACCGGTTGGACAAACTGGCCTGTTGGTCAAATGGACACATTGGACCAACTGGCCTGTTGGTCGAGTGGACCGGTTGGACCAACTGGCTAGTTGGCCAAGTGGATTGGTTGGATCAACTGGTCTGTTGGCCCAGTGGACAGGTGGACCAACTGGCCTGTTGGTCAAATGGACTCGTAGAACCAACTGACCTGTTGGTCCAGTGGACCGATTGGACCAACTGGCTAGTTGGTCCAATGGACTGGATGGACCAACTAACCTGTTGGTCCTGTGGACCGGTTGGACCAACTAACCTGTTGGTCCAGTGGACTGGCTGGACCAACTAACCTGTTGGTCCAATGGACCGGTTGGATGAACTGGCCTGTTGGTCCAATGGACCGGTTGGACGAACTGGCCTGTTGGTCCAATGGACCGGTTGGACCAACTGGCCTGTTGGTCCAATGGACCGGTTGGACCAATTGGCCTGCTGGTCCAATGGACCGGTTCGACCAACTGGCCTGTTGGTCAAATGGACCGGTTGGACCAACTGGCCTGTTGGTCTAGTGGACCGGTTGGACCAACTGGCCTGTTGGTCCAATGGACCGGTTGGACCAACAGGCCTGTTGGTCCAGTGGACCGATTGGACCAACTGGCCTGTCCATTGGACCAACTAGCCTGTTGGTCGAGTGGACCGATTGGACCAGCAAGCCAGTTGGTCCAATGGACCTATTGGACCAACTGGCCTGTTGGTCCAGTGTACTGGTTGGACCAACTGGCCTATTGGTCCAATGGACCGGTTGGACCAACTGGCTTGTTGGTCCAATGGACCGGTTGGACCAACTGGCCTGTTGGTCCAATGGACCGGTTGGACCAACTGACCTGTTGGTCCAATAGACCGGTTGGACCAACCGGCCTGTTGGTCAAATGGACCTGTTGGACCAACTGGCCTGTTGGTCAAGTAGACCGGTTGGACCAACTGGCCTGTTTTTCCAATGGACCGGTTGGACCAACTGGCCTGTAGGTCCAGTGGCCCGATTGGACCAACTGGCCAGCCCATTGGACCAACTGGCCTGTTGGTCCAGTGGACCGATTGGACCAACTGGCCTGTTGGTCCAATGGACCCATTGGACCAACTGATCTGTTGGTCCAGTGGACCGGTTGGACCAACTGGCCTGCTGGTCCAATGAACCGGTTGGACCAATTGGCCTGCTGGTCCAATGGACCGGTTTGACGAACAGGCCTGTTGGTCCAATGGAACGGCTGGACCAACTGGCCTGTTGGTCCAATGGACCGGTTGGACGAACTGGCCTTTTGGTCCAGTGGACCGATTGGACCAACTGGCCTACCCATTGGACCAACTGGCCTGTTGGTCCAGTGGACCGGTCGGACCAACTGGCCTGCTGGTCCAATGGACCGATTGGACCAACTGGCCTGTTGGTCCAATGGACCCATTGGACCAACTTGCCTGTTGGTCTAGTGGACCGGTTGGACCAACTAGCCTGCTGGTCCAATGGACTGGTTGGACCAACTGGCCTGCTAGTCCAATGGACCGGTTGGACGAACGGCCTGTTGGTCCAATGGACCGGTTGGACCAACTGGCCTGTTGGTCCAATGGACTGGTTGGACCAACTGGCCTGTTGGTCCAATGGACCGGTTGGACCAACTGGCTTGTTGGTCAAATGGACCGGTTGGACCAACTGGCCTGTTGGTCCAGTGGATTGGTTGGACCAGCTGGCCTCTTGGTCCAATGGACCGATTGGACCAACTGGCCTCTTGGTCCAGTGGACCGATTGGACCAACTGGCCTGCCCATTGGACCAACTGGCCTGTTGGTCCAGTGGACCAATTGGACCAACTGGCTTGTTGGTCAAATGGACTGGTTGGACCAACTGGCCTGTTGGTCCAGTGGACTGGTTGGACCAACTGGCCTGTTGGTCCAATGGACCGGTTGGACCAACTGGCCTGTTGGTCCTATGGACCGATTAGACCAACAGGCCTGCCCATTGGACCAACTGGCCTGTTGGTCCAATGGACCGATTGGACCAACTGGCTTGTTGGTCCAATGGACCCGTTGGACCAACTGGCCTGTTGGTCCAGTGGACCAGTTGGACCAACTGGCATGTTGGTCCACTGGACCGATTCAACCAACAAGCCTATTGGTCCAGTGGACCGATTGAACCAACTGGCCTGTTGATCCAGTGGACCGGTTGGACAAACTGGCCTGTTGGTCAAATGGACACATTGGACCAACTGGCCTGTTGGTCGAGTGGACCGGTTGGACCAACTGGCTAGTTGGCCAAGTGGATTGGTTGGATCAACTGGTCTGTTGGCCCAGTGGACAGGTGGACCAACTGGCCTGTTGGTCAAATGGACTCGTTGAACCAACTGACCTGTTGGTCCAGTGGACCGATTGGACCAACTGGCTAGTTGGTCCAATGGACTGGATGGACCAACTAACCTGTTGGTCCTGTGGACCGGTTGGACCAACTAACCTGTTGGTCCAGTGGACTGGCTGGACCAACTAACCTGTTGGTCCAATGGACCGGTTGGACCAACTGGCCTGTTGGTCGAATGGACCGGTTGGACGAACTGGCCTGTTGGTCCAATGGACCGGTTGGACCAACTGGCCTGTTGGTCCAATGGACCGGTTGGACCAATTGGCCAGCTGGTCCAATGGACCGGTTCGACCAACTGGCCTGTTGGTCAAATGGACCGGTTGGACCAACTGGCCTGTTGGTCTAGTGGACCGGTTGGACCAACTGGCCTGTTGGTCCAATGGACCGGTTGGACCAACAGGCCTGTTGGTCCAGTGGACCGATTGGACCAACTGGCTTGCTGGTCCAATCGGTCCACTCGACCAACAGGCTAGTTGGTCCAATGGACCGGTTGGACCAACTGGCTTGTTGGTCCAATGGACCGGTTGGACCAACTGGCCTGTTGGTCCAATGGACCGGTTGGACCAACTGACCTGTTGGTCCAATAGACCGGTTGGACCAACCGGCCTGTTGGTCAAATGGACCTGTTGGACCAACTGGCCTGTTGGTCAAGTAGACCGGTTGGACCAACTGGTCTGTTTGTCCAATGGACCGGTTGGACCAACTGGCCTGTAGGTCCGGTGGCCCGATTGGACCAACTGGCCTGCCCATTGGACCAACTGGCCTGTTGGTCCAGTGGACCGATTCGACCAACTGGCCTGTTGGTCCAATGGACCCATTGGACCAACTGATCTGTTGGTCCAGTGGACCGGTTGGACCAACTGGCCTGCTGGTCCAATGAACCGGTTGGACCAACTGGCCTGCTGGTCCAATGGACCGGTTTGACGAACAGGCCTGTTGGTCCAATGGAAAGGCTGGACCAACTGGCCTGTTGGTCCAATGGACCGGTTGGACGAACTGGCCTTTTGGTCCAGTGGACCGATTGGACCAACTGGCCTACCCATTGGACCAACTGGCCTCTTGGTCCAGTGGACCGGTTGGACCAACTGGCCTGCTGGTCCAATGGACCGATTGGACCAACTGGCCTGTTGGTCCAATGGACCCATTGGACCAACTTGCCTGTTGGTCTAGTGGACCGGTTGGACCAACTGGCCTGCTGATCCAATGGACCGGTTGGACCAACTGGCCTGCTGGTCCAATGGACCGGTTGGACGAACGGCCTGTTGGTCCAATGGACCGGTTGGACCAACTGGCATGTTGGTCCAATGGACCGGTTGGACCAACTGGCCTGTTGGTCCAATGGACTGGTTGGACCAACTGGCCTGTTGGTCCAATGGACCGGTTGGACCAACTGACCTGTTGGTCAAATGGACCGGTTGGACCAACTGGCCTGTTGGTCCAGTGGATTGGTTGGACCAACTGGCCTCTTGGTCCAATGGACCGATTGGACCAACTGGCCTCTTGGTCCAGTGGACCGATTGGACCAACTGGCCTGCCCATTGGACCAACTGGCCTGTTGGTCCAGTGGACCAATTGGACCAACTGGCTTGTTGGTCCAATGGACCCGTTGGACCAATTGGCCTGTTGGTCCAGTGGACCGGTTGGACCAACTGGCCTGCTGGTCCAATGGACTGGTTGGACCAACTGGCCTGTTGGTCCAATGGACCGGTTGGACCAACTGGCCTGTTGGTTCAATGGACCGGTTGGACCATCTGGCCTGTTGGTCCAATGGACCGGTTGCACCAACTGGCCTGTTGGTCCAATGGACCGGTTGGACCAACGGGCCTGCACATTGGACCAACTGGCTTGTTGGTCCAGTGGACCGATAGGACCAACTGGCCTGTTGGTCCAATGGACCCATTGGACCATCTGGCCTGTTGGTCCAGTGGACCGATTGAACCAACTGGCCTGCTTGTCTAATGGACCGGTTGGACGAACTGGCCTGTTGGTCCAATGGACCGGTTGGACGAACTGGCCTGTTGGTCCGATGGACCGGTTGGACCAACTGGCCTGTTGGTCTAATGGAACTGTTGGACGAACTCGCCTGTTGGTCCAATGGACCGGTTGGACCACCTGGCCTGTTGGTCCAGTGGACAAGTTGGAGGAACTTGCCTGTTGGTCCAATGGACCGGTTGGACGAATTTGTCTGTTGGTCCAATGGACCGGTTGGACCAACTCGCCAGTTGGTCCAATGGACCGGTTGGACCAACTGGCCTGTTGGTCCAATGGCCCGGTTGGACCAACTTGCATGTTGGTCCAATGGACCCGTTGGACCAACTCGCCTGTTGGTCCAATGGACCGGTTGGACCAACTGGCCTGTTGGTCCAATGGACCGTTTGGACCAACTGGCCTGTTGGTCCTATGGACCGGCTGGACAAACAGGCATGATTTTCCAATGGACCGGTTGGACCAACTGGCCTGTTGGTCCACTAGACCGATTGAACCAACTGGCCTGATTGTCCAATGGACCGGTTCGACCAACTATCCTGTTGGTCCAATGGACCGGTTGGATCAACTGGCCTGTTGGTCCACTAGACCGATTGAACCAACTGGCCTGATTGTCCAATGGACCGGTTGGACCAACTATCCTGTTGGTCCAATGGACTGGTTGGACCAGCTGGCTTGTTGGTCCAATGGACCGGTTGGACCAATTGGCCTGTTGGTCCAGTGGACTGGTTGGACCAACTGGCCTCTTGGTCCAATGGACCGATTGGACAAACTGGCCTTTTGGTCCAGTGGACCGATTGGACCAAATGGCCTGCCCATTGGACCAACTGGCTTGTTGGTCCAATGGACCCGTTGGACCAACTGGCCTGTTGGTCCAGTGGACCGGTTGGACCACCTGGCCTGTTGGTCCAGTGGACAAGTTGGAGGAACTTGCCTGTTGGTCCAATGGACCGGTTGGACGAATTTGTCTGTTGGTCCAATGGACCGGTTGGACCAACTCGCCTGTTGGTCCAATGGACCGGTTGGACCAACTGGCCTGTTGGTCCAATGGCCCGGTTGGACCAACTTGCATGTTGGTCCAATGGACCCGTTGGACCAACTCGCCTGTTGGTCCAATGGACCGGTTGGACCAACTGGCCTGTTGGTCCAATGGACCGTTTGGACCAACTGGCCTGTTGGTCCTATGGACCGGCTGGACAAACTGGCATGATTGTCCAATGGACCGGTTGGACCAACTGGCCTGTTGGTCCACTAGACCGATTGAACCAACTGGCCTGATTGTCCAATGGACCGGTTCGACCAACTATCCTGTTGGTCCAATGGACCGGTTGGATCAACTGGCCTGTTGGTCCACTAGACCGATTGAACCAACTGGCCTGATTGTCCAATGGACCGGTTGGACCAACTATCCTGTTGGTCCAATGGACTGGTTGGACCAGCTGGCTTGTTGGTCCAATGGACCGGTTGGACCAATTGGCCTGTTGGTCCAGTGGACTGGTTGGACCAACTGGCCTCTTGGTCCAATGGACCGATTGGACAAACTGGCCTTTTGGTCCAGTGGACCGATTGGACCAAATGGCCTGCCCATTGGACCAACTGGCTTGTTGGTCCAATGGACCCGTTGGACCAACTGGCCTGTTGGTCCAGTGGACCGGTTGGACCAACTGGCCTGTTGGTCCAATGGACCTGTTGGACCAGCTGGCCTGTTGGTCCACAGGACCGGTTGCACCAACTGGCCTGTTGGTCCAACTGGCGTGTTGGTCCAATGCCGGTTGGACCAACTGGCCTGTTGGTCTGCTGGACAGGTTGGACCAAATGGCCTGTTGGTCCACTGGACCGATTGAACCAACAAGCCTATTGGTTCAGTGGACCGATTGAACCAATTTGACTGTTGATCCAGTGGACCGGTTGGACAAACTGGCCTGTTGGTCAAATGGACACAATGGACCAACTGGCATGTTGGTCCAATGGACCGGTTGGACCAACTGGCTAGTTGGCCAAGTGGATTGGTTGGATCAACTGGTCTGTTGGCCCAGTGGACAGGTGGACCAACTGGCCTGTTGGTCAAATGGACTCGTTGAACCAACTGACCTGTTGGTCCAGTGGACCGATTGGACCAACTGGGTAGTTGGTCCAATGGACTGGTTGGACCAACTAACCTGTTGGTCCTGTGGACCGGTTGGACCAACTAACCTGTTGGTCCAGTGGACCGGCTGGACCAACTAACCTGTTGGTCCAATGGACCGGTTGGACCAACTGGCCTGTTGGTCCAATGGACCGGTTGGACGAACTGGCCTGTTGGTCCAATGGACCGGTTGGACCAACTGGCCTGTTGGTCCAATGGACCAGTTGGACCAATTGGCCTGCTGGTCCAATGGACCGGTTCGACCAACTGGCCTGTTGGTCAAATGGACCGGTTGGACCAACTGGCCTGTTGGTCTAGTGGACAGGTTGGAGCAACTGGCCTGCTGGTCCTGTGGACCGGTTGGACCAACTGGCCTGCTGGTCCAATGGACCGGTTGGACGAACGGCCTGTTGGTCCAATGGTCCGGTTGGACTAACTGGCATGTTGGTCCAATGGACCGGTTGGCCTGTTGGTCCAATGGACCGGTTGGACCAAGTGGCCTGTTGGGTTGGACCAACTGGCCTGTTGGTCAAATGGACCGGTTGGACCAACTGGCCTGTTGGTCCAGTGGACTGGTTGGACCAACTGGCCTCTTGGTCCAATGGACCGGTTGGACCAACTGGCCTGTTGGTCCAGTGGACCGATTGGACCAACTGGCCTGTTGGTCCAATGGACCGGTTGGAGCAACTGGCCTGTTGGTCAAGTGGACCTGTTGGACCAACTGGCCTGTTGGTCTAGTGGACCGGTTGGACCAACTGGCCTGTTTGTCCAATGGACCGGTTGGACCAACTGGCCTGTTGGTCCAGTGGCCCGATTGGACCAAATGGCCTGCCCATTGGACCAACTGGCCTGTTGGTCCAGTGGACCGATTGGACCAACTGGCTTGTCGGTCCAATGGACCCATTGGACCAATTGACCTGTTGGTCCAGTGGACCGGTTGGACCAACTGGCCTGCTGGTCCAATGAACCGGTTTGACCAACTGGCCTGTTGGTCCAATGGACCGGTTGGACCAACTGGAATGTTGGTCCAATGGACCGGTTGGACCAACTGGCCTGTTGGTCAAATGGACCGGTTGGACCAACTGGCCTGTTGGTCCAGTGGACTGGTTGGACCAACTGGCCTGTTGGTCCAGTGGACCGATTAGACCAACAGGCCTGCCCATTGGACCAACTGGCCTGTTGGTCCAGTGGACCGATTGGACCAACTGGCTTGTTGGTCCAATGGACCCGTTGGACCAACTGGCCTGTTGGTCCAGTGGACCGGTTGGACCAACTGGCCTGCTAGTCCAATGGACCGGTTGGACCAACTGGCCTGTTGGTCCAAATGGACCGGTTGGACCAACTGGCCTGTTGGTTCAATAGACCGGTTGGACCAGCTGGCCTGTTGGTCCACTGGACCGGTTGCACCAACTGGCCTGTTGGTCCAATGGACCGGTTGGTCCAACTGGCGTGTTGGTCCAATGCCGGTTGGACCAACTGGCCTGTTGGTCTGCTGGACAGGTTGGACCAACTGGCCTGTTGGTCTGCTGGACAGGTTGGACCAACTGGCCTGTTGGTCCAGTGGACCTGTTGGACCAACTGGCATGTTGGTCCACTGGACCGATTGAACCAACAAGCCTATTGGTCCAGTGGACCGATTGAACCAACTGGCCTGTTGATCCAGTGGACCGGTTGGACATTGCCTGTTGGTCAAATGGACACATTGGACCAACTGGCCTGTTGGTCCATTGGACCGGTTGGACCAACTGGCTAGTTGGCCAAGTGGATTGGTTGGATCAACTGGTCTGTTGGCCCAGTGGACAGGTGGACCAACTGGCCTGTTGGTCAAATGGACTCGTTGAACCAACTGACCTGTTGGTCCAGTGGACCGATTGGACCAACTGGCTAGTTGGTCCAATGGACTGGATGGACCAACTAACCTGTTGGTCCTGTGGACCGGTTGGACCAACTAACCTGTTGGTCCAGTGGACTGGCTGGACCAACTAACCTGTTGGTCCAATGGACCGGTTGGACCAACTGGCCTGTTGGTCCAATGGACCGGTTGGACGAACTGGCCTGTTGGTCCAATGGACCGGTTGGACCAACTGGCCTGTTGGTCCAATGGACCGGTTGGACCAATTGGCCAGCTGGTCCAATGGACCGGTTCGACCAACTGGCCTGTTGGTCAAATGGACCGGTTGGACCAACTGGCCTGTTGGTCTAGTGGACCGGTTGGACCAACTGGCCTGTTGGTCCAATGGACCGGTTGGACCAACAGGCCTGTTGGTCCAGTGGACCGATTGGACCAACTGGCTTGCTGGTCCAATCGGTCCACTCGACCAACAGGCTAGTTGGTCCAATGGACCGGTTGGACCAACTGGCTTGTTGGTCCAATGGACCGGTTGGACCAACTGGCCTGTTGGTCCAATGGACCGGTTGGACCAACTGACCTGTTGGTCCAATAGACCGGTTGGACCAACCGGCCTGTTGGTCAAATGGACCTGTTGGACCAACTGGCCTGTTGGTCAAGTAGACCGGTTGGACCAACTGGTCTGATTGTCCAATGGACCGGTTGGACCAACTGGCCTGTAGGTCCGGTGGCCCGATTGGACCAACTGGCCTGCCCATTGGACCAACTGGCCTGTTGGTCCAGTGGACCGATTGGACCAACTGGCCTGTTGGTCCAATGGACCCATTGGACCAACTGATCTGTTGGTCCAGTGGACCGGTTGGACCAACTGGCCTGCTGGTCCAATGAACCGGTTGGACCAACTGGCCTGCTGGTCCAATGGACCGGTTTGACGAACAGGCCTGTTGGTCCAATGGAAAGGCTGGACCAACTGGCCTGTTGGTCCAATGGACCGGTTGGACGAACTGGCCTTTTGGTCCAGTGGACCGATTGGACCAACTGGCCTACCCATTGGACCAACTGGCCTCTTGGTCCAGTGGACCGGTTGGACCAACTGGCCTGCTGGTCCAATGGACCGATTGGACCAACTGGCCTGTTGGTCCAATGGACCCATTGGACCAACTTGCCTGTTGGTCTAGTGGACCGGTTGGACCAACTGGCCTGCTGGTCCAATGGACCGGTTGGACCAACTGGCCTGCTGGTCCAATGGACCGGTTGGACGAACGGCCTGTTGGTCCAATGGACCGGTTGGACCAACTGGCATGTTGGTCCAATGGACCGGTTGGACCAACTGGCCTGTTGGTCCAATGGACTGGTTGGACCAACTGGCCTGTTGGTCCAATGGACCGGTTGGACCAACTGACCTGTTGGTCAAATGGACCGGTTGGACCAACTGGCCTGTTGGTCCAGTGGATTGGTTGGACCAACTGGCCTCTTGGTCCAATGGACCGATTGGACCAACTGGCCTCTTGGTCCAGTGGACCGATTGGACCAACTGGCCTGCCCATTGGACCAACTGGCCTGTTGGTCCAGTGGACCAATTGGACCAACTGGCTTGTTGGTCCAATGGACCCGTTGGACCAATTGGCCTGTTGGTCCAGTGGACCGGTTGGACCAACTGGCCTGCTGGTCCAATGGACTGGTTGGACCAACTGGCCTGTTGGTCCAATGGACCGGTTGGACCAACTGGCCTGTTGGTTCAATGGACCGGTTGGACCATCTGGCCTGTTGGTCCAATGGACCGGTTGCACCAACTGGCCTGTTGGTCCAATGGACCGGTTGGACCAACGGGCCTGCACATTGGACCAACTGGCTTGTTGGTCCAGTGGACCGATAGGACCAACTGGCCTGTTGGTCCAATGGACCCATTGGACCATCTGGCCTGTTGGTCCAGTGGACCGATTGAACCAACTGGCCTGCTTGTCTAATGGACCGGTTGGACGAACTGGCCTGTTGGTCCAATGGACCGGTTGGACGAACTGGCCTGTTGGTCCGATGGACCGGTTGGACCAACTGGCCTGTTGGTCTAATGGAACTGTTGGACGAACTCGCCTGTTGGTCCAATGGACCGGTTGGACCACCTGGCCTGTTGGTCCAGTGGACAAGTTGGACGAACTTGCCTGTTGGTCCAATGGACCGGTTGGACGAATTTGTCTGTTGGTCCAATGGACCGGTTGGACCAACTCGCCTGTTGGTCCAATGGACCGGTTGGACCAACTGGCCTGTTGGTCCAATGGCCCGGTTGGACCAACTTGCATGTTGGTCCAATGGACCCGTTGGACCAACTCGCCTGTTGGTCCAATGGACCGGTTGGACCAACTGGCCTGTTGGTCCAATGGACCGTTTGGACCAACTGGCCTGTTGGTCCTATGGACCGGCTGGACAAACTGGCATGATTGTCCAATGGACCGGTTGGACCAACTGGCCTGTTGGTCCACTAGACCGATTGAACCAACTGGCCTGATTGTCCAATGGACCGGTTCGACCAACTATCCTGTTGGTCCAATGGACCGGTTGGATCAACTGGCCTGTTGGTCCACTAGACCGATTGAACCAACTGGCCTGATTGTCCAATGGACCGGTTGGACCAACTATCCTGTTGGTCCAATGGACTGGTTGGACCAGCTGGCTTGTTGGTCCAATGGACCGGTTGGACCAATTGGCCTGTTGGTCCAGTGGACTGGTTGGACCAACTGGCCTCTTGGTCCAATGGACCGATTGGACAAACTGGCCTTTTGGTCCAGTGGACCGATTGGACCAAATGGCCTGCCCATTGGACCAACTGGCTTGTTGGTCCAATGGACCCGTTGGACCAACTGGCCTGTTGGTCCAGTGGACCGGTTGGACCAACTGGCCTGTTGGTCCAATGGACCTGTTGGACCAGCTGGCCTGTTGGTCCACAGGACCGGTTGCACCAACTGGCCTGTTGGTCCAACTGGCGTGTTGGTCCAATGCCGGTTGGACCAACTGGCCTGTTGGTCTGCTGGACAGGTTGGACCAAATGGCCTGTTGGTCCACTGGACCGATTGAACCAACAAGCCTATTGGTTCAGTGGACCGATTGAACCAATTTGACTGTTGATCCAGTGGACCGGTTGGACAAACTGGCCTGTTGGTCAAATGGACACAATGGACCAACTGGCATGTTGGTCCAATGGACCGGTTGGACCAACTGGCTAGTTGGCCAAGTGGATTGGTTGGATCAACTGGTCTGTTGGCCCAGTGGACAGGTGGACCAACTGGCCTGTTGGTCAAATGGACTCGTTGAACCAACTGACCTGTTGGTCCAGTGGACCGATTGGACCAACTGGCTAGTTGGTCCAATGGACTGGTTGGACCAACTAACCTGTTGGTCCTGTGGACCGGTTGGACCAACTAACCTGTTGGTCCAGTGGACCGGCTGGACCAACTAACCTGTTGGTCCAATGGACCGGTTGGACCAACTGGCCTGTTGGTCCAATGGACCGGTTGGACGAACTGGCCTGTTGGTCCAATGGACCGGTTGGACCAACTGGCCTGTTGGTCCAATGGACCAGTTGGACCAATTGGCCTGCTGGTCCAATGGACCGGTTCGACCAACTGGCCTGTTGGTCAAATGGACCGGTTGGACCAACTGGCCTGTTGGTCTAGTGGACAGGTTGGAGCAACTGGCCTGCTGGTCCTGTGGACCGGTTGGACCAACTGGCCTGCTGGTCCAATGGACCGGTTGGACGAACGGCCTGTTGGTCCAATGGTCCGGTTGGACTAACTGGCATGTTGGTCCAATGGACCGGTTGGCCTGTTGGTCCAATGGACCGGTTGGACCAACTGGCCTGTTGGGTTGGACCAACTGGCCTGTTGGTCAAATGGACCGGTTGGACCAACTGGCCTGTTGGTCCAGTGGACTGGTTGGACCAACTGGCCTCTTGGTCCAATGGACCGGTTGGACCAACTGGCCTGTTGGTCCAGTGGACCGATTGGACCAACTGGCCTGTTGGTCCAATGGACCGGTTGGAGCAACTGGCCTGTTGGTCAAGTGGACCTGTTGGACCAACTGGCCTGTTGGTCTAGTGGACCGGTTGGACCAACTGGCCTGTTTGTCCAATGGACCGGTTGGACCAACTGGCCTGTTGGTCCAGTGGCCCGATTGGACCAAATGGCCTGCCCATTGGACCAACTGGCCTGTTGGTCCAGTGGACCGATTGGACCAACTGGCTTGTCGGTCCAATGGACCCATTGGACCAATTGACCTGTTGGTCCAGTGGACCGGTTGGACCAACTGACCTGCTGGTCCAATGAACCGGTTTGACCAACTGGCCTGTTGGTCCAATGGACCGGTTGGACCAACTGGAATGTTGGTCAAATGGACCGGTTGGACCAACTGGCCTGTTGGTCCAGTGGACTGGTTGGACCAACTGGCCTGTTGGTCCAGTGGACCGATTAGACCAACAGGCCTGCCCATTGGACCAACTGGCCTGTTGGTCCAGTGGACCGATTGGACCAACTGGCTTGTTGGTCCAATGGACCCGTTGGACCAACTGGCCTGTTGGTCCAGTGGACCGGTTGGACCAACTGGCCTGCTAGTCCAATGGACCGGTTGGACCAACTGGCCTGTTGGTCCAAATGGACCGGTTGGACCAACTGGCCTGTTGGTTCAATAGACCGGTTGGACCAGCTGGCCTGTTGGTCCACTGGACCGGTTGCACCAACTGGCCTGTTGGTCCAATGGACCGGTTGGTCCAACTGGCGTGTTGGTCCAATGCCGGTTGGACCAACTGGCCTGTTGGTTTGCTGGACAGGTTGGACCAACTGGCCTGTTGGTCTGCTGGACAGGTTGGACCAACTGGCCTGTTGGTCCAGTGGACCAGTTGGACCAACTGGCATGTTGGTCCACTGGACCGATTGAACCAACAAGCCTATTGGTCCAGTGGACCGATTGAACCAACTGGCCTGTTGATCCAGTGGACCGGTTGGACATTGCCTGTTGGTCAAATGGACACATTGGACCAACTGGCCTGTTGGTCCATTGGACCGGTTGGACCAACTGGCTAGTTGGCCAAGTGGATTGGTTGGATCAACTGGTCTGTTGGCCCAGTGGACAGGTGGACCAACTGGCCTGTTGGTCAAATGGACTCGTTGAACCAACTGACCTGTTGGTCCAGTGGACCGATTGGACCAACTGGCTAGTTGGTCCAATGGACTGGTTGGACCAACTAACCTGTTGGTCCAGTGGACCGGCTGGACCAACTAACCTGTTGGTCCAATGGACCGGTTGGACCAACTGGCCTGTTGGTCCAGTGGACCGGTTGGACGAATTGGCCTGTTGGTCCAATGGACCGGTTGGACCAACTGGCCTGTTGGTCCAATAGACCGGTTGGACCAATTGGCCTGCTGGTCCAATGGACCGGTTCGACCAACTGGCCTGTTGGTCAAATGGACCGGTTGGACCAACTGGCCTGTTGGTCTAGTGGACAGGTTGGAGCAACTGGCCTGCTGGTCCAATGGACCGGTTCGACCAACTGGCCTGCTGGTCCAATGGACCGGTTGGACCAACTGGCCTGTTGGTCTAGTGGACAGGTTGGAGCAACTGGCCTGCTGGTCCAATGGACCGGTTGGACCAACTGGCATGTTGGTCCAATGGACCGGTTGGCCTGTTGGTCAAATGGACCGGTTGGACCAACTGGCCTGTTGGTCTTGTGGACTGGTTGGACCAACTGGCCTTTTGGTCCAATGGACCGGTTGGACCAACTCGCCTGTTGGTCCAGTGGACCGATTGGAGTAACTGGCCTGTTGGTCCAATGGACCGGTTGGAGCAACTATCGTGTTGGTCAAATGGACCTGTTGGACCAACTGGCCTGTTGGTCTAGTGGACCGGTTGGACCAACTGGCCTGTTTGTCCAATGGACCGGTTGGACCAACTGGCCAGTTGGTCCAGTGGCCCGATTGGACCAAATGGCCTGCCCATTGGACCAACTGGCCTGTTGGTCCAGTGGACCGATTGGACCAACTGGCTTGTCGGTCCAATGGACCCATTGGACCAATTGACCTGTTGGTCCAGTGGACCGGTTGGACCAATTGGCCTGCTGGTCCAATGAACCGGTTGGACCAACTGGCCTGTTGGTCCAATGGACCGGTTGGACCAACTGGAATGTTGGTCCAATGGACCGGTTGGACCAACTGGCCTGTTGGTCATATGGACCGGTTGGACCAACTGGCCTGTTGGTCCAGTGGACCGATTAGACCAACAGGCCTGCCCATTGGACCAACTGGCCTGTTGGTCCAGTGGACTGGTTGGACCAACTGGCCTGTTGGTCCAATGGACCGGTTGGACCAACTGGCCTGTTGGTCCAGTGGACCGATTAGACCAACAGGCCTGCCCATTGGACCAACTGGCCTGTTGGTCCAGTGGACCGATTGGACCAACTGGCTTGTTGGTCCAATGGACCCGTTGGACCAACTGGCCTGTTGGTCCAGTGGACCAGTTGGACCAACTGGCATGTTGGTCCACTTGGCCGATTGAACCAACAAGCCTATTGGTCCAGTGGACCGATTGAACCAACTGGCCTGTTGATCCAGTGGACCGGTTGGACAAACTGGCCTGTTGGTCAAATGGACACATTGGACCAACTGACCTGTTGGTCGAGTGGACCGGTTGGACCAACTGGCTAGTTGGCCAAGTGGATTGGTTGGATCAACTGGTCTGTTGGCCCAGTGGACAGGTGGACCAACTGGCCTGTTGGTCAAATGGACTCGTTGAACCAACTGACCTGTTGGTCCAGTGGACCGATTGGACCAACTGGCTAGTTGGTCCAATGGACTGGATGGACCAACTAACCTGCTGGTCCTGTGGACCTGTTGGACCAACTAACCTGTTGGTCCAGTGGACTGGCTGGACCAACTAACCTGTTGGTCCAATGGACCGGTTGGACCAACTGGCCTGTTGGTCCAATGGACCGGTTGGACGAACTGGCCTGTTGGTCCAATGGACCGGTTGGACCAACTGGCCTGTTGGTCCAATGGACCGGTTGGACCAATTGGCCTGCTGGTCCAATGGACCGGTTCGACCAACTGGCCTGTTGGTCAAATGGACCGGTTGGACCATCTGGCCTGTTGGTCCAAATGGACCGGTTGGACCAACTGGCCTGTTGGTTCAATAGACCGGTTGGACCAGCTGGCCTGTTGGTCCACTGGACCGGTTGCACCAACTGGCCTGTTGGTCCAATGGACCGGTTGGTCCACTTGGCCTGTTGGTCCAATGCCGGTTGGACCAACTGGCCTGTTGGTCTGCTGGACAGGTTGGACCAACTGGCCTGTTGGTCCAGTGGACCAGTTGGACCAACTGGCATGTCGGTCCACTGGACCTATTGAACCAACAAGCCTATTGGTCCAGTGGACCGATTGAACCAACTGGCCTGTTGATCCAGTGGACCGGTTGGACATTGCCTGTTGGTCAAATGGACACATTGGACCAACTGGCCTGTTGGTCCATTGGACCGGTTGGACCAACTGGCTAGTTGGCCAAGTGGATTGGTTGGATCAACTGGTCTGTTGGCCCAGTGGACAGGTAGACCAACTGGCCTGTTGGTCAAATGGACTCGTTGAACCAACTGACCTGTTGGTCCAGTGGACCGATTGGACCAACTGGCTAGTTGGTCCAATGGACTGGATGGACCAACTAACCTGCTGGTCCTGTGGACCTGTTGGACCAACTAACCTGTTGGTCCAGTGGACTGGCTGGACCAACTAACCTGTTGGTCCAATGGACCGGTTGGACCAACTGGCCTGTTGGTCCAATGGACCGGTTGGACGAACTGGCCTGTTGGTCCAATGGACCGGTTGGACCAACTGGCCTGTTGGTCCAATGGACCGGTTGGACCAATTGGCCTGCTGGTCCAATGGACCGGTTCGACCAACTGGCCTGTTGGTCAAATGGACCGGTTGGACCAACTGGCCTGTTGGTCTAGTGGACCGGTTGGACCAACTGGCCTGTTGGTCCAGTGGACCGATTGGACCAACTGGCCTGTCCATTGGACCAACTAGCCTGTTGGTCGAGTGGACCGATTGGACCAGCAAGCCAGTTGGTCCAATGGACCTATTGGACCAACTGGCCTGTTGGTCCAGTGTACTGGTTGGACCAACTGGCCTATTGGTCCAATGGACCGTTGGACCAACTGGCTTGTTGGTCCAATGGACCGGTTGGACCAACTGGCCTGTTGGTCCAATGGACCGGTTGGACCAACTAACCTGTTGGTCCAATAGACCGGTTGGACCAACCGGCCTGTTGGTCAAATGGACCTGTTGGACCAACTGGCCTGTTGGTCAAGTAGACCGGTTGGACCAACTGGCCTGTTTGTCCAATGGACCGGTTGGACCAACTGGCATGTAGGTCCAGTGGCCCGATTGGACCAACTGGCCTGCCCATTGGACCAAATGGCCTGTTGGTCCAGTGGACCGATTGGACCAACTGGCCTGTTGGTCCAATGGACCCATTGGACCAACTGATCTGTTGGTCCAGTGGACCGGTTGGACCAACTGGCCTGCTGGTCCAATAAACCGGTTGGACCAACTGGCTTGCTGGTCCAATGGACCGGTTTAACGAACAGGCCTGTTGGTCCAATGGTACGGCTGGACCAACTGGCCTGTTGGTCCAATGGAACGGTTGGACGAACTGGCCTTTTGGTCCAGTGGACCGATTGGACCAACTGGCCTACCCATTGGACCAACTGGCCTGTTGGTCCAGTGGACCGGTTGGACCAACTGGCCTGCTGGTCCAATGGACCGATTGGACCAACTTGCCTGTTGGTCTAGTGGACCGGTTGGACCAACTGGCCTGCTGGTCTAATGGACCGGTTGGACCAACTGGCCTGCTGGTCCAATGGACCGGTTGGACGAACGGCCTGTTGGTCCAATGGACCGGTTGGACCAACTGGCCTGTTGGTCCAATGGACTGGTTGGACCAACTGGCCTGTTGGTCCAATGGACCGGTTGGACCAACTGGCCTGTTGGTCCAATGGACTGGTTGGACCAACTAGCCTGTTGGTCCAATGGACCGGTTGGACCAACTGGCCTGTTGGTCAAATGGACCGGTTGGACCAACTGGCCTGTTGGTCCAGTGGATTGGTTGGACCAACTGGCCTCTTGGTCCAATGGACCGATTGGACCAACTGGCCTGCCCATTGGACCAACTGGCCTGTTGGTCCAGTGGACCAATTGGACCAACTGGCTTGTTGGTCCAATGGACCCGTTGGACCAACTGGCCTGTTGGTCCAGTGGACCGGTTGGACCAACTGGCCTGCTGGTCCAATGGACTGGTTGGACCAACTGGCCTGTTGGTCCAGTGGACTGGTTGGACCAACTGGCCTGTTGGTCCAATGGACCGGTTGGACCAACTGGCCTGTTGGTCCAGTGGACCGATTAGACCAACAGGCCTGCCCATTGGACCAACTGGCCTGTTGGTCCAGTGGACCGATTGGACCAACTGGCTTGTTGGTCCAATGGACCCGTTGGACCAACTGGCCTGTTGGTCCAGTGGACCAGTTGGACCAACTGGCATGTTGGTCCACTGGACCGATTGAACCAACAAGCCTATTGGTCCAGTGGACCGATTGAACCAACTGGCCTGTTGATCCAGTGGACCGGTTGGACCAACTGGCCTGTTGGTCCAATGGACTGGTTGGACCAACTGGCCTGTTGGTCCAATGGACCGGTTGGACCAACTGGCCTGTTGGTCAAATGGACCGGTTGGACCAACTGGCCTGTTGGTCCAGTGGATTGGTTGGACCAACTGGCCTCTTGGTGCAATGGACCGATTGGACCAACTGGCCTCTTGGTCCAGTGGACCGATTGGACCAACTGGCCTGCCCATTGGACCAACTGGCCTGTTGGTCCAGTGGACCAATTGGACCAACTGGCTTGTTGGTCCAATGGACCCGTTGGACCAACTGGCCTGTTGGTCCAGTGGACCGGTTGGACCAACTGGCCTGTTGGTCCAATGGACTGGTTGGACCAACTGGCCTGTTGGTCCAGTGGACTGGTTGGACCAACTGGCCTGTTG
>CANJKZ010001048.1:0-63114 GCA_947471745.1 Closterium sp. Naga37s-1 | reverse complement strand
GCGGGTGCTGGGTCTGGGGGTGCTGCCTCTGGGGGTGCTGAGCCTGGGGTGCGGACTCTGGGGGTGCTGCGCCTGAGGGTGCTGAGCCTGGGGGTGCTGCGCCTGGGGGTGCTGAGCCTGGGGGTGCTGCGTCTGGGGGTGCGGAGTCTGAGGGTACTGGGCCTACTCGTGTGGCGTCTGGCGGTGCTGGGCCTGGAGGTTCTTCGAGTGCTTCGTCCCGACGGGAGCTACTCTCTCCACAAGAGCTGCGTGAGTGGTTTGCCCAGCGCTGGAGGCGAGCTGCTGGAGCTGGAGGTGTGCGGGCGCTGGAGGTTCTGCTACTACTGAGGGTACTGGTGCCGCGGGTCCCGGAGGTGCTCGTATTGGGAGTACTGGAGCCGCTGGGCCTGCGGGTGCTTCTCGTACTGGAGCTGGTGGTGCTGCGGGCGTCGGTGCTACTGAGGGTGCTGGAGCTGGACCCGCTGCGTCTTCTGGTGGTCCGGCTGGAGTTGGAGCTGCTGGGGGTGTTGGCACTGAGGGTGCTTCTGGTGCTGGTGCCCCTGAGGGCACTGGAGTTGGCGCTGCTGGAGCTGGGGGTGCTGCTGGCGCTGGTACTGTCGTTCGGGGTGCTGTGCTGGTGCTGTCCCTTCTGGTGCTGGTGGCGCTGAGTGGCTGCGGCCGTACTTCTTTCCGCTCCTTGAGCAGGTTCTTGGTCTTCCGCCCTCTGCTAGTCCTGCTCCTCCCATAGAGTGTCCACCGCGTGTCCAGTCCGAGTCACAGTTACAGCCTACCTCTCGTCTTCCTGCTCCTTCTCCCTACGCTGGTCCTACTGGAGGTCTTGCTGAGCGTCGTGAGCCTGCGTCTCGTCCTGCGTCGCCTGTCCGTGCTGCTTGCACTAGTCGTTGTGGTTCGCGTCAGCGTCCTCCCCCTGTCCCCGGCACGCACCGGATGTCTCTGCGTCCGTCCCCTGCTCCTCTGCGTGCCCCTTTGCCTTCTCTACTTGAGTCCTCTCTTCCTGCTCTTGCTGACCCGGAGTCAGACTCCCTTCGTGCTGCCAGTCCTACTGTCACGCGTCTCCTTGCTACTGTCGTCACTGACCCTTCCTTTGAGTCCACTGCTGCGTCTGCCCTAGTTGCTGAGCTTGTCGACTTCACTGCTCGCTGTCGTCTAGACTACGCTGCTAGTCTGGTTGCTGGAGTCTGAGTCTGTCTGTCCTCCGTCCGTCCGGGGTGAGTGTGCTCTTGGCACGGACGTCCTTGAGGACAGGCAGGAGGAGTTCCAGTGTCTTGCGGCTGCTTCACCTCATCTCGTGTCCATGCTACTTGCACCTGAGGGAGACCCGGATGCACCAGACATCCCGACTCCGCGCTCTTACGCGGAGGCGATAGAGGGTCCCTAATCCTCTCAGTGGCAGGCAGCCATGGACGCAGAGATGGCTTCCTGGAAGTCCACAGGCACCTATGTTGACGAGGTTCCCCCGCCTGGGGCGAACATCGTCAGTGGCATGTGGATTTTCAGGGTGAAGCGACCGCCGGGTTCTCCGCCTGTCTTCAAGGCGCGTTACGTGGCTCGTGGCTTCAATCAGCGGCAGGGATTTGACTACTTTCAGACCTTCTCTCCCACCCCGAAGATGACAACTCTTTGGGTACTGCTGCACATAGCCGCTCACCGTGACTACGAGCTTCACTCTCTTGACTTCAGCACTGCTTTCTTGCAAGGCAGCCTGCACGAGGAGATCTGGCTGCGCCGCCCACCTGGCTTCACTGGGTCTTTTCCTCCTGGTACCCAGTGGAGCCTCCGGCGGCCAGTCTACGGTCTCCGCCAGGCACCTCGTGAGTGGCACGACACACTGAGGACTACACTTGCGGCTCTTGGGTTTGCTCCTTCTACCGCCGATCCGTCGCTGTTTTTGCGCACCGACACTTCTTTGCCGCCGTTCTACATCCTCGTGTACGTCGACGACTTGGTCTTTGCCACAGCTGACACTGCTGGACTCGCCTACGTGAAGTCCGAGCTACAGAAGAGACACACGTGCACAGACCTAGGTGAACTGCGCAGCTACCTTGGCTTGCAGATCACCCGGGACAGAGCACAGCGCACCATTACCCTGACTCAGTCACACATGGTGCAGGAGGCCCTTCAGCGCTTCGGCTTCATGTACTCCTCGCCTCAGGCCACTCCTCTGTCTACTCGCCACTCGCTCTCAGCTCTGCCTTCGGATGAGTCCGTAGAGTCGAGTGGCCCGTACCCAGAGCTTGTTGGCTGCCTCATGTACCTGATGACCTGCACTCGACCTGACCTTGCATACCCTCTTAGCATTCTGGAACGCTATGTTGCTCCTGGGAGACACAGACCAGAGCACATGGCTGCAGCGAAGAGGGTGTTGCGCTACTTGTGCAGTACGTCGGGCATGGGGCTTGTGCTTGGAGGGCGGAGTCCAGTGGTCCTCACTGGTCACGCAGACGCTTCTTGGGCTGACGACCAGGCTACGCAGCGGCCGTCACAGGGTTACACCTTCAGCCTCGGTTCCGGTTCTGTTTCGTGGCGGTCTACCCGCTCGTCTTCTGTTCTCAGCTCGAGCTGTGAGGCTGAGATCTACGCAGGGGCCATGGCTGCACAGGAGTTACGCTGGCTCACCTACCTGCTGACTGACCTTGGAGAGCCGCCTCGTTCTCCTCCAGTTCTGTACGTAGACAACAAGGCCGTGATGGCCTTGTGTCGGGAGCACAGACTGGAGCACAGAACGAAGCACATTGCTCTCCGTTACTTTCTTGCTCGTGAGCTGCAGCAGCGTGGTCAGCTGCTACTTGCTTACGTGGCCTCTCAGGCCAACACTGCTGATATCTTCACCAAGGCACTCGCGCCTTGTGATCATCAGCGCTTCTGTACTTTGTTAGGTCTTGTACCTACTTTACCTCACTTACTCACTTCTTGACCTTGCTTGTACTGTGATCTATCTATACCTGCACTTGCTTGTTTACCTTTATATATATAGTCTTGCATGTGAACTGGCCTTGTGGCCTTGAAATTGTGCTCGGAATGTGTGGTGACGTTGTGATCCACCCTGAGCTTGCTTTACTTTGCCTTGCTTGACTGGTCTTGTGACCCCTTGTTCTCCCCCACTATGCCTATGGGGGTGTGTCAGAATTATATGATCTAGCCTGTGTAGGCTGTAGCGGGTTAGATACTAAGGGGTACACAATTCTAGGGTTTCACATTTGTATCACTCTCATTCCTTAGTCAATCATTCTCGTTCTAAGTTTTCTCAGCGCCATGTCAAGTTTATATGCTATGGTCTATCTAGGCTATAGTGGGGTAGATACTATAGGGTACAACATTTCTAGGTTTCCTACTTGTACCCACATTTCACCTAGTCATTCCATTCCTCATTCTCACATGGTATAGAGCAGGTTCCCTAGTGGGAACGTTTCCTAGGGCCCACCACTGAAAATCGGATTTTTTTTTTCCTGCCCGGAGCACACGTCGCCCCTGCCCGAGGCTCGCCCCGTGTGCCGCCCTCCCGTCGCGTCCCCTGCCCTTAGCGGCCCGTCGCGCCCTCTTAGCGGCCCCTCTCGCGGCCCCTTAGCGGCCCCTTCGCGGCCCCGTCGCCACCCTTAGCAGCCCCGTCGCCGCCCTTAGCGGCCCCGTCGCCGCCCTTAGCGTCCCCGTCGCCGCCCTCAGCGGCCCCGTCGCCGCCCCTTAGCGGCCCCATCGCCGCCCTTAGGGGCCCCGTCGCCGCCCTTCGCGGCCCCGTCGCCGCCCTTCGCGGCCCCGTCGCCGCCCTTCGCGGCCCCGTCGCCGCCCTTAGCGGCCCCGTAGCCGCCCCTCTCGGCCCCTCGCGGCCCCTTAGCGGCCCCGTCGCCGCCCTTCGCGGCCCTGCCGCAGCCCCTTTCGGCCCGTCGCGGCCCCTTTATCGGCCCCGTCGTCGTCCTTCTCGCCCCCCCCCCTTCACGGCCCTGCCGCAGCCGCCGCCGCCCGCCGACAGGAGCAGCAGCCGCCGCTGCTGCCGTGACAGCCGCCGCCGCCGCTGCCGGGGCTGCAGCCGCAGTCGCCGCCTACAGCAGCAGCTGCCGCCGCCGCCGTTGTGACAGCCGCCGCTGCCGCTGCCGGGACCACAGCCGGCGCCGTCGTCGCTAGCAGCCGCCGCCACCGCTGCTGAGGCCGCGGCCGCCGCCGCCGCCGCTGACGGAGACGCCGCCACCGCTGTCGCGGCCCTGTCCCTGCCAGCGCGCCTCGGCCCTGCCCCTCACCACCTGCGGGCCTCTACCCGCCCGCCCTGGTAAGAGCACTCCCGAGCAGCGCCTCTACCACTGAGTTGCCCCTAGCCTACTGCTCTTACTGCTAGCCTGCTGCTGCCGCTGCTGTCATGGCTACCCCTAGTGTTCTTACCTTTGATGCTGAGGGTCGGGCTGTCGACTTTGAGGTCTGGGTCGATGATCTCCAGCTTTTCCTACAGTGCGATAGGACAGACGGTCTCTCCCTATTTGACCTCACGTCTGGTGCCTCTACTACCCCTACTGCTGATGCTGACAGCACTGTTCGCTCACAGTGGGCCACACGCAATGCTGTTTCCCATCTAGCTGTGCGTCGTCACTTACCGACCACTGAGCGTGCGCATTTTAGTCAGTACAAGAGTGCTAAGACCTTGTACGATGCTGTAGTCGTCCGCTACTCTTCCCCTACCACTGCTGCCCTTAGCCGCCTCATGCTGCCGTACCTGTTCCCTGACCTCGCTGCCTTTCCCACAGTCGCTGACCTCATTACGCACCTTCGCACTAGTGACACCCGCTACCGTACTGCGCTCCCTACTGAGTTCTGCGCCAAGAACCCCCCCCCCCCCCATGTACATCACCCTCTACTACATAGTCACCCGGCTCCCTGACTCCCTTCGCTCAGTCAGGGACCACTTCCTCTCTGTTTGCCCCACCACACTCACCGTTAACCTCTTCGAGGAGCGCCTCCTGGCACCTGAGAAGAGTATAGTCGCTGTAGGAGCCTCTCGTGGTGACCCTCGTACCCCCTTCTTTGAGGGGTGCTCCCCCTCCCCCCTTTTGCCCTCTGTTGCCTCTGCTGCTGCGGTCGACTTCGTTGGCATCGAGTCGGTCGGCGCTGCGTCTGCCCCTAGAGAGAGACGCCGCACAGGCAAGGGCAAAGGGGGCAAGGGCGCTGGAGGGGCTGGCGGGGGCGGTGGAGGTGGCGGTGGAGGCGGCGGAGGTGGTGGGGGTGGCGATGCGAGTGGTGGTGGGGCTGGGGGCGTCAGTGGCGGCGGTGGAGGCGGAGGCGGCGGCGGCGGTGGCAGTGGGAGCGGAGGAGGTGGCGGTAGCGGCGGTGGCGGAGGTGGCGGCAGCGACGGTGGAGGAGGCCGGGGTGGCTCTGCGCAGCGAGGCGGCTTCGGTGGTGGTCAGCGCCAGCAGCAGCACCGCACTCGTGAGACCCCGCCCCCCCCAGGTCAGGTAGCCGCGTCGGGTCAGGTATTTGCTGCAGCGTCCAGGTCTGGTCCTGAGTCTGCCCCCTGCTCGTGTCGTCTCCTGTCCCACCAGACTCTCCTCTGGCACCACCGCCTTGGTCACCCCTCCCTGCCTCGTCTCCGAGGCATGGCCTCCCGTGTCCTTGTCTCTGTTCTCCCCCGGTCCCTCCCTCCCCTTCCTCCGAGGCCTGCCCCTACCTACGTTCCCTGCGTCGAGGGGCGGCAACGCGCCGCTCCTCACTCCTCCGAGTTTCCTCCGACAGAGGCTCCGCTGCAGACGCTTCACATGGACGTGTGGGGCCCAGCCCGCGTCCGTGGACAGGGTCACGAGCGTTACTTCCTGCTGGTGGTTGACGACTACTCGCGTTACACCACAGTCTTCCCCTTGCGCAGCAAGGGTGAGGTCACTGGGGTGTTGATCGACTGGATCCGCGCAGCTCGTCTCCAGCTCAGAGAGAGTTTTGGCTCGGACTTTCCTGTTTTGCGTCTGCACTCCGACAGAGGCGAAGAGTTTTCCTCTGACCTTCTGCGAGCCTTCTGTCGTGCACGAGGCATCCGCCAGACGTTCAAGCTTCCGGCCTCTCCGCAGCAAAATGGGATTGTTGAGCGCCGCATTGGCATGGTCCTGGATGTCACTCGTACGTCCATGATCCATGCGGCTGCTCCCCATTTTCTGTGGCCATTCGCGGTTCAATACGCGGCGCATCAGATCAACCTTCAGCCCCGGGTCTCCATGCCGGAGACCTCCCCTGCTCTTCGGTGGACGGGGAAGGTTGGCGATGCGTCTGCGTTCCGTGTTTGGGGATCTCGGGCGTTTGTTCGCGACTTGTCTGCGGACAAGCTGTCCCCCCGTGCTGTTCCCTGCGTCTTCCTTGGCTTCCCCCCTGACGCGCCTGGTTGGCAGTTTTACCACCCCACCTCGCGCCGTGTTCTGTCTTCCCAAGACGTCACATTTGACGAGTCGGTTCCCTACTACCGTCTCTTCCCCTACCACAATGCACCCCTCCCCCCGCCGCCGCTCTTCCTCGCGCCAGGTCCCCCTCCGGTAGACCCCCTTCCCCCTCAGGGTCCTGCCCCCTCAGGTGTGTCCCAGGTAGACGCAGTCGAGCCTGTCGAGGTAGCTGTTGACTCTGGTGCTGCTGGGGGTGCTGAGCCTGCGGGTGCGGGGTCTGGGGGTGCTGAGCCTGGGGGTGCTGACACTGGGGGTACTGAGCCTGGGGGTGCTGAGCCTGGGGGTGCTGACTCTGGGTGTGCTGAGACTTGGGGTGCTGAGCCATGGGGTGCGGAGACTGGGGGTGCGGAGCCTAAGGGTGCTGGGCCTGCTCGTGTCAAGTCTGGCGGTACTGGGTCAGGAGGTCCTTCGGGTGCTTCGTCCCGGCGGGAGCTACTCTCTCCACAGGAGCTGTGCGAGTGGTCTGCTCGGCGCTGGAGCCGTGCTGCTGGTGTTGGAGGTTCTACTGCTGCTGAGGGTGCTGGTGCCACGGGTCCCGGAGGTGCTCATACTGGAGGTACTGGAGCTGCTGGGCCTGGGGGTGCTCCTTGTGCTGGAGCTGCTGGCGGTGCTGGAGCTGGCAGTGCTGCTGGAGTAGGTGCTGCTGGAGGTGCTGGAGCTGGAGCTACTACGTCTTCTGGTGGTCCGGCTAGGAGTGTTGGCACAGGGGGTGCTACTGGTGCTGGTGCTTCTGAGGGTGCTGGTGTTGGCGCTGCTGGAGCTGGGGGTGCTACTGGAGCTGGTGCTGCCGTTGGGGGTGCTGGTGCTGTTCCTACTGGTTCTCGGGGCGCTGCGCGGCCGCGGCCGTACTTCGTTCCGCTCCTTGCGTAGGTTCTTGGTCTTCCGTCCTCTCTTGGTCCTGCTCCTCTCTTAGATTGTCCGCCGTCTGTTCAGTCTGAGTCACAGTTACAGCCAGCCTCCCCTCTGCCTGCTCCTTCTCCCTACGCTGGTCCTACTGGAGGTCTTGCCGAGCGTCGTGAGCCTGCTTCTCGTCCTGCGTTGCCTGTCTGTGCTGCTCGCACTGGTGGTCGTGGTTTGCGTCAGCGTCCTCCTCCTGTCCCCGGTACGCACCGGAGGTCTCTGCGTCCTTCCACTGCTCCGCTGCGTGTCCCTTTGCCGTCTCCTCTAGAGTCCTCTCTCCCTTCTCTTCCTGACTCGGAGTCAGACTCCCTTCGTGCTGCCAGTCCTACTGTCACGCGTCTCCTTGCTACTGTTGTCACTGACCCTTCCTTTGAGTCCACTGCTGCGTCTGCCTTAGTTGCTGAGCTTGTCGACTTCGCTGCTCGCTGTCGTCTAGACTACGCCGCTAGTCTTGTTGCTGAGTCTGGGTCTGTCTGTCCTCCGTCCGTCGGGGTTGAGTGTGCTCTTGGCACGGACGTCCTTGAGGACAGGCACGAGGAGTTCAAGTGCTTTGCTGCTGCTTTTACCTCATCTCGTGTCCATGCTGATTGCCCCTGAGGGAGACCGGGATGCACCAGACATCCCGACTCCGCGCTCTTACGCGGAGGCGATAGAGGGTCCCTACTCCTCTCAGTGGCAGGCAGCCATGGACGCAGAGATGGCTTCCTGGAATTCCACAGGCACCTACGTCGACAAGGTTCCCCCACCTGGGGCGAGCATTGTTAGTGGCATGTGGATTTTCAGGGTGAAGCGGCCGCCGGGTTCTCCGCCTGTCTTCAAGGCACGTTACGTGGCTCGAGGCTTCAGTCAGCGACAGGGAGTTGACTACTTTCAGACCTTCTCTCCCACCCCGAAGATGACCACTCTTCGGGTGCTGCTGCACATAGCCGCTCAGCGCAACTACGAGCTTCACTCTCTTGACTTCAGCACTGCTTTCCTGCAGGGCAGCCTGCACGAGGAGATCTGGTTGCGCCGCCCACCTGGCTTCACTGGGTCGTTTCCTCCTGGTACCCAGTGGAGCCTCCGGCGGCCAGTCTACGGTCTCCTCCAGGCACCCCGTGAGTGGCACGACACACTGAGGACTACACTTGCGGCTCTTGGGTTTGCTCCTTCTACTGCCGACCCGTCGCTGTTTCTGCGCACCGACACCTCTTTGCCGCCGTTCTACATCCTCGTGTACGTCGACGACTTGGTCTTTGCCACAGCTGATATTGTTGGACTCGCCCACATGAAGTCCGAGCTGCAGAAGAGACACACGTGCACAGACTTGGGTGAGCTGCGCAGCTACCTTGGCTTGCAGATCACCCGGGACAGAGCACGGCGCACCATTACCCTGACTCAGTCACACATGGTGCAGCAGGTCCTTCAGCGCTTTGACTTAAAGTACTCCTCGCCTCAGGCCACTCCTCTGTCTACTCGCCACTTGCTCTCAGCGCTGCCTTTGGATGAGTCCGCAGAGCTGAGTGGCCCGTACCCAGAGCTTGTTGGCTGCCTCATGTACCTGATGACCTGCACTCGACCTGACCTGGCATACCCTCTTAGCATCTTGGCACGCTATGTTGCTCCTGGGAGACACCGACCAGAGCACATGGCTGCAGCGAAGAGGGTGTTGCGCTACTTGTGCAGTACGTCAGGCATGGGGCTCGTGCTTGGAGGGCGGAGTCCAGTGGTCCTCACTGGTCACGCAGACGCGTCTTGGGTTGAAAACTCGGCTACGCAGCGGTCGTCACAGGGTTATACCTTCAGCCTTGGTTCCGGCTCTGTTTCGTGGCGGTCTACCCGCTCGTCTTCTGTTCTCAGCTCCAGCTGTGAGGCTGAGATCTACGCAGGGGCCATGGCTGCACAGGAGTTACGCTGGCTCACCTACCTGCCGACTGACCTCGGAGAGCCGCCTCGTTCTCCTCCAGTTCTGTACGTAGACAACAAGGCTATGCTGGCTTTGTGTCGGGAGCACAGACTGGAGCACAGAACGAAGCACATTGCTTTTCGCTACTTCCTTGCTCGTGAGCTGCAGCAGCGTGGTCAGCTGCGCCTTGCTTACGTGGCCTCTAGGGCCAACACTGCTGATATCTTTACCAAGGCACTTCAGCCTTGTGATCATCAGCGTTTTTGTACGATGCTAGGTCTTGTGCCTACTTGGCCTCACTTGCTCACTTCTTGACCTTGCTTGTAGTGTGATCTATCTATACCTGCACTTGCTTGTTTACCTTTATATATAATCTTGCATGTGAACTGGCCTTGTGGCCTTGAACTTGTGCTCGGAATGTGTGGTGACGTTGTGATCCACCCTGAGCTTGCTGTGCTTTGCTTGACTGGTCTTGTGACCTCTTGTTCTCCCCCACTTTGCCTATGGGGGTGTGTCAAGTTTATATGCTATGGTCTATCTAGGCTATAGTGGGGTAGATACTATAGGGTACAACATTTCTAGGTTTTCTACTTGTACCCACATTTCACCTAGTTATTCCATTCCTCATTCTCACACGCCAGGCCCGCGCGTGGCCCGTATAGCCTGCACGCGGCCCGTACGGCCTGCGCCAAACCAGCACGCAGCCCGTACGGGCTGCGCCAGGCTCGCGCGCGGCTTAGGCAGCCCGCGCGCGGTTCTTATGGCCTGCGCCAGGCCCGTGAGTGGCCCGTACCTTCTCCCCGCTTGCCGCACGCCGTCCCTCGAGCTTCTGACTGCACCCCACCCCCGCTGCTGCTTGCGTTTCTGTGTTAGGGTTTGGGGGTGAAGAGTCTGGGGGTGCCGTGTGTATGAGCCGTCCCCTGCTCCTCCTCCTCCTCCGTCTCCCACTACTGCAGCTGCCGCTGAGGGGGGTGGATGTGTTGGAGCCGTCGGAGTGGTTCGAGGGGGGTGGCGTGTGAGCAGTGCTAGAGGTGCAGCAGGGAGTGTGTGAAAGGGGTGTGGGACAGTTGGGGGAGGTTGACCGGAGGTAGCCGACTTGTCGTCCGCAGCGCCTGAAGTCCAGAGAGCCACGACCCCTTGTAGCCTGAGTAGTCCGGGGCTCTGCGCCCGGTAGCCACAGTGTGAGCACTCCTGGTAGTCCAGAGAGCCACGACCCCCTGTGGCCTGAGTAGTCCGGGGCTCTGCGCCCGGTAGCCACAGTGTGAGCACTCGTGGGAGCATAGAGAGCCAGCTGCGCCTGTCGCCGTGTAGTCCGGGTTTAGCCTGGTAGCGATAGTGCTGCGCACTCCTGCTGCCTGTGTGTCTGCAGCTTCAGCCGTCGCCTCCCATATTCTCGCCCTCACAGTTTCTCCTCCTCCTCACTTGCTCTCTGTGATAGCCTCTAGCTTTGCTTATAATTGTGAACTACTGTTCTGCCTGCTTGTTGTGTTGATTGTACCCCAATTTGACTATGGGGGTGTGTCAGAATGTGATGTTTGTCTAGCCTGCAGTGGGATACTCTATAGCGAGTACAACCCGGATTAGGGTTTGCTATATGTTTCTCAACTGCTGGTAGTGAAAACCCTCTTTCCTGATTCTCAATTCTGCCTAGGCCAGCCCGCCGCGTGTCCTAGGCCAGCCCTGTCAAACTATATATGTGCTAGTTCTATGTAGGCTATAATGGGGTAGCCCATGTAGGGTACAACCCAATATTAGGGTTAGTACTTGTACCCACAATTCATTCAATGTAGTCATTCCTGCTTGCTATCTTGACATGGTTTCAGAGAAGTAGGTCCGTAGGACCGTTTTTTTTCCGGGCCCACCATACTTAGCACCCGAATGCGGTAACCGGGTTACCCCACTACCACGCGTCGCGCTGCCCCGCGCACGCCCTGCCCTGCCCCACGTCGCGGTGCCCCGTGCACGCCCTGCCCTGCCTCGCGTCGTGCTGCCCCGCGCACGCCCTGCCCTGCCCCGCGTCGCATTGCCCCGCGCACGCCCTGCTCTGCGCGACGCGCCGTACGGCAGCCCGCGCGTCGCGCTCTGGTGCCCTGAGCGTCGCGCTCTGCTGCAGCCCGCGCATCGCGCCCTGCTGCCCTGCGCGTCGTGCTCTGCAGCCCGCGCGTCGGGCCCTGCTGCTCCACGCGTCGCGCTCTGCTGCAGCCCGCACGTCACGCCCTACTGCCCCGTGCGTCGCGCCCTGCTGCTCCGCGCACCGCGCTCTTCTGCAGCTAGCGCGCCGCGCCCTGCTGCCCCGCGCGTCGCACTCTGCTGTTGCCCACGTCTCGCGCCCTGCTGCCACGCGCGTCGAGCTCTGCTGCAGCCCGCGCGTCGCGCCCTGCTGCCCCGCGCATCGCGCTCTGCTGCAGCCCGCGCGTCGCACCCTACTGCCCCGCGCGTCACGCCCTACTGTAGCCCGCGCGTCACGCCCTTCTGCCCTGTGCTTCGCGCCCTACTGCAGCCCGCGCGTCACGCCCTGCACCCCTGCACAACGCGCGCCCTACTGCCCGCGCCGCCCAGGCCGAGCTGTGCCGCCCAGCCCGAGCCGCCCTGCCCAAACCGATCCGCCCTGCTACTCGTGCTATTGCTGATGCTATTGGAGGCGCTGCAGCCTAGCCTCACGGGCCACTCTGCTGCTGTTACTGCTGCTGCTGCTACTCGTGCTACTGCCTTCACTTCGTACTGCCCTAGAGGTGGCGGTCCTCCTAGCTTGCTCGCTATGACTTCACTTCGTAGTAGCGGTGGGAGTGGTGACGGCGGTGGTGGCAGCAGTGGGAGTGGTGGCGGCCGTAGTAGCAGTCACTGTGGCGCTGTTCGGTGCGGAGTTTCTGGCGGTGGCCAGATGCAGCTGCAGCGGCGTCCGACCCTTACGTCCCAGCAGCTTCGTGAGTGGCTTTACCAGTGTGGGACGTCTCCGAGTACTGGTCGCTGCCTGTACGTCATTCGCATAGGTCGTAGGGCTGGTCAGACCTGTGGGATAGCTGATCACGCGCGGGCCCGCTGCTTCTCCTATTTGAGTGACGCCTGACACGCAGAGTTTGGCGACTAGGCTGAGCTCCCCCACTGGCTTGAGCTGCTTAGGTCGGGCGTTGATGTCTTTGCCTTAGACTTTGACGCCATCCTTACTGCCATGTATGCTTTGCCTAGTGGTGCTGAGGGTGACTGTCACCTGTGTGTGCAGCATGACCCCGGTATAGAGGTTGCTGCTCTAGGTGCTAGTGAGGCTACTGCCTTAGGTGCTAGAGAGTCTGCTCTCTCAGGTACTGCGCTTGCTGAGGCCTTGCAAACCTTCATGTTTGACTCAGGTGCTTCCTGTTATAGTCACAATAGGCTCCAATGTGTCTAAAACGAAAGATAGAGTGCACTATCGGATTTCTGGAAGCGGCTTTAAACGTTCATAGCGTTCTGGTCAGAGCTTCAGGAGCGTCTTAAAGTCACCTATAATAGGCAATTTAGGTTGCACGATTTCACCAAGTATTGACAACAAAGCGTTGGTTTGAATGAACGGCACTATGGCAGCCACTATAGTCTTAGAACACAACTTAGGAAGACTTATGAGTTGGGAATGACTCCTAGCTCCTACAAACCCCAAGAGCCGAGGTACAGTGATGTGGAACAGTGCCACACTATCCCCAACCAAGAAGGTTCTTGAAACTATCCTCCATAAGGGTCTACACCGACATAAATGTTACACTACACATTGTAATGTAACTATCTTCACATCTTGAAGTGTACCATTTTGGCGAGCTTCGAAATCACTTGAGGCTTGATACCAAGGCTCGAGTTCTTCATCACAAACTCATCCTTGAGTTCTTGATGTGTCTGCTGCATACCTGCGACAAGCCGAACGTTCGACACATGACAAAAAATAGGAAGCGCGCAAGACACACGAGCGACAAAATAGAAACCGCGCGGGACACACAAAATGACTGCGTAACACGCGACTAGCGATAACTCGCTATTGACTCGACACAAACACACTCGAAATCATGACCCTTCATATACACACTATTATAAGCATGGAATATATATCATCTCATTCCCTCATATCACTCCATGCACACACGCATGCACGCATACGGACAACAAGCCAAGTGTAAACCGTAGGGTTGCACCAAAAAACTCCCCCTCGGATTGTATGCCTTAGGATCTTGCTCTCACAGTTCAAAGCCATCACAGCCAGCTTGCAACACTTCCAATGCTGCTGCTCCACCAGCCTCTTGGTCATCATGTCAGCCGGCTGCCCCGTCGTCTTCACGTAGCGCAACTCAACTTCACCCGCCGCCACCATGCTCCTCGTCCAATGCCACTTCACCCTCATGTGCTTGGTGAGGCCGTGCAACACAGGGTTCTTAGCAAGGGCAATGGCACCCTGGCTATTACAGTATAGTGGGGTAGGTCCTTGCTGCTCCTCCCCCAATTCAGCCAACAAACGCCGCTGCCACACAATCTCCCGGCACGGAAGAGTGCCATGTACTCGGACTCCACCGAGCTCAATGCTTGATCAACCTGCTTCTTGCTCTCCCAAGAAGTTGGGCCTCCACCAACACAGCAAATGAAGCCTCCCACACTTGTCATGTCCTCTGGTTCGGATGCATAAGAGGCATCGGAGAATGCGGTGAGGAACAAACGCCCGGGTTCAACACCATCCGCGCCCTTTTGGCGCCTCTGTGCCTTCGCCGAGTATTGCAGCCCAACGGTCGGTGTTTGGCCAAGGTACTTGGCCACCCTCATTCCAGCTGCTACCTGCTCCTCATTAGGGCATTGAACAACTCTAGCCAGCTGCCCGGTAGCAAATGCATCATCCGGTCGTATGTTGACCGCCGCATACATGAGGCTGCCCACCAACGAGTGAAATCGGCGCCTCTCCTCTTCACCAACGCTCTCCTCCTCTGGTCCCTTCACACACTTGAACCCAGAAGGAAATAGAGTAGCCACATGGCCTTCATTCTGCCCAAATTTGGTAGCCAAGGCCTTTAGGTACTTCCGTTGGTGCACCCGCATGCACCGCTTCTCGACGTCTCGTTCGATTTGGAGCCAAAGGTAGAAGTTCACGTCACCAAGGGACTTGCACTTGAACTTGTCCTGAAGCTTCAGCATCACCTCCTTCACAAGGTTAGAGGAGGGTGAGAAGATCAGGATGTCATCCACGTACACCATCATGAAGCTCCCCTGCTCCCCCTCGCCAAGCATGAACCATGAGTGATCAGCCGTTGAGGGGGTGAAGCCGATCTCCTCCAATACTTCTTGCAGCTTCATGTACCATTGCCTAGAGGCCTGCTTCAGCCCATAGATGGCCTTCTTCAGCTTCCACACTCTGCCGCTACCATGGTCAAACCCTTCTGGCTGCGACATAAAAATCTCTTCCTCTAGGACGCCGTTGAGGAATGCCGTTACGATGTCCATTTGCTTCACCACCCATCCTTTGATGGCGGCTCCCGCAAGTTGAGTTCGCAGCGTCGTCGGCTTCACCACAGGGGCAAACAGCTCCTTGAAGTCCACGTTCTCCTTTTGCTAGTACCCCTTGGTTACAAGCCTAGACTTGTAGCGTTCGATCATGCCATCGGCGTCAGACTTGATCTTGAAGAGCCACTTGGACGTTATCGCCTTACGCCCCTCCGGTAGCTCAACCAATTCAAACGTCTCATTCTCCTCAATGCTCTTCAGCTCACTCTCCATTGCCTTCTTCCACTCCTCAGCATCACTACTCTCCAAGGCCTCCTTGAGAGTTACTGGTTCCCCCGGAATCTCCACCGGAGAGAAGAACAAGAACGCACACTCCTCGTACTCACTTTCCTAATCATCTCCAACCATCATCGCCGCTCCGGCCAGGGCAGACTTGCCCTGCTTTCCCTGTGCATCATAGGTCAGCCTATTAGGGGCTTGAACTCTCCTCTTGCCCCTTCCTTCCTCATCAGCTGCAGGGACTAGAAGGCCTTTGCGTTGCTGCGGTGTGACGCGTATCCGTGGAGCGCTCGTAGTGCAGGAAGGAAGTGTTGGTGCATGCTCGCTCACTTGCTGCACCTCCTCCTCTTCTTCCTCTGCATCTTTGGCTTCCTCTCCCCCATTCACAAGGGAAGATTGCCTTGTGGCGGTGCTGCCACTGCTCAACTCCAAAGGCAGCTCCACATGCTCCAAACCGGAACTCTTCACCTCCCCAAACCGCACGCCTATCTTCGCCTCATTCTCCGCCTTCCAATCCTTGTACATGAAGTTCTCCATGAACTTGCAGTCCCTGCTCTCCAAGAATTTCTTGGTGAATGGGTCCCAAAGTAACCATCCCTTGATGTTTTGAGCTATGCCCAAGTGCACGGCCCATATCGCCTTGGCACCAAGCTTGTTGTGCCGAAGATGCTTAGGCACGAGCGCCATGCACATGCACCCAAAAACCCGAAGCATATCCACCTTTGGCTGCCTTCCAAGCCACTCCACATAGGGCACCCATTTATCTGCTCCCACATGAGACAAAGCTCTTTTCTTGGCCACACATGCACTCTGCACCGCATCAGGCCAGAAATAGTTGGGTAGCCTGACTTCTATGAGCAACCCACGTGCCGTCTCCGTGATTGTGCGTTTCGCTCGCTCGGTGATGCCGTTCATTGCAGGGGAGTATGGCATGGTAAGGGAGTGCCTTTTCCATTCTTCTTCAGCCACAATCCGAACTCCTTGCTGAGGAACTTTCCCCCTTGATCGGTGCAGATTGACTTCACAAGCTGGTCTTGTTGCCGCTCCGCCATCGGTAGGAAATCGGTCTTGACCGTTTCAGCCACGTCGCTCTTCTTGGCCAGCACATACACCCAAGTCATGCAGGTCTAGACATCCACAATGTTGAGGAAAAACTCGGCTCCAGCAGCTCCAAGCTTTAGGGGGCCCACCACGTCCATCACCACCTCATCAAGCGGTGCCTTTGCCGTTGCCTCCGAACTAGGGAATGGAAACCAGCAGAACTTGGCTTGAATGCATGTTGGGAAGCCAAGCACCTTATCGGGCTCCCCCTTCACACGTATGCCAGCAACCATCTCTCCCTTCATTAGCTGCTGCAAGATGGGTAGGGCCACATGCCCCATTCGCCGATGCAAGGTGAGGCAATCACACTCCCCCGTAGCCGAAGTCGGATTGGAGAATGCCGCGCTCGCAATAGCGCCCCACATGCTCTCTCCGTACTCCTCCTCCGCTGCTGCCTCGGGGTTCTCCTCACCCTTGTGCTGCTCCTTGGCTGCTGCACCATACTTGTTATGATCACCAAGCTTGCTGGTCCCTCCAAGATTGCTCTTCTTGGACTCGTTCTCCTTAGCGCGACCGTTCGCACCATCACCACTACCAACCGCTTCACCCTTGGTGCTGACGCTTGCTGCCACTTGCCTCTCCTTAGCCTTGGGACCACAGGGATCTGCCACATCTCGTTGCAGACATCCTTATCCTTGTGAATGTCCCATAGAATTTTCTCGCCAAGCCTCGCGGTGTAAGTCTTGGCTCCCTTCGAGCTCGTGTCCATGCCGGCCTTTGCCAATCGCCGCACGGAAATCAGGTTTGCAGCAAGGCTGGGCACCCAAAGCACCATCTTCCCATCAGCACCCTTAAACATGGCCTTTCCCATGCCTTTCACCTCTGCTTGCTGCCCCAAAGCCGATGTGGCATGCTTCACCGATGACGGTTCAAGTTTGTTGAGCAAGTCCGCGTGAGGTGTCATGGTATAGGTAGCGCCAATATCGATCACCCAATAGTCCAGGGGGTGTAGGGTGACCTTTCCCACAGCTTTAGGCTCTTCAAAGTCTTCATCCTTTTCTGGTGCAGCGGGTGCTTGCGTTGATACAAAGTAGAATTGACCCAGGTACTGATCGCCGCTCGAGTCCTCGTCGTTATCTCCACTCTTCATGTTTGCAGCACCACCTCCGTGACGGCCACGACCTCCATGACCTCTTCCTCTCCCTCCTCCTGCTCCTCTACCCTCGTGGTCTTGAGCAAGGGTCCATCCATCTGGGAGTTTGTAGGAATCGCGCCACATATGTCTGCTCTTGTGGCAAAAGTGACACTAGCCGTCGAATCGGCCGCGACCGCGTCCATAGCTCTTGTCGTCGCTGCCGTAACCGCCACTTCTGCGGCCTCCACTGAAGTTGTTACCACCAAACCTTCCTCCCCCTCGTGTGCCTCTTCCTTGGCCATATCCACGGCCGACGCTCGCTGCCCCAGCGCCATCCGCACTCGCCAACTCACGGCGTCGGAAGTCCTCTTGAAGGATCGCGCGCTTCACATCTTCAAGCGAGAGACGGGGCAGATCACGGTTCAAGTTGATGATGAGCGAGGACCACGATTCTGGGAGTAGGACCAGCAACTTGGCTTACTTCTGTAGCTCACTGTAGTTCAAATCTGCTCCTTCAAGTCGCATCAACAAGTCGAAGAATTTGTGCACCCCTTCTTCAACAGCTTCATCCTCTTCAATTTGTAGTGTCGCCATTGCCGTTCCAACACCACAGCTACCGCCACTGTTGCAAGAGCATGTACACCCTTGAGAGCAGCCCATGCCTTTGGTCCCTTCTCTGGTTCACGCTGAAAAGGCTTGATGTGACGGATTTGACTGCTCCCCAACGCTTGCCCTAGTAGGAAGTAGCCTTGTACGCTCTTCCGCACCCACGGGCTCTTCTCCGGGTCGTTCTCGGGACGCTTCTCCGTTCCTTCCATCACCTACAACAGGTCATAGTGGTCAAACATGTTCTCCATTCTGAAGGACCATTCAGCAAAGTTGTCGCCGTTGAACTTGTAATGCTTGAACACTCTTGGTTCATCTCTTGAAGGTCCAAGAGTAGGTTGCACGGGCGCCACGGCTGAATCACGAGCTTGGCCTTGTGCTTGGGTTCCTCCACTGCTTCCAGCACCTCTGCCACCCCTTTCTTCAGGTCCAGCCATCGTGGTAGCTGCTTGAAGGGGCTTTGATACCACTTGTTATAGTCACAATAGGCTCCAATGTGTCTCAAACGAAATATATTATGCATAGTCGGATTTCTGCACAGCGGCTTTCTACGTTCATAGCGTTCTGGTCACAGCGTCAAATGACCCGATTCAACTTGGATCTAGAGCGTCTTATAGTCACCTACAATAGGCAATTTAGATTGCACGATTTTACCAAGTATTGACGACACAGCATTGGTTTGAACGAACGGCACTATGGCAGCCACTATAGTCTTAGAACACGACTTGAGAAGAGTTACGAGTTGGGAATGACTCCCAGCTCCTACAAACCCCAAGAGCCGAGGTACAGTGATGTGGGACAGTGCCACATTGTCCCCAACCAAGAAGGGTCTCGAAACTATCCTCCACAAGGGTCTACACCAACTGAAATGTTACACTACCCATTGTAATGTAACTATCTTCAACATCTTGAAGTGTACCCTTTTGGCGAGCTTCAAAATCACTTGAGGCTTGATACCAAGGCTCGGGTTCTTCATCACAAACTCATCCTTGAGTTCTTGCCTACTGCACACACCTGGGACATGCCGAACGTTCAACACAGGACAAAAAATAGGAACCGTGCGAGACACACAAGCGACAAAATAGAAACCGCGTAGGACACACAAAATGACCGCGTAACACGCGACCAGCGATAACTCGCTAATGACTTGACACAAACACACTCGACATCATGATCCATCATATACATACTATTATGATCATGGAATATATATCATCTCATGCCCTCAGATCACTCCATGCACACACGCATGCACGTACACGGACAACAAGCCGAGTGCAAACCGTAGTGTTGCACCAACACTTCCCGCTGTTTCTTTCGCGACAGTACCACACTCATGCCACTCCCTGCACCTGTGGCAGTGTCTCTGGCTGATCCCTCAAGGGCCCCAGTTCTTGCATGGTCCACCACCGTGCTTCCTTGCCCGGCGGTTCAGTCTGGCTCACTGTCAGGTCTTCACCTCCCCTCATTCTCTACGAACCTGGTGAGCAACACAATTCTCCAGGATGCATGGGTTGATACCTTTACCCCTGGAGGACAGCGTGTGGCGATTTGTACGTGCTCCCGGACTGGGCGTCACTTGGCCACATTCATCCGTCGGCCAGGGTCGAGTCTTAACACACTGACGACTGCATCCCCTCAGGTAGCTGCTACTGGTCAGGTCTCTGCGTCAGGTTAGGTAGCCTCCCCTTGTTCGTGTCGCTCCCTTTCGCACCAGACTCTTCTCTGGCACCACCGCCTGGGTCGCCCCTCCTTGCCACGTCTACGTGGCATGCATCGTCGCCTCCTTGTGTCTGGTCTTCCCAGGTCTCTCCCTCCCCTCCTTGCCTCGCCTGCGCCACCCTGCCTTCCTTGTGTCGAGGGGCGGCAGTGCGCCGCTCCTCACTCCTCCTCATTTCCCCCGACAGAGGCTCCCCTGCAGACCCTCCACATGGACGTGTGGGGCCCAGCCCGCGTTCGTGGACAGGGCGGCGAGCGGTACTTTCTGCTGGTGGTCGACGACTACTCGCGTTACACCACGGTCTTCCCCTTGCACACCAAGGGTTAGGTCTCTGCTGTCCTGATCCCTTCGATCCGAGCAGTTTGTCTCCAGCTCCTCGAGCGGTTCCGCCAGGACCTCCCTGTCCTGCGTCTGCACTCTGATAGAGGTGTTGAGTTTTCCTCCGACCTCTTGCGGGCCTTCTGTCATGGGGAGGGCATCCTCCAATCGTTCATGCTTCCGGGCTCACCGCAGCAAAATGGGGTTGCTGAGCGCCGCATTGGCTTGGTCATGGAGATCGCTCGTACCTCCTTGATCCATGCGGGGGCTCCCCAATTTTTGTGGCCGTTTGTGGTCCGGTACGCCGCGCAGCAGCTCAACCTCTGGCCCCGTGTCTCCTTGCCGGAGACCTCGCCGACACTGCATTGGACGGAAGAGGTTGGCGATGCGTCGGTGTTCCGGGTCTGGGGTGCTCGTGCCTTTGTCTGCGATACATCCGCGGACAAGCTCTCCTCCTGCACCATTCCCTGTGTCTTCCTCGGCTCCCCCCCTGATGTACCTGGCTGGAATTTTTACCACCCCACCTCGCACAGTGTTCTGTCCTCTCAGGATGTCACGTTTGACGAGTCGGTTCTTTTCTACCATCTCTTCTCCTACCACACTGCTCCCCTCCCTCCCCCGCCGCTTTTCCTCGCTCCAGGTCCCCCTGCGGTAAACCCCCTCCCCCCTCAGGGTCCTGCTCCTTCAGGTGTGTCTCAGGTATACCCACTCCCCTTGGCTGAGCATGTAGAGGTCACTAGCGACTCAGGTGCTGCTGCGGGTGGTGCTCCTCGGGGTGCTGTGTCTGGGGGTGTTGAGCCTTTGCATGAGGTGTTGGGGGGTGCGGAGCCTGGGGGTGCTGAGCCGGAGGGTGTTGGGTCTGGGGGTGCTGAGTCTGTTGGCGTTCATCCGGGTCTCTTTTCATGACGAGGGTCTCTCTCACCACAGCAGCTACGAGAGTGGCTTGCGTGGCATGCCCGCCTGAGGAGTCATGCTGCTGGAGCTAGAGGTCCTGCTACTGGAGGTACTGCTGCTCGAGGTGCTGCGGTTGGAGCTGCTCGTCGTGGAGGCGCTGGGGGTGCTGGTGTTTTTGGGTCTGGAAGTGCTCGTACTGGAGGTATTGGAGTAGCCAAGACTGGAGGTACTGCAAGCGCTGGAGGAGTTGGTACTGCTGGCGCTGAGGGTCCTAGAGGTGCTTGTACCGGAAGTACTCGAGCTGTCGGGGTCCGTGGAGCTGGAGGCACTTGAGCTGGAGATCCGAGCGTTGGAGTTCGAGACCTTGGAGCTGGAGGTGCTGGCCCAGGGGGTCCTGAGTCTGTTGGTGCTGAGCCTAGGGGTGCTGAGCTTGCTGGAGGTCCTCCTTGTGCTGCGTCGCAGCTGTCACCTCTCTCGCCGAAGCAGCTGCGCGAGTGGCTTGCTTCGCGCACTCCCCTTCGGAGTCGCGCTGCTGGAGCTGGAGGCAGTGCTGCTTGAGGTGCCGGAGCTGGAGGCACTAGAGCTGAAGGCGCTGAAGCTGGAAACCCTGGAGCTGGAGGTGCCGGTTCTAGGGGTGCTGCTGGTGGAGGCGTTGGAGCTGGAGGCCCTAGCGCTGGTACTGTCGACCCTAGAGTAGGAGACCCTGGAGCTGGAGGTGCCGGTTTTGGGGGTGCTGCTGTTGGAGGCCCTGGAGCTGGAGGTGCCGGAGCTGGAGGCGATGGGGCTGGAGGTTCTGGAGCTGCAGGTGCTTGTACTGGAGGTGCTGGTACTGGAGGTGCTGTGCTGGTGGTACTGCACAGCCGCAACTGTTCTTAGCTCCGCTGTCCCCGTCATCTCTTCCACCGCCTAACTCCGTGCTTCGCCAGGTTCTAAGCCTCCCGTCTTCTACGGGCCTCCCGTTACAGCCAGGCTCTCCATAGCCTGCTCCTTCTCCTTACACTGAGCAGACAGACTTGCTTACAGAGCCTCGTGAGCCTGCGTCTCGTCCTGCCTCGCCTGTTCGCGCTGGTCGCACTTGTCGTCGTGTTCCTCGTCAGCGTCCTCCTCCTGTCCTCGGCACGCACACTATGGCACTTCGTCCTTCCTCTGTTCCACAGCGTGTTCCCCTGCCATCTCCTCTTGTGTCCTCTCTTCCTACTGGTTCGGACCCTGAGTCTGACTTAGTTTGTGCTGCCAGTCCTACTGCCACGCGTCTCCTAGCCACTGTTTTCACTGACCCTTTGTTTGAGTCCACAGCTGCGTCTGCCTTAGTCGCTGAGCTTGTTGACTTAGCTGTTGCTTGTCGTCTCGACTACGCCGCAAGTCTTGTTGCTGAGTCTGAGTTTGACTGTCCTCCGTCCGTCGGGGGTGAGTGTGCTCTTGGCATGGACGTCCTTGAGGACAGGCGGGAGGACTTTGAGTGTTTTGCAGTTGCTGTACCTCATCTCGTGTCCATGCTGATAACACCTGAGGGAGACCCAGATGTACCAGACATCCCGACCCCGCGCTCTTACGCAGAGGCGATAGAGGGTCCCTACTCCTCTCATTGGCAGCCAGCCATGGACGCAGAGATGGCATCCTGGAAGTCCACAGGCACTTACGTTGACGCAGTTCCCCCACCTGGGGCGAACATTGTCAGTGGCATGTGGATTTTCAGGGTGAAGCGGCCGCCGGGTTCTCCGACTGTCTTCAAGGCGGGTTACATTGCACGAGGCTTCAGTCAGCGATAGGGAGTTAACTTCGTCATAATGTACTTCACCTACTATTGTGGCTTCGCTGTCATGCAGTTTCATTAACTTGAGAGTTGCTATTCTCTACATGTCTATAAGCCTGCTTGTAGTTGAAGTTCTTTTGTTTGATACGGTAGCTTGTTTTGTCATCAGATTTTGAAGAGCATTGCTGTCAATGTTTTCGTCGTCCTAGCTAGGTTTGTGTAGTACAAGGCTATCTTACTAGTCCTCCCCCCGAATTACATTATCATTCTAGCCATTCTTCTTATTCAAACATGGTATCACACTACGTTACTACTTGAACTGCCCCGCATATCACTCTAGTCATTATTCTCATTGTAAGAAGGTATCACGCTAGGTTACTGCATACATGATCATAATAGGCTGTGAGATGCATCGTAGAGGGTACAACTCTTTCTAAAGTTGCTACTTGTATCACCCTCCTTGCTAGTTAATTCATTTCGTTACTAGCTACTCTTCAGATGGTACCACGAGTAGGTTCAATCTCGACCGTTCCTAGCCCGTTCCTAGCCTAGCGCGCATCCGTGCCTCTGCGCCCTCCCATAGTGCACCCTCCGCGCCCTCCTCGCCCTCCGCGCCTAGCTCGTGCCTCCTCGCCTCCGCGCCCTTCGTGCCTCCGCGCCTAGCCCGCGCCCTCCGTGCCTCCGCGCCTAGCCCTCGCCTCTCCATCCTCCGCGTCTCCGCACCCTCCGTGCCTAGCCCGCACCCTCCCCTCACGTGCGCGCTCTCCCCAGCCCGTCGCGCGCTCTTAGGCCAGCCCACCGCGTGTCCTAGGCCAGCCCGTCGCGCGAGCCCTTTTTGGTGCAATCCTATGGTTTGCACTCGGCTTGTTGTCTGTGTGCGTGCATGCGTGTGTGCATGGAATGGTACGAGGGCATGAGATTATATATATTTCATGCTTCAATAGTGTGTGAATGATAAGTCGTGATATCAAATGTGTATGTGTCGAGTCACTAGCGAGTCATCGCTAGTCGCGTGTTACATCGTCGCTTGTGTGTCTCGCGCGGTTTCTCTTTCGTTGTCTGTCGAACGTTTGGCGTGTCGCAGGTATGTGTAGCAGATCCCCCAAGAATTCAAGGATGAGTTTATGATGAAGTACCAGAGCCTTGGTTTCAAGTTTTCAAGTGTTTTCGGAGCTCGGCAGAAGGGTGAACTTCTAGATAGTGAGAATTGTTGCATTACAATGCGTAGCGTAACATTTCTCTTGGTGTAGAATTATGTGGAAGGTAGTTTTGAGAACCTTCGTGGTTGGTGACAGTGTGGCACTGTTCCACATCACTGTACCTCAGCTCTTGGGGTTTGTAGAATCTGGGAGTCATTCCCAACTCATAACTCTCCCTAATTTGTATTCTAAGACTGACGCATAGTGACTGCTATAGTGGCGTTCGTTCAAACTAACGCTGTGTTGTCAATACTTGGTGAAATCGTGCGATCTAAATTGCCTAGTGTAGGCGACATTAGGATGCTCCAGATCCAAGTTAAATCAGGTTATTTAAAGGCATGACTAGAACGCTACGAACGTTTAATGCCGCTGTGCAGAAATCCGAATATTCACTCTATATTTAGTTTTAGGCACATTTGAGCCGATTGTGACTATAACAACTCTAGGCCGGCCCGTCGTGCGCCCCTAGGCCAGCCCGTCATGCGCTCCCTTGGCCAGCCCATCGTGCGTCCTAGGCCAGCCCATCGTGTGCGCCCTAGGCCGACCCGTCGTGCGCCCCTAGGTCAGCCCGTCGCGCGCGCCCTTTGCCAGCCCGTCGCGCGCGCCCTTTGCCAGCCCATCCCGCACGCCCTTTGCCAGCTTGTCACGCGCCCTAGCCCGCGCCCTCTTCCAGAGCATGTAGCAGCCAGAATGAGGGTGTCCAAGTATTTTGGCCAAACACCGACCGTTGGGCTGCAATACTCGGCGGTGGCGCAAAGACGCCAAAGGGGTGCAGATGGTGTAGAGCCCGGGCGTTTGTTCCTCACCGCCTACTTGGATGCTTCATATGCATCTGAAATAGAGGACATGACAAGTATGGGAGGCTTCATATGCTATGTTGGTGGAGGCCCAACTGCTTGGGAAAGCTAGAAGAAGGTTGATCAATCGTAGACCTCGATGGAGTCTGAGGACATGGCACTCTTCTGTGCCGTACGGGAGATTGTGTGGCAGCAGTGTTTGTTGGCTGAATTGGGGGAGGAGCAGCAATGACCTATCCCACTCTACTGTGACAGCCAGGGTGCCATTGCACTAGCGAAGAACCCCGTGCTACATGGACCAAGCACATGATGGTGAAGTGGCATTGGACGAGGAGTATGGTGGCCGCTGGTGAAGTTGAGCTGCACTACATGAAGACGACGTGACAGCCGGCAGATATGATGACCAAGAGGCTAATGGAGCAGCAGCATTGGAAGTGCTGCAAGCTCTTTGGGATGGCACTGAACTGAGAGGAGCAGATCCTCAGGCCAACAATCCGAGGGGGAGTTAGTTGGTGCAACCCTACGGTTTGTACTTGGCTTGTTGTCCGTGTGCGTGCATGCGTCTGTGCATGGAATGGTATGAGGGCATGAGATAATATATATTTTATGCTTATAATAGTATGTGAATGATGAGTCGTGATGTCAAATGTGTGTGTGTCGAGTCAATAGCGAGTCATTGCTAGTCGCGTGTCTACGTCGTCGTTTGTTTGCCTCGCGCGGTTTCTATTTTGTCGTTTGTATGTGTCGCGCGGTTTCTATTTTGACGTGTGTGGAACATTCGGCATGTCGCAGGTGTGTACACCAGACCCATCAAGAACTCAAGGATGAGTTTATGATGAGGAACCAGAGTCTTGGTTTCAAGATTTAAGTGATTGCGAAGCCCACAAATATGGTACAACTCAAGATATTGAGAATAGTTACATTACTTTGTGTAGTGCAACATATCACTTGGTGTAGGCCCTTGTGAAGGGTAGTTTCGAGACCCTTCGTGGTTGGAGACAGTGTGGCACTGTTCCACATCACTGTACCTCGGCTCTTGGGTTTTGTAGGAGCTGGGAGTCCCACCTCGTAATTCTTCCTTATTTGTGTTCTAAGACTATAGTGGCTGCCATAGTGCCGTTCGTTCAATCCTATGCTGTGTCTTCAATTCTTAATGAAATTGTGTGACTTGAATTGCCTATTGTAGGCGATGTTAAGACGCTCCAGATCCAATCAAGTAATTTGGAGCTGTGACGAGATCGCTATGAACGTTTAAAGCCGCTGTTCAGAAATCCGACTATGCACTCTATCTCTCGTTTTAGGCATATTTAAGCCTATTGTGACTATAACAGGTTCTCAAAGTAAGAACACAACGAAATGGGTGAACTAGGGAAACAAGGCATACAAATAGCAACCCTAAAAGCGTTGTACTTCCTAGAGTGCTGCTCAATGTAGCCTAAGAACCTATAATAACATTTGACACACCCCCATATGCTAAATGAGGGGCATCAAAACAAGCATGGTGAGCAAACGGTCACACTACCAGTCCATGCAAGAATCAAATCATGTTATAGCCACAGTAGGCTCCAATGTGCCTAAAACGAAAGAAAGAGTGCACAGTCAGATTTCTGCACAGCGGCTTCAAACGTTCAAAGCGTTATGGTCACAGCTTCAAATGACTTGATTCAACTTGGATCTGGAGCGTCTTATTGTCGCCTACACTAGGCAATTTAGATCGCACGATTTCACCAAGTATTGACGACACATCGTCGGTTTGAACGAACGGCACTATGGCAGCCACTATAGTCTTAGAACACAAGATAGGAAGAGTTAGGGAGAGTTACGAGTTGGGAATGACTCCCAGCTCCTACAAACCCCAAGAGCCGAGGTACAGTGATGTCGAACAGTGCCACACTGTCCCCAAACACGAAGGGTCTCGAAACTACCCTTCACTAGGGCCTACACCAAGTGAAATGTTACACTACACAAAGTAATGTAACTATCTTCAATATCTTGGGGGGTACCCTTATTCGCGGGCTTCGCGATTACTTGAATGTTGACACCAGGGCTCGGGTTCTTCATCACAAACTCATCCTTGAGTTCTTGATGGGTCTGCTGCACACACCTGCGACACGTCGAACGTTCGACAAGCGACAAAATAGAAACCGCGCACGACAAAATAGAAACCACGCGGGACACACAAAACGACCACGTTACACGCGACTAGCGATATTTCGCTATTGACTTGACACACACACTTGACATCATGACCCATCATTCACACACTATTATAAGCATGACATATATATTTATTTCATGCACTCATTCCATTCCATGCACACACGCATGCACGCACACGGACAACAAGCCGAGTGCAAACCGTAGGGTTGCACCAACAAACTCCCCCTCGGATTGTTGGCCTTAGGATCTTGCTCTCTTAGTTCAGAGCCATCCCAGCCAGCTTGCAACACTTCCAGTGCTGCTGCTCCACCAGCCTCTTGGTCATCATGTCAGCCGGTTGCCCCGTGGTCTTCACGTAGCGCAACTCAACTTCACCCGCGGTTACCATGCTCCTCGTCCAATGCCACTTCACCCTCATGTGCTTCGTGAGTCCATGGAACACAGGGTTCTTAGCAAGAGAAATGGCACCCTGGCTGTCACAATACATTGGGGTAAATCCTTGCTGCTCCTCCCCCAATTCAGCCAACAAACGCCGCTGCCACACAATCTCCCGTACTGCACGGAAGAGTGCCATGTATTCGGACTCCACCGAGATCAAAGCTTGGTCAACCTGCTTCTTGCTCTCCCAAGCAGTTGGGCCTCCACCAACACAGCATATGAAGCCTCCCACACTTGTCATGTCCTCTGGTTCCGATGCATATGAAGCATCCGAGTAGGCAGTGAGAAACAAACGCCCGGGTTCAATACCATCCGCGCCCTTTTGGCGCCTTTGTGCCGCCGCCGAGTATTGCAGCCCAACGGTCGGTGTTTGGCCAAGATACTTGGCCACCCTCATTCCAGCTGCTACCTGCTCCTCATTAGGGCATTGCACAACCCTAGACAGCTGCCCGGTAGCAAACGCGATGTCCGGTCGGGTGTTTACCGCCACATACATGAGGCTGCCCACCAACGAGTGAAAACGGCGCCTCTCCTCTTCTCCAACGCTCTCCTCCTCTGGCCCCTTCACACACTTGAGCCCAGAGGGAAAGGGAGTAGCCACATGACCTTCACTCTGGCCGAAATTGGCCGCCAACGCCTCCAGGTACTTCCGTTGGTGCACTCGCATGCTCCGCTTCTCCACGTCTCGTTCGATGTGGATCCCAAGGTAGAAGTTCACGTCACAAAGGGACTTGCACTTGAACTTGTCATGCAGCTTCAGCATCACCTCCTTCACAAGGTCAGAGGAGGGTGAGAATATGAGAATGTCATCCACATAAACCACCATGAAGCTCCTCTGCTCCCCCTGGCCAAGCATGAACAAGGAGTGATCGGCCGTTGAGGGAGTGAAGCCGATCTCCTCTAACACTTCACGCAGCTTCATGTACCATTGCCTAGGGGCCTGCTTCAGCCCATAAAGGGCCTTCTTCAGCTTCCACACTCTGCCACTACCATAATCAAACCCCTCTGGCTGCGCCATAAAAATCTCCTCCTCAAGGATGCCGTTAAGGAATGCCGTTACGATGTCTATTTGTTTTACTACCCATCCTTTGATGGCGGCTCCCGCGAATAGGGTTCGCAGCATCGTCGGCTTCACCACAGGAGCAAACAGCTCCTTGAAGTCCACCTTCTCCTTCTGCTGGTATCCCTTGGCTACAAGCCTAGACTTGTAGCGCTCGATCTTGCCGTCGGCATCCGACTTGATTTTGAAGAGCCACTTGGACGTTATCGCCGTACGCCCCTCCGGCAGCTCCACCAATTCAAACGTGTCGTTCTCCTCGATGCTCTTCAGCTCACTCTCCATGGCCTTCTTCCACTCCTCAGCATCACTACTCTCCAAAGCCTCCTTGAGAGTTGCTGGTTCTCCCGGCATCTCCACCGGAGAGAAGAACGCGAAGGCACACTCCTCGTAGTCACTCTCCTCGTCGTCTCCGACCATCATTGCTGCACCGGCCAGGGCTGTCTTGCCCTGCTTTCCCGGCGCATCATAGGTCAGCCTATTAGGGGGTTGAACTCTCCTCTTCCCCCTTCCTTCCTCCTCAGCTGCAGGGACTTGAAGGCCTTGGCGTTGCTGCGGTGTGGCTCGAATCCGTGGAGCACTTGTAGTGCGGGAAGGGAGTGACGGTGCACGCTCGCTCACTTGCTGCACCTCCTCCTCTTCTTCCTCTGCATCATTGGCCTCCTCTCCCCCATTCACGAGGGAGGATTGCCTCGTGGTTGTGCTGCTGCTGCTCAGCTCCAAAGGCAGCTCCACATGCTCCAAACCGGAACTCTTCACCTCCCCAAACCGCACGCCTATCTTCGCCTCATTCTCCGCCTTCCAATCTTTGTACATGAAGTTCTCCATGAACTTGCAGTCCCTGCTCACCAAGAACTTCTTGGTGAATGGGTCCCAAAGAAGCCATCCCTTGCTGTTTTGAGCCATGCCCAAGTGCACGGCCCACACCGCCTTGGCACCAAGCTTGTTGTGCCGAAGATGCTGAGGCACGAGCGCCATGCACATGCACCCGAACACCCGAAGCATATCTACCTTTGGCTTCCTTCCTAGCCACTCCACATAGGGCACCCATTTGTCTGCTCCCACATGAGTCAAGGCTCTGTTCTTGGCCACACACGCGCTCCGCACCGCATCAGGCCAGAAATAGTCGGGTAGCCCGGCTTCAATGAGCAACCCGCGTGCCGCCTCCGTGATTGTGCGGTTCGCTCGCTCGGCGATGCCGTTCATTGCAGGGGAGTATGGCATGGTGAGGGAGTGCCAAATACCATTCTTCTTCAGCCACAACCCAAACTCCTTGCTCAGGAACTCTCCCCCTCGATCGGTGCGGATTGACTTGACTAGACGGTCTTGTTCCCGCTCCACCATCGGGAACCAATCCGTCTTCAACGTTTCAGCCACGTCGCTCTTCTTGGCCAGCACGTACACCCAAGTCATACGGGTGTAGACGTCCACAATAGTGAGGAAGTACTCAGCTCCAGCAGCTTCAAGCTTCAGGGGGCCCACCACGTCCATCACCACCTCATCAAGTGGTGCCTTAGCCATTGCCTCCGAACTAGAGAATGGGAAACGGGTGAACTTGGCTTGCATGCACGTCGGGCAACCAAGTACCTCATCGGGCTCCCCCTTCACACGTATGCCAGCAACCATCTCATTCTTCACTAGCTGCTGCAAGATGGGCAGGGCCACATGCCCCATGCGCCGATGCAAGGTGAGCCAATCACACTCACCCGTAGCCGAAGTTGGATTGGAGAATGCCGCGCTCGCAATAGCGCCCCACATACTCTCTCCGTAGTCCTCCTCCGCTGCTGCCTCGGGGTTCTCCTCACCCTTTTGCTGCTCCTTGGCTGCTGCACCTCTCTCCATAGGTTCACCAAGCTTGCTGGTCCCTCCAAGATTGCACTTCTTGGACTCCTTCTCCTTAGCGCGACCGTCCGCGCAATCGCCGCTACCAACCGCTCCACCTTTGGTGCTGACGCTTGCTGCCACTTGCCTCTCCTTAGGCATTGGGACCACAGGGATCTGCCACATCTCGTTGTAGACATTTCTGTCCTCATGAAGGTCCCAAAGAATCCGATCGCCAAGCCTTGCGGTGTAGGTCTTGGCTCCCTTCGAGTTCGTGTCCATGCCGGCCTTTGCCAACCGCCGCACGGAAATCAGGTTGGCAGCAAGGCTGGGCACCCAAAGCATATTCTTGAGGCCCACCATCTTCCCATCAGCACCCTTAAACATGGCCTTGCCCATGCCTTTCACCTCCACTCGCTGCCCCAAAGCCGATGTGACATGCTTCACCGGTGACGGTTCGAGTTCGGTGAGCAAGTCCGGGCGAGGTGTCATGCTATAGGTAGCGCCACTATCGATCACCCAATAGTCCAGGGGGTGTAGGGTAACCTTCCCCACAGCTGCTGGCTCCTCAAAGCCTTCATCCTTCTCTGGACCAGTCGGTACTTGCGTCGACACGAAGTAGAATAGACCCGGGTACCGATCGTTGCTCGGGTCCTTGTCATTGTCTCCGCTCTTCATGTTTGCAGCTCCGCCACCGCGACCGCCACGGCCTCCACGGCCTCTTCCTCTCCCTCCTCCTGCTCCTCTACCCTCCTGGCCTTGAGCAGGGGTCCAACCATCAGGGAGCTTGTAGCAATCGCGCCGCATATGTCCGCTCTTGTGGCAATAATGGCATTCGCCGTCGAATCGGCCGCGACCGCGCCCGTAGCTCTTGTCGTCGCTGCCGTAACCGCCACTCCCGCGGCCTCCGCCGAAGTTGCTGCCACCAAACCTTCCTCCCCCTCGTCCGCTGCCTCTTCCTCGACCATATCCACGGCCAATGGTCGCTGCCCCAGCGCCATCCGCACTCGCCAACTCACGGCGGCGGAAATCCTCGTGAAGGATAGGTCGCTTCACGTCTTCAAGCGAGAGGCGGGGCAAGTCGCGATTCAGGTTGATGATGAGCGAGGACCATGATTCGGGGAGTAGGGCCAGCAACTTGGTCTTCTTTTGGAGCTCACTATAGTTCAAATCAGCTCCCTCAAGCCGCGTCAACAAGTCGATGAATTTCTGCACCCCTTCTTCAACCGCTTCATCCTCTTCAATTCGTAACGTCGCCATTTGCCGTTCCAACACCACAGCTACCGCCGCTGTTGCAGGAGTGTGTACACCCTTGAGAGCATCCCATGCCTTTGGTCTCTTCTCTGGTTCACGCTGGAAAGGCTTGATGTGACGGATTTGGCTGCTCCCCAACGCTTGCCCAAGTAGGAGGTAGCCTTGTGCGCTCTTCCGCACCTACGGGCTCTTCTCCGGGTCATTCTCGGGACGCTTCTCCGTTCCTTCCATCACATCCAGCAGGTCATAGTGGTCAAATATGTTCTCCATTCTGAAGGACCACTCAGCAAAGTTGTCACCATTAAATTTGTCAAGGCCAAACACTCTAGGCTCATCCCTAGATGGGCCAACACTTGGTTGCATGGGCGCCATGGCTGAGTCACGGGGTTGGCCTTGAGCTTGGGCTTCTCCTCTGCCACCAGCACCTCTGCCACCCCTTTCCTCAGGTCCAGCCATTGTCGAAACTGCTCCAAAGGGCTCTGATACCACTTGTTATAGCCACAGTAGGCTCCAATGTGCCTAAAACGAAAGATAGAGTGCACAGTCGGATTTCTGCACAGCGGCTTCAAACGTTCATAGCGTTCTGGTCACAGCTTCAAATGACTTGAACCAACTTGGATCTTGAGCGTTTTATTGTTGCCTACAATAGGCAATTTTGATCGCACGATTTCACCAAGTATTGACGACACAGCGTCAGTTTGAACGAACGGCACTACGGCAGCCACTACAGTCTTAGAACACAAGGTAGGAAGACTTAGGGAGAGTTACGAGTTGGGAATGACTCCCAGCTCCTAAAAACCCCAAGAGCCGAGGTACAGTGATGTGGAACAGTGCCACACTGTCCCCAAACACGAAGGGTCTCGAAACTACCCTTCAATAGGGCCTACACCAAGTGAAATGTTACACTACACAAAGTAATGTAACTATCTTCAATATCTTGGGGTGTACCCTTTTTCGCGGGTTTCGCGATTACTTGAATGTTGACACCAGGGCTCGGGTTCTTCATCACAAACTCATCCTTGAGTTCTTGATGGGTCTGCTGCACACACCTGCGACACGCCGAACGTTTGACAAGCGACAAAATAGAAACCGCGCACGACAAAATAGAAACCACGCGGGACACACAAAACGACCACGTTACACGCGACTAGCGATATTTCGCTATTGACTTGACACACACACTTGACATCATGACCCATCATTCACACAATATTATAAGCATGAAATATATATTTATTTCATGGACTCATTCCATTCCATGCACACACACATGCACGCACACGGACAACAAGCCGAGTGCAAACCGTAGGGTTGCACCAACAAATCAGGCTCAGGGTGGATCTCAAGGGCACCACACAAATTCCGAGCACAAGCAAGTGGCCACAAGGGCACTTCAAGAGTTCACTATGATATATATAGCAAAGCACAACAAGCAGAGCAAACAGCAAGTCTACAGCAACCGAGGGCCTACCTCAACAAGCCCCAACTGCACACAAAACCTGTGGTGGTCACCAAGCACCAAGGCCTTGGTGAAGACGTCAGCAGTATTGGCCTCTAAGGCCACAAATTCCAAGCATGCCTGGCCGCGTCGCTGCAACTTTCGTGGGAAGAAATACCTCACGTTAATATGCTTAACTCTGCTCTCCAGTCGAGGCTCTAGAAGGTGTCAGTGAAGCCAGGAGGACGGCGCAGCCAGATCTCCTCGAGGAGACGGCCTTGGAGAAACGCAGTGGAGAAGTCAAGTGAGTGCAGCTTGTAGTCTCGCTGTGCTGCTACGTGCAGTAACACCTGAAGAGTAGTCATCTTTGGGGTCGGGGCAAAGGTCTGGAAGAAGTCAACTCCCTCACGCTGACTGAAACCCCTAGCCATGTAGCGCTCCTTGAACACAGGCGGCAAACCAGGCGGCCGCTTCACCTTGAAAAGCCACATGCCATCGACAATGTTCGCCCTGGGAGGGGAAACTGCGTCGACGTACGTGCCTGTGGATCTCCAAGACGCTAGCTCTGCATCCATGGCCACTTTCCACTAAGAGGCCCACTTCCCTGACACTGCCTCACGGTACGTGCGAGGTGTCGGTATGTCAAGGGCATCAGGATCTCCCTCAAGGGAAAGCAGCATGGCGCAGAGAGAGAGGGGGAAGTGGCTGCTAAGAACTCCCGCTCAAACTGCCTGTCCTCTAGGACGTCATAGCCAAGGGCAGACTCAACCCCGGCGGACAGAGGACAGGGAGGTGGAGCAGCCACCACACGTGTGGCATAGTCAAGACGGCGGGAGGAAGCAAAGTTAGCGATAACGTCAGTAAGAGCCGAGACAAACGATGGAGAGGCACGAAGGTCGGTGACAAGAGAGGCAAGAACACAAGAGACAACATGGCGAGCAGAACGGTATTAGTAAGTGATGGGGTGAGAGGAAATGGTGAGAGAAGACTCAGGAGGTGAGGGGAGAACAGACACAGGCAGAGAATGACGAGGAGGAGAACGAAACAAGACGGTGCGGAGGTCGGCAAGAGGAGACGAGGGCCGAGCACGCGGAGGACAACGACTGGTCCAGTCGTGCCGGAAAACAGGAAGAGGCGACTGTGACTGAGGAGGAGAGAAAACAGCCGGAGTCGAGTTTAGAGGAGGAAACGTAGGACCGTACGCGGTAGGAGACTGTGAGTGAGCAAGAGGAGAGGAAGGAAGACCAAGGGGTCGAAGGCCACTCACTGGAGGGAACATCTGCTGCTACTGCTGCTGATGGTCCAACCGCTGCAACTCCTGCCTCTCCCGTGCCAAATACTCCTGCTCCTCGCACTCAAGCTGGCGAAAGGCCTAGAAACGGGTGTCGTGGCGGTGGGGAGGTGTGAGGATCTAGGATCGAGTTCAGAAAAGAGAGTCTGAATTGAATGAATGATCACCTGGGTACAACACGAGGCTATATATAGGCTCAACACAAGGCCCCGTAACCAGGTGTTACGCGAAGGTTCCGCGGGTCGCGAAGCATCCCGAACAGATCCTTCCCGAATTCGGTTGAAGGCAATTCGGTAGCAACCGAAAAGCCCAGAATTCCGTGCACGCAACCTAGCTTGGTGCTATAACTGTAATAAAATATAGGAAAGCACCTAGCCTAGGAAATCAAGCAATTCATGCATGCATATAATTATCCTATGCTAGAAATAGCATAATAAAGTAAAGGCAAGCAAGCATAGCTGGCATAAGCCATCGTACTCTCACACGTCCCCCCCTCAAAGCTGGGTGGTGTGAGATACACCCTGCTTGACAAGATAGTCCTTGAGAGCACGGCGTGCGTCGCCCATATCAGCTTCTGCAACCCAACTGTCCTCAGTGGGGTCATATCCCTTCCAGCGTATCAGGAACTCGAGGGTCTTGCCGCTGCGGCACCGATGAGTGAGAACGCGCTCCACTTCATACTCGGGTTCATCCTGTACGAGAACAGGTGGTGGTGGTGGTAGCTGCCGTCCCTGGAACTGTTGGTTGGGGTTCTTGTAGGGCTTCAGTAGCTGGACATGGAAAGCATTGTGAAGCTTCCTCGTAGTAGGTAAGCGCAAGCGGAATGTAACTGGTGTCACCTGTGCCTCAACGAGAAAAGGACCACAGAAGCGAGGCCGGAGTTTGGATGGGAGGTGAGACAGGTTTAAGTTGCGTGTGTCAAGAAGCACCTGATCTCCGACTGCTACTGAATGATCACGTCGTTGGCGATCGGCATACTGCTTCTGGGAGTTTTGCATCGTGGTGAGACGTCGCTGAGTCTTCTCCCATAGCTGCTGCATGGTGGTGACAAAGTCATGTGCGGCTTGGACGTGTGCCGGTGTGGTTGGCTGCTGCGGTGTAAGTGGTTCCCGTTCGTAACACAGGAAGAAAGGAGTTTTCCCTGTGGCCGCATGTGATGCGTTGTTGTAAGCAAACTCTAACGTCGGTAACTGTGTGTCCCAGTGGCTGACATCGTCCTTGCAAGCTGTGCGCAGTAACTATTCAACCACCTGATTGAGTCGCTCTGTCTGTCCGTCAGTCTGGGGATGGTATGCTGAAGACATTGCAAGCTTTGTCCCCAACAGTCCCATGAGCTCCTTCCAGAACTTACTCGTAAATTTTGGGTCTCTGTCTGAGATGAGTGTAGCGGGGATGCCGTGGATGGTGATGATGCGGTCGAAGAAGAGGCGAGCAGTTGCTTCAGCTGTAGCTGTGGCGTTGGTCGGTATGAAGTGACCCATTTTGGAGAACTTATCGATCACCACGAGGATGGAATCATGTCTCCGTGAGGTCGAGGGAAGTCCTGTGATAAAGTCGAGGCTTAGGCACATGAAGAAGCTTCCAGCTTTCCCTTCTTCTCCTTAGGCACATGAAACACCACCATGCAGCCGTAGGCTCTCAGAATGTTGACTACTGGTGCACTCCCATACCACTTGGTGTAGGGGACCCACTGCTTGTCCCTTACAGTCGCCAGCACCCTGTTCTTCACAAGGGCAACCTGCCAAAGTGCAGTCACCCAAAAAGGATCCAGTAGCCCTGCACACCCAAGGAGAGTGCGAGCACCTTCCTGCAGGGTCCGGTTGAACCGCTCAGCTACGCCGTTCTGCTGAGGGTTGTAGGGCACTGTGAGCTGATGGTTTCCCATAGGTCCTTGATGCAGCTGCTCTTCTCCTCCAAATCCCACAGCAGCAACTTCCCAAGCTTTGCACGGCAACTGGTTGGGCCGAAGATCACTTTGGCCTTGCATTTCTGCAGCCAGCGCACATAGAGGACGTTAGCGGAAGAACCTTCAACCAACAACACATTCCCCGGCCCCACAAGCTCCCCTTTAGCTCCCATTACCTTGGCATTCCCCACACCAATCACAAGGAGCAAAGCACTTGAAGCGGAAGCCACAAAATTTATCTTCCCAAGGGGCTTTTCCTCATCAAGTAAATCTGCCCATGGGGTCATGTGACTTGTGCAACCTGAATCGATCACCCAGTGAGTGAGAGGGTGCATCACAACCTTCCCAACCGAACCCACATCACCTGCACTCCCTTGCACATCCTCAACCGTGAGGAACATCCTAGGGTCGGCTTTACCTTGTGCACCATCACTTTGTGGACGTGAACCTTGCACAGCACCACCTCGTGCACGTTCACCATTTGGCGGCTTCATGCCTGGAGGCGCCCATCCCTTAGGCCGGCTGAAACACTTGAACCATGGGAGACCAGCCTTCTTGCAGCACCTGCACGCACCCTCCATTCGGGTGCTCCCTCTACCACCAGAGCTTCCATGCCCCTTGTTATAGTCACCTTGACCTCTCCCTCTGCGAAAACATCTTCCGCGGCCTCGGCCTCTCCCACCCCCTCTTCCTTTGCTGCCTCCTACATCTCCATACCCCTCAGCAGATTTGTTGGCAGCACCACCTCCCGTGTGGCGCCCGGAGGCGCCCATCCCTCAGGCCGACTGAAACACCTGACCATGGGTGTCTAGCCTTCTTGCAGTACCAGCACGCACCCTCTATTCGGGTGCTCCCCCTGCCACCAGTGTCAGAATGTGATGTTTGTCTAGCCTGCAGTGGGGTATTCTATAGCGAGTACAACCCAAATTAGGGTTTGCTATATGTATCTCAACTGCTGCTAGTGAAACCCCCTTTTCTCGTTTCTAGCTTCTGCCTGCTGTTTTAACATGCTATCAGAGCAGGTCGACCCTCCTGGGTCGATCCTGTGGGTGGGCCCCATCCGATGCTTCCGCTGCTCTACTGCTTGTAGCGCGCCCCAAGCGCGTGCTGTTTCCTGCCTGCCGCGTACTCCGGGCGCACAGCGATTTTTCTTCCCACCGCGCGCTCGGGGCGCGCGGCGGTTTTCTGCACCGTCGAACCGCGCGTCGCCCCCCCGCCGCCCGACGCGGCCCGCGCAACCTGCGCCAGGCCCGCGCGCGACCCGTATGGGTTGCGCCAGGCCCGCGCGCGGGCTGCCAGGCCAGCGCCAGGCCAGCGCGCGGACCGTACGGGCTGCGCCAGGCCCGCGCGCGGCTCGGGCAGCCAGCGCGCAGTTTGTACGGGCTGCACCAGGCCCGTACTATCTCCCCCCTTACCTCGCGCCGTCCCCCGAGCTTCTGACTGCGCCTCACCCCCGCTGGGGTTTGGGGGTTGCCCGCGCTCCTGTGTTAGGGTTTGGGGGTGGAGAGTATGGGGGTGTCGTGTGTGTGAGCCGTCCCCTTCTCCTCCTCCTCCTCCTCCGTCTCCCACTGCTGCAGCTGCCGCTGAGGGGGGTGGATGTGTTGGAGCTGTCGGAGTGGTTCGAGGGGGTGGCGTGTGAGCAGTGCTAGAGGTGCAGCAGGGAGTGTGTGAAAGGGGTGTGGGACAGTTGGGGAGGTTGACTGGAGGTAGCCGACTTGTCGTCCGCAGCGCCTGAAGTCCAGAGAGCCACGACCCCCTGTAGCCTGAGTAGTCTGGGGCTTTGCGCCCGGTAGCCACAGTGTGAGCATTCCTGGTAGCCCAGAGAGCCACGACCCCCTGTAGCCTGAGTAGTCCGGGGCTCTGCGCCCGGTAGCCACAGTGTGAGCACTCGTGGGAGCACAGAGAGCCAGCTGCGCCTGTCGCCGTGTAGTCCGGGTTTAGCCTGGTAGTGATAGTGCTGCGCACTCCTGCTGCCTGTGTGTCTGCAGCTTCAGCCGTCGCCTCCCATCTTCTCGCCCTCACAGTTTCTCCTCCTCCTCACTTGCTCTCTGTGATAGCCTCTAGCTTTGCTTATAATTATGAACTACTGCTCTGCCTGCTTGTTGTGTTGATTGTACCCCACTTTGACTATGGGGGTGTGTCAGAATGTGATGTTTGTCTAGCCTGTAGTGGGGTACTCTATAGCGAGTACAGCCCGAATTAGGGTTTGCTATATGTATCTCAACTGCTGCTACTGAAAACCCCCTTTTCTCGTTTCTAGCTTCTGCCTGCTGTTTTAACAACCAGAGCTTCCATGCCCCTCGTTATAGTCACCTCGGCCTCTCCCTCTGCCAAAACCTCTCCCGCGGCCTCGGCCTCTTCCACCCACTCTTCCTTTGCTGCCTCCTGCAGCTCCATACCCCTCAGCAGTTTTGTTGGCAGGACCACGTCCCGTGTGGCGCCTGCGGAAGTCCTCCTGCAGAATCTGCTGCCATAGCCACTTAGTTGTCCACTGGTCCTGCTAAGTCTTGAGGGTGGGGATGAGGTTTTCCCACGAATTGTCAAGCACCGAGATGATCTAGGTGCACTGTTGCATCTCTGACACTTTGCTACCCACCGCTGCCATCCTCGCATAGGTGTCATTGATCTTGTCAAGGACCGGTTTCACATCGTCTCCTGGTCGCATGGAGAGGGCAGCCAACTTCTTCTCCAACACAATCACCATCGGCAGCGTGTTGGGCTGAATCACATCGCGCAGTAGCTTCCACGCCTTTGGTCCTGATTCATCGAGCTCCACCAAATCCTTGATGTGCTGGAACATGTCGTTGTTAAGTGACTGTAGGATTAGATCGTACACCAACGCGCTCTTCTCAATCCACCGATCGCGGGCTTATCCTTCCTCCGGAATCTTCTCTTCTCCCATAGCAATTTTCAGCAGCTTATAGCGCTTGAACGCACTCCGCATCCGCCCGCTCTATTCCTCATAGTTGGAGCCATCCAATGCCTCGATTTTGGATGGTGGCGGCTCATTCCTCTTCTCAGCTGCATCTCCACTTCCTTGACTCATCTCCTCTTCTCCCAATCACAAAGTTCAGCTCCCCCCTTGCTGTCCACACTGAATTCCTGTTGAGTGATGCTACCATTCGCATTCACGTCTGTCTGCCTCCCATCATATGTTCGTGCGTTGCATGCGTGTTGTGAGTGTGTGCAAGAATTTGTGTTTTGTGCGGTTTGGTTTTTCTGAGTGTGTGTGTGAATGTTATTTGGCTTGAGCAGATATCTGAAGTGACTCCTCTGCTCAAGAGCTTTCCGAGGAACCAAGTATCGCTTCAATCGGAGCACGAACTAGAAAGTTACGAACGTTGGAGTTCGTATGCTTTTGATATTTGGTTGTGGTGACTATGGGAAGTTGTGGGGTTGACTCAATATGGGGTACAGACTTTTGGGGGTTGGGAAATTCGTCTTTTCTACTGTAGTTGCTGCCAAATGGTTGGGAGAAACCAAACCAGGTTGGCAAGTGTGGCCAAGTTGGGTTGAGGTGGATTGTGGAGGTTGGGATAGTGACAAAGGTCAAAGTTGGGTTGCCTATGGGGAAGGGAATTGTATGGCATGGGGTTTCCTTGGTTGGGGACTCTCTTGGGACCTTCCCTCTCGTCCTCCTTATCCCTTCCACCTGGTTTAGTGCTACTCTAATTCTCTTGTGTGAACTTGTGTGAACTTTGTGATTGAGTTAAGTTCTTATGGCAGCATACCCCCCTGTGCGCCGAAATTGATAAGTCGAGATTTACTTCACCTCTTGATACGTTTCAACTTGGGAATTGTAGCCACGGAGTAGGGCTACAACATATATGAGTTTAGTGAAGTTTAGACTGTGCACTTTTCGTCGACGGCGTTTCTTGTGAGCGCAACTATTCTGTCCAGAAATAGGGACCAACGATTTTGAGAAATTTAGGCACCTAATCTTCATAGACTCCGTCCTTAGTCTCTAACAAGTGGTATCAGAGGTGATTAAGGACCTTGTGGGGAGTCTACTGAAGTGTGAAGACCCTCCTAGACCCACCATGGCCTGTGGGCGTGCCTAAGTGGAGTTCTGGAGGTTGGATGTGACTTCCGCTAAGGGGAAACTCTGCCGAAATTTCGTTGGCGCTGACACTTGTGAAGATTGTGTGGATCTACATTGTGACCAGCAAAAGGGGGAGCTGAAACCTCTGATTGGGAGCAGAGGAGATGAATCAAGGGAGTGGAGATGCAGCTGAGAAGAGGAGTGAGCCGCCACCATCCAAGATTGAAGCTTTGGATGGCTCCAACTATGAGGAATGGAGCGGGCGGATGCGGAGCGCCTTCAAGCGCTACAAGCTGCTGAAAATTGCAATGGGAGAGGAGAAGATGCCGGGGGAAGGAGATGCCCGCGATCGGTGGATTGAGAAGAGCGCGGTGCTGTACGACCTCATCCTCCAATCGGTCAACAACGACATGTTCCAGCACATCAAGGATTTGGTGGAGTTGGATGATTCCGGACCGAAGGCATGGAAGCTGCTACGCGACGTGATTCAGCCCAACACGCTGCCGATGGTGATTGTGTTGGAGAAGGAGTTGGCTGCCCTCTCCATGAAACCGGGAGATGATGTGAAACCGGTCCTTGACAAGATCAAGGACACCTATGCGAGGATGGCAGCGGCGGGCAGCGAAGTGTCGCAGATGCAACAGTGCACCAAGATCATCTCGGTGCTCGACAACTCGTGGGACAACCTCATCCCCACCCTCAACGTTCAGCAGGACAAATGGACGCCTGAGTGGCTACGGCAGCAGATTCTGCAGGAGGACTTCCGCAGACGCCACACGGGAGGTGGTGCTGCCAACAAAACTGCTGAGGGGTATGGAGCTGCAGGAGGCAGCAGAGGAAGAGGGGGAGGGAGAGGCCGAGGCCGTGGGAGAGGCTTTGGCAGAGGGAGAGGCCGAGGTGACTACAATGAGGGGCATGGGAGCTCTGGTGGCAGGGGGAGCACCCGAATGGAGGGTGCGTGCTGGTACTGCAAGAAGGCTGGACACCCGTGGTTCAAGTGTTTCAGCCGGCCTGAGGGATGGGCCCCTCCAGGCATGAAGCCGCCAAGTGGTGAACGTGCACGCGGTGGCGCTGTGCAAGGTTCAGGTGCACAAGGTGATGGTGCACAAGGTAAAGCCCACCCTGGGATGTTCCTCATGGTTGAGGATGTGCAAGGGAGTGGGGGTGATGTGGGTTCAGTTGGGAAGGTTGTGATGCACCCCCTCACTCACTGGGTGATCGATTCAGGTTGCACGAGTCATATGACCCCACGGGCAGATTTGCTTGATGAGGTAAAACCTCCTGGGAAGATCAAGTTTGTGGCTGCCGCTTCAGGTGCTTTGCTCCCTGTGATTGGTGTTGGGAATGCCAAGGTGATGGGAGCCAATGGAGAGCTTGTGGGGCTTGGGAATGTGCTGTTGGTTGAAGGTTTGTCCGCTAACCTTCTTTCTGTGCGCCGGCTGCAGAAGAGCAAGGCTGAAGTTACCTTCGGCCCAACCAGCTGCCGTGCAAAGCTTGGGAAGTTGCTGCTGTGGAACTTGGAGGAGAAGAGCAGCTGCATCAAGGACTTGTGGCAGCTGCCCATCATCCCTTGGAAGGGGAAACCACCAGCAACGGCAAAGGCAGCGGCAGCGGCTAAAGCAACTGCGGGAGGAGAGGAGACTGCACCAACTGCTGGGCCCCTGGATGCAGTCAAGAAGGTGCAGCAGCCACAACAGCCACATGGTGAGGTGCTTGCTGGTGTGGATGCGACAGCTGCATGGGCAAAGGCTTCATCTGGGAGTGGTGAGGCTGATTGGGAGACGTGGCATGAGAGGTTGTGCCATGTGAACATTCCTATGCTGCAGAAGTTGGTAAAGGATGGGTGCTTGAAGGGGCTGGAGGTGAAGGGGGGAGCAAAGGAGATTGGGAGCTGCCCTACCTGCCTTGAGACCAAATTCACGAAGTTTCCCTTCAGCAGCAGCACAGGACCAGCCAAGGCACCACTTGAACTAGTGCACATGGATGTGGTGGGCCCCACGAGGGCCCTTTCTCTCTCGGGCAGCCGCTACTTCTTGACGATTGTGGACGACCACACGCGTGCGGTGTGGGTGTACCCTCTCAAGACTAAGGGGGAGGTGGCAGCGGCTGTTCTTAAGGAGTGGATGCCGAGAGCACAAAGGGAAAGCGGACACAAGGTGAAGGTGATCCGCACTGACAACGGAGGAGAGTTCATCGGCGCTGATTTTGAGAAGGAGCTGAAGCGGAAGGGGATCCAGCATCAGCTCACAGTGCCTTACAACCCTCAGCAGAATGGCGTGGCTGAGCGGTTCAACCGGACCCTGCAGGAAGGTGCTCGCACTCTCCTTGGGCGTGCAGGGCTGCCGGATCCGTTTTGGGTGACAGCACTGCGGCAGGTCGTTGTTGTGAAGAACAGGGTGCTGGCGACTGTGGGGGACAAGCAGTGGGTCCCCTACACCAAGTGGTATGGGATTGCACCAGCTGTGAACATGCTGAGAGCCTTTGGGTGCATGGTGGTGTTTCATGTGCCTAAGGAGAAGAGGGGAAAACTGGAAGCTTCTGGGAGATGGGGTGTGCACTTGGGGCTTGCTAAGGATCACAAGGGCTGGCTGATTTGGGACTTGACCAGCCAGCAGCTGACTGTGTCAAGGGATGTGAAGTTCCTTGAGTCCTTGTACTACAAGGAGTGGAAGCAGCAGCAGCAGCAGAAGCTTCCAACGACACCGCTAATTGTCGAGGCCGATGAGGTGCAGCGGCCTTCAAGGCAAGTGGAGGTTTCTGTCTCTGAGAATGAGATCTCTGGGGTGACAGAGGATGGGGGAGAACCTGAGGTGGAGGAGCAGCAGCAGCAGCAACAGCAGCAGCAGCAGCCGCAGCAGCAGGAGGAGCAAGGTGCTCCACAAGGTGCCGGACGTACGGCTGACCGTCCTAGGAGGGATGTGCGCCCTCCTAACAGGCTGACCTATGCAAGCCGTGGCAAGCCAAAGGTGGTAAGGGCTGGGAGTGTGGCTGAGCAGTGTGATGAGGATGAGATAGCACACTGCTACTGGGCAGCCGTCCCTGAGCCCAAGACGCTAGCTGAGGCATTGAGCGGGCCCGATGCTGAAAAGTGGAAGCAGAGTGTGAAGGAGGAGTATGATTCTCTGCTAGAGAATGAGACGTGGGAGCTGTGTGAGCTGCCACCCGGGAAGAAGGCCATTTCTTCCAAGCTGATTTTCAGGCACAAGTACGGACCTGATGGGGCGCTGACCCGCTACAAGTCAAGGCTTGTGGCTAAGGGGTCTCAGCAGACAAAGGGAAATGACTTCAACGAGCTCTATGCTCCTGTGGGGAAAGGCACAACACTTCGGGTGTCATTGGCAATGGCAGCATACCGTGGATGGCGGGTAAAGCAGATGGACATCACCACCGCCTTCCTCAATGGGATCATTCTGGAGGAGCTGTACATGTTACAGCCTGAGGGTTTGGATGATGGGAGCGGCAGGGTGTGCAGGCTGAAGAAGGCCATCTATGGCCTGAAGCAGGCTCCTCGTGCATGGTACCACAAGTTAGAGGAGACTCTGCTGGCTGGGGGTTTCAAGAAGAGTGAGTGTGATCACAGCTTGTTCCTGCTGCAGGAGAAGGAGCAGTTTCTCATGCTCCTGGTGTATGTGGATGACATCCTGCTCTTCTCTGAGTCGTCTGCAATGATTGAGCATGTGGAGGAGATGCTGGAGATGCAGTTTAAGTGCTCCAAGATGGGAGATGTGAAGTACTATTTAGGGATGCATGTGGAGAGGGACCTTGACAAGGGAGTGTTGAGGTTGCACCAGAGAAAGTATTGTGAGGGGCTGGCTGAGAAGTATGGGCTGCAAGATGGAGGAAAGCCAGCCACCCCACTGCCTTCGGGGTTCACTGTAGAGCCCTGTGCTGATGAGGAGGTGGTGGGTGAGAGTGACAGGAAACTTTTTCATTCCATGGTTGGGGCACTCAACTATGCGGCTAACCACACACGGCCTGACATTGCCTTTGCAACATCCAGGCTTGCCAGTGTGGTTTCACGCCCCAGTCATGAGCAGCTGGAAGCGGCCAAGAGGTTGGTCCGCTATGTGAGTGCAACGGCATCAGTGGGTTTGGAGTACAGTGCTGTGAGGCAGAGGCTGCAGAGGAGTGCAGCTGATTTGAGCAAGGGGGAGATGCTCCTGACCTGCTACACTGACGCTAGCTTCAACTCGGTGAAAGCGGATGGCACCAGCATTGGAGGCTATGTGTGCCTGTTCGGAGGTGGTGCAGTGAGCTGGCGCAGTAAGAAGCAGAATGAGGTGGGGCAGTCCTCGTGTGAGACAGAGTACATGGCCCTGCATCATGGGGCAAAGGAGGTGGTGTGGCTGAGGCGTTTGTTGGAGGAGATTGGAGTTGGTCAGAGGGAGCCGACTGTGATTTTCTGTGACAATGAGTCGGCGGTGAAGCTAGCGAAGAATGCTTGTCTTCATGGGCTGACCAAACACATCAGGCCTAAGTGGCACTGGGTGAGGAGGCTCCTGGACAAGGAGGTGCGGCTGGAGATTGTGAAGACCCATCAGCAGGCGGCTGACATTCTCACCAAGCGCCTGGCTGAATCTGAGCATTGGAAGGGCATGAAGCTTGCTGGGATGAGTGTGCATTGAGGATGCATGCTTGAGCTATGGCATGTGGGATGATGGTTGGCAGCCAGAGGGGGAGTTTGTTGAGTGATGCTACCATTCGCATTCACGTCTGTCTGCCTCCCATCATATGTTCGTGCGTTGCATGCGTGTTGTGAGTGTGTGCAAGAATTTGTGTTTTGTGCGGTTTGGTTTTTCTGAGTGTGTGTGTGAATGTTATTTGGCTTGAGCAGATATCTGAAGTGACTCCTCTGCTCAAGAGCTTTCCGAGGAACCAAGTATCGCTTCAATCGGAGCACGAACTAGAAAGTTACGAACGTTGGAGTTCGTATGCTTTTGATATTTGGTTGTGGTGACTATGGGAAGTTGTGGGGTTGACTCAATATGGGGTACAGACTTTTGGGGGTTGGGAAATTCGTCTTTTCTACTGTAGTTGCTGCCAAATGGTTGGGAGAAACCAAACCAGGTTGGCAAGTGTGGCCAAGTTGGGTTGAGGTGGATTGTGGAGGTTGGGATAGTGACAAAGGTCAAAGTTGGGTTGCCTATGGGGAAGGGAATTGTATGGCATGGGGTTTCCTTGGTTGGGGACTCTCTTGGGACCTTCCCTCTCGTCCTCCTTATCCCTTCCACCTGGTTTAGTGCTACTCTAATTCTCTTGTGTGAACTTGTGTGAACTTTGTGATTGAGTTAAGTTCTTATGGCAGCATACCCCCCTGTGCGCCGAAATTGATAAGTCGAGATTTACTTCACCTCTTGATACGTTTCAACTTGGGAATTGTAGCCACGGAGTAGGGCTACAACATATATGAGTTTAGTGAAGTTTAGACTGTGCACTTTTCGTCGACGGCGTTTCTTGTGAGCGCAACTATTCTGTCCAGAAATAGGGACCAACGATTTTGAGAAATTTAGGCACCTAATCTTCATAGACTCCGTCCTTAGTCTCTAACAATTCCCACAATGTTTTCACAAGTGTAGGGGCCAACGAAATTTTGGCAGAGTTTCCCCTTAGCGGAAGTCGCATCCAACCTCTAGAACCCTACTTAGGCACGCCTACAGGCCATGGTGGGTCTAGTAGGGTCTTTACACCTCAATAGACACTTCAAAACGTCCTCAATCAGCTCTGATAACACTTGTTAGAGACTAAGGACGGGGTCTATGAAGATTAGGGGCCGAAATATCTTAAAATCGTTGGACTAAAATTCTGGACAGAAACTTCGAGTTCACAAGAAACGCCGTCGACAAAAAATACACCGTTAATACTTCACAAGCTCAAATATGTTGTAGCCCTAGTCCGTGGCTACAATTCTCAATTTGAATTATACAGAAAGGTGAAGTATTTCTTGAGTTATGAATTTCGGCGCACTAGAGGGTATGCTGCCATAGCAACTTAACTCAATTAAAATTATCTCACAAGTTCACGCAAGAAAGTTAGAGTAGCAAGAACCAGGTTGAAGGGAAGAGGAGTAAGAGAGGGAAGGTCCCAAGAAAGTGCCCATCCAAGGAAACCCCATACCACACAATTTCCTTCCCTATAGGCACCCCAACTTTGACCTTAGTCACTTTCTCAACCCATGCCATCCACCTCACCCAACTTGGCCGCACTTGTCAACCTGGTTTGGCTTCTCCCAACCACTTGGCATCAACTACATTGATGGGGACGAATTTCCCAACCTTCAAAAGCCTGTACCCCATATTGATTCACTCAACAAACTTCCCAAGTCGTCTCATCCCAATCAACACTTCGAACGAACATAACTTCGTCGTTCTTGCTCCGATCGCTACGATTCTTGGTTCGTCGGAAAGCTCTTGAGCAGGGGAATCACTTCAGATATCTGCCAAAGCCAAATAATATTCAAATTCACTCATAAAATCCAAACCACACCGAACACAATTCTTGCGCACGCTCATACCACGCATGCAATGCACAAATATATGATGGGAGGCAGACAGACGTGAATGCAAATGATAGCAACACATAACACCATCGGTGCTTGGGGTCAGCGTGCATGTCGAGGTCGAGCTCCAGCAACTCCTCATCGTCCTCGGCGACGTCATGCGCCAGGTCATCGGCGTCAACGTCATACACCGTTGTGAAGGCAGCGAGGATGAAGAAGTCAGGTGGCCTCTGAAGTCGGCCCGTACACCGTGGTCCACCCTGGACTTCCACCACGTTGTTGTTGGTGGACTCCTCGGCGTCTCCGCCATTGTCACTGTCATCGCTGCCCTCATCGTTCTGCTGCACCACTGTCGGCATCTTCGCCGACTTCTCCCCTGCAGTCGACTTCTCCCCCACCAACTTCTCCCATGCCGACTGTCCTTTCGCCTTTTATAGTCACAATAGGCTCCAATTTGCCTAAAATGAAAGCTAGAGTGCAAAGTCGGATTTTTGCACAGCGGCTTTAAACGTTCATAGCGTCGGTTTGAACGAACGGCACTATGGCAGCCACTATAGTCTTAGAACACAAGATAGGAAGAGTTAAGAAGAGTTACGAGTTGGGAATGACTCCTACCTCCTACAAACCCCAAGAGCCGAAGTAAAGTGATGTGGAACAGTGCCACACTGTCCCCAACCACGAAGGGTCTCGAAACTACCCTTCACAAGGGCCTACACTTGTTATGTGATGCTATCACTTGCATTCACATCTGTCTGCCTCCCATCACATGTTCGTGCATTGCATGCGTGGTGTGAGTGTGTGCAAGAATTTGTGTTTGATGTGGTTTGGCTGTTCTGAGTGTGTGTGAATGTTATTTGGCTTGAGCAGATATCTGAAGTGACTCCTCTGCTCAAGAGCTTTCCGACGAACCAAGTATCGCTTCAATCGGAGCACGAACAAGAAATTTATGAATGTTGGAAGTTTGTATGCTTTTGATATTTGGTTGTGGTGACTATGGGAAGTTGTGGGGTTGACTCCATAAGGGGTATAGAATTTTGGGGGTTGGAAAATTCGTCAACATCACTGTAGATGCTACCAAGTGGTTGGGAGGAGCCAAACCAGGTTGGCAAGTGTGGCCAAGTTGGGTAAGGTGGATGGCATGGGTTGGGAAAGTGACAAAAGTAAAAGTGGGAGGGGATTTGATGTGCTTATGGGGTTTCCCTGGTTGGGAACTCCTTGGGAACCTCCCCTCTTGTCCTCCTCTTCCCCTCCTACCTGTTTCTAGCTACTTCAACTTTCTTGTGTGAACTTGTGAGTTAACTGTGATTGATTTAAGTTCCTATGGCAGCATACCCCCTAGTGCCCCGGAAAATTATAACTCAAGAAATACTTCACCTTATTGTACGATTCAAATTGGGAATTGTAGCCACAGACCAAAGCTACAACAAATTAGTTTGGTGATGTTTTTACAGAGAACTTTTCATCGACGGCGTTTCTTATGAACTCGAATTTTCTGTCCAGAAACTAGGCCCAACAATTTTGAGATATTTCGGCTCCTAATCTTCGTAGTCTCCGTCCTTAGTCTCTAACAAGTGGTATCAAAGCTGATTCAGGACTTTCTGGAGAGTCTACTAAAGTGTGAAGACCATCCTAGACCCACCATGGCCTGTGGGCGTGCCTAAGTGGAGTTATGAAGGTTGGATGTGACTTCCGCTAAGGGGAAATCCTGCCGAAATTTCGTTGGCGCCGACACTTGTGAAAATATTGTAGGACTTCGGTGTGGACAGCAAAGGGGGGAGCTGAAATCTGTGATTGGGAGCAGAGGAAATGAATCAAGGGAATGGAGAAGCAGCTGAGAAGAGGAGTGAGCCGCCACCATTTAAAATTGGGGTATTGGATGGCTCCAGTTACGAAGAATGGAGCGGGCGGATGAGGAGCGTCTTCAAACGCTACAAGCTGCTGAAACTTGCAATGGGAGAAGAGAAGATGCCCGAGGAAGGAGATGCTCGGTATCGGTGGATTGAGTGGAGCGCGGTGTTGTTTGACCTCATCTTGCAATCGGTCAACAACGACATGTTCCAGTACATCAAGGACTTGGTTGAGTTGAACGACTACAGTCCAAAGGCGTGGAAGCTACTGCGCAACATGATTCAGCCCAACACGCTGCCCATGGTGATCTCCATGCAATTGGGAGATGATGTGAAGCCGATCCTTGATAAGATCATGGACACATATGCGAGGATGGCAGCGGCGGGCAGCCAGGTGTCGCAGATGCAGCAATGCACCAAGATCATCTCGGTGCTCCACAACTCGTGGGATAACCTCATCCCCACCCTCAACGTTCAGCAGGACAAGTGGACGCCTGAGTGGCTACAGCAGCAGATTCTGTAGGAGGACTTCCTCAGGTACCATACGGGAGGTGGTGCTGCCAACAAAACTGCTGAGGGGTATGGAGCTGCAGGAGGCAGCAGAGGAAGAGGGGGAAGGAGAGGCCGAGGCCACGACAGAGGCTTTGGTAGAGGGAGAGGCCGAGGTGACAACGAGGGGCATGGGAGCTCTGGTGACATGGGGAGCACCCGAATGGAGGGTGCGTGCTGGTACTGCAAGAAGGCTGGACACCCATGGTTCAAGTGTTTCAGTTGGCTTGAAGGATTGGCGCCTCTAGGCATGAAGCCGCCAAGTGGTGAACGCGGACGAGGTGGCGCTGTACAAGGTGAAGGTGCACAAGGCAAAGCTGACCCCAGGATGTTCCTCATGGTTGAAGATGTGAACGAGAGTGAGGATGATGTGGGTTTGGTTGGGAAGGTTGTGATTCACCCCCTCACTCAGTAGGTGATCGATTCAAGATGCACAAGTCACATGACCCCACGGGCAGATTTGCTTGACGAGGTAAAGCCCCCTGGGAAGATCAAATTTGTGGCTGCTGCTTCAGGTGCCTTGCTCCCTGTGATTGGTGTTGGGAATGCCAAGGTGATGGGAGCCAAGGGGGAGCTTGTGGGGCTTGGGAATGTCCTGTTAGTTGAAGGTTTATCCGCTAACCTTCTCTCTGTGCGCCGGCTGCAGAAAAGCAAAGCCAAAGTTACATTTGGCCCAACCAGCTGCCGTACAAAGCTTGGGAAGTTGCTGCTGTGGGATTTGGAGGAGAAGAGCAGCTGCATCAACGACCTGTGGCAGCTGCCCATCATCCCTTGGAATGGGAAACCACCAGCAACGGCAACGGCAGTGGCAGCGGCTAAAGCAACTGCGGGAGGAGAGGAGACTGCACCAACTGCTGGGGCCCTGGATGCAGTCAAGAAGGTGCAGCAGCCACAGCACCCACATGGTGAGGTGCTTGCTGGTGTGGATGTGAGAGCTACATGGGCAAAGGCTTCACCTGGGAGTGGTGAAGCCAATTGGGAGACACGGCACGAAAGGATGTGTCATGTGAACTTTCCAATGCTACAGAATTTGGTGAATGATGGGAGCTTGAAGAGGCTAGAGGTGAGAGGGGCAGCAAAGGAGATTGGGAGCTGCCCTACATGCCTTGAGACCAAATTCACGAAATTTGCCTTCAGCAGCAGCACAGAACCAGCCAAGGCTCCACTCGCGCTTGTGCACATGGATGTGGTGGGCCCCATGAGGGCCCTTTCTCTCTCGGGCAGCCGCTACTTCTTCACCATTGTGGACGACCACATGCGTGCGGTGTGGGTCTACCCTCTGAAGACCAAGGGGGGGGTGGCAGCGGGCTGTTCAAGGAGTGGATGCCGTGAGCTCAAAGGGAGAGCGGACACAAGGTGAAGGTGATCCGCACTGACAACGGAGGAGAATGTTAGAATTTAGCAGCAGGAAATGGATCAACTATGAAAGAGTTGGGTACAAGTATGAAACCCTAAAAGGGGTTGTACCCCATATTGGCTACCCCACTACAGCCTACACATATATAACATGCATATACTTTGACACACCTCCATAGGAAAAGTGGGGGAGAGCAAGGGGTCACAGGACAAGTCAAGAGAAGCAAAGCAAGCTCACGGTGGATCACAACGTCACCACACACACTGAGCACAAGCAAAGGGCCACAAGGCCAGTTTACATGCAGAGGTATATATGCAATAACAATAGCACAGTAATCTCTACCTAGCCGAGCAAGCATGTAGGTATATATATAGATCACAGTACAAGCAAAGTCTGCAGCAAGTGAGGAAAAGTGGGCACAAGGCCTAACAAAGTGCAGAAACGCTGATGATGACCAGACGGAAGTGCCTTGTGTGAGGAGCACGGACTGGAGCATAGAACGAAGCACATCGCTCTACGTTACTTCCTGGCTCGAGAGTTGCAGCAGGGTGGTCAGCTTCGTCTTGCTTACGTGGCCACTCGGGTCAACACTGCTGATACACTCTCCAAGTTCGTAGAGAACGAGGGGAGGTGAAGACCCAACAGTGAGCCAGACGGGACCACCGGACACGACAGAACCGTAGAGGAGTGCGCATGGACTGGACCCCCAGAGGGGTCTTCCAGGGAGACTGCAACCGGCCAACTGAGCGGCGTGAGTGTTGTGCAGTTGCGAAAGGAGCGGGAAGCTCCCGAGTCAAGCATGAAGGTGTGCAAGGCCGTAGCAGGCGCATTACCAGAGAGAGCAGACTCACCAACACCTGGAGCAGTGGACTCACTAGCGCCTAGAGCAGCAGCCTCACCGGCGTCTGGAGCAGGGGACACACCAGAACCTAGAGCAGCAGCCTCACCAGCACCTAGAGCAGCAGGCTCTATACCTAGGTCAGGCGGTACGCACAAATAACAGGCACGGTCAGCACTAGTAGGCAATGCATACATGGCAGTGAGAATAGCATCATAGTCAAGAGCAAAGACATCTACCCTCTGTCCAAGCAGCTCCAGCCATGTGGGGAGCTCAGCCTTGTCGCCAAGCTCGGTACGCCAGGCATCGCTCAGACGGGCGAAGCAGCGGGACTGTGTGTGACCAGGCGTCCCGCAAGCCTGACCAGCCCGATCACCTGTGCGAATGACGTACGGGCAGCGAACGGTACTCAAAGACCCTCTACTCTCAGCGTACCACTCACGAAGCTGCTGGGGCGTAAGTGTCTTGCGCGGACGCCGCTGCAGCTGCAGCTTGGCCACTGCCAGACGCTCCCTCGCGAGCTTGTTTTGAGATGTTGTGTGCATCAGTGCGGCCATAGGGTCCAATTAGTAAGTGTAAAGATGCAATGCATCTACTATGCAAGTAGGCAGGTTCAAATAAGAGTTTGAAGTGACCTATGTTTACTAATGTATTGCTGGTAATTGCGTAGGCTGTAACCGAGTGCTATTGTATGTTGTGTCAAATCATCGAGGGCGTGTTCCTACAATCTTTTATCAGACTTGGGTGGTTCAATGCGTTTCAGTGCAATCAAATGTGATTACGTGCGTTACAGAGCGGTGCGACGCGATCCTGGCAAAAGGTTTTCCTGATAAGAGGCTGTAGGAACACGCCATGAGTGCTATCGAAGCTCATCATCAAACAAGTGAGAAGAAACAAGGAATGAGATGAACTATGAATAAATTGGGTACAAGTACTAACCCTAATTGGGTTGTACCCCTTATGGACTACCCCACTATAGCCTACACAATATGCATGAGCTATAATGTTCTGACACACCCCCATAGGCAAAGTGGGGGAGAACAAGGGGTCACAAGACCAGTCAAGCAAAGCAAAGCAAAGCAAGCTCAGGGTGGATCACAAAGTCACCACACATTCCGAGCACAAGTTCAAGGCCACAAGGCCAGTTCACATGCAGGAGTACATATATATAAGAAAGGCTAGACAAGCAAGAGCAGGTATATATATATGTAACAGTACAAGCAAGGTCAAGAGGTGAGCAAGTGAGGCAAGGTAGGCACAAGGCCCAGCTGAGTACAGAAGCGCTGATGGTCACAAGGCGCAAGCTCCTTGGTGAAGATATCAGCAGTGTTGTCCTCAGAGGCCACGTACGCAAGACGCAGCTGACCACGCTGCTGCAGCTCACGAGCAAGAAAGTAGCGGAGAGCAATGTGCTTCGTTCTGTGCTCCAGTCGCTGCTCCCGACACAAGGCCAGCATGGCCTTGTTGTCTACGTACAGCACTGGAGGAGAACGAGGCAACTCTCCGAGGTCAGTCAGCAGGTAGGTGAGCCAGCGAAGCTCCTGTGCAGCCATGGCTCCTGCGTAGATCTCAGCCTCACAACTGGAGCCGAGAACAGAAGACGAGCGAGTAGCCCGCCACGAAACAGAGCCGGAACCAAGGCTGAAGGTGTAACCCTGTGACGACCGCTGCGTAGCCTGGTCGTCAGCCCAAGAAGCGTCTGCGTGCCCAGTAAGGACCACTGGACTCTGCCCTCCAAGCACAAGCCCCATGCCCGACGTACTGCACAAGTAGCGCAACACCCTCTTCGCTGCAGCCATGTGCTCCGGTCTGTGTCTCCCAGGAGCAACATAGCGTGCAAGAATGCTAAGAGGGTATGCAAGGTCAGGTCGTGTGCAGGTCATCAGGTACATGAGGCAGCCAACAAGCTCTGGGTACGGGCCACTCGACTCTACGGACTCATCCGAAGGCAGAGCTGAGAGCGAGTGGCGAGTAGGCAGAGGAGTGGCCTGAGGCGAGGAGTACGTGAAGCTGAAGCGCTGAAGGACCTGCTGCACCATGTGTGACTGAGTCAGGGTAATGGTGCGGCGTGCTCTGTCCCGAGTGATCTGCAAGCCAAGGTAGCTGCGCAGTTCACCCAGGTCAGTGCACGTGTGTCTCTTCTGCAGCTCGGACTTCACGTGGGCTAGTCCTGCAGTGTCAGCTGTGGCAAAGACCAAGTCGTCGACGTACACGAGGATGTAGAACGGCGGCAAAGAAGTGTCGGTGCGCAGAAACAGCGACGGGTCGGCAGTAGAGGGAGCAAACCCAAGAGCCGCAAGTGTAGTCCTCAGTGTGTCGTGCCACTCACGCGGTGCCTGGCGGAGACCGTAGACTGGCCGCCGTAGGCTCCACTGGGTGCCAGGAGGAAAAGACCCAGTGAAGCCAGGTGGGCGACGCAGCCAGATCTCCTCGTGCAGGCTGCCCTGCAAGAAAGCAGTGCTGAAGTCAAGAGAGTGTAGCTCGTAGTCACGGTGAGCAGCTACGTGCAGCAGTACCCGAAGAGTGGTCATCTTCGGGGTGGGAGAGAAGGTCTGAAAGTAGTCAACTCCCTGCCGCTGACTGAAGCCACGAGCCACGTAACGCGCCTTGAAGACAGGCGGAGAACCCGGCGGTCGCTTTCACCCTGAAAATCCACATGCCACTGACGATGTTCGCCCCAGGAGGGGGAACAGCGTCAACGTAGGTGCCTGTGGACTTCCAGGAAGCCATCTCTGCGTCCATAGCTGCCTGCCACTGAGAGGAGTAGGGACCCTCTATCGCCTCCGCGTAAGAGCGCGGAGTCGGGGATGTCAAGTGCATCCGGGTCTCCCTCAGGGGTAAGCAGTACGGACACGAGATGAGGTGAAGCAGCGGCCAAGCACTGGAACTCCTCCTGCCTGTCCTCAAGGACGTCCGTGCCAAGGGCACACTCACCCCCGACGGACGGAGGACAGACAGACTCAGACTCAGCAACAAGACTGGCGACGTAGTCTAGGCGACAGCGAGCAGCAAAGTCGACGAGCTCAGCAACTAGGGCAGACGCAGCAGTGGACTCAAAGGAAGGGTCAGTGACAACAGTAGCAAGGAGACGCGTGACAGTAGGACTGGCAGCACGAAGAGAGTCCGACTCCGGGTCGGCAAGAGCAGGAAGAGAAGACTCAGGAGGAGAAGGCAAAGGGGCACGCAGAGGAGCAGTGGACGGACGCAAGAGACATCCGGTGCGTGCCAGGGACAGGAGGAGGACGCTGACGCGAACCGCGACCACTAGTGCGAGCAGCACGGACAGGCGACGCAGGCGAGACGCAGGCTCACGACGCTCAGCAAGACCTCCAGTAGGACCAGTGTAGGGAGACGGAGCAGGCAGTGGGAGGCCGGCTGTAACTGTAACTGCGTACGGGACAGGCTGTGGACACTCTAAGGGAGGGGGAGGACCAGTGGAAGGCGGGAGACCAAGAACCTGCTGAAGGAGCGGAACGAAGTACGGCCGAGGCCGCGCGGCGACTCCAGACACAGGAGGGACAAGCACCAGCACCCGTAGCAGCTCCAGCTCCAGAACCCCCAGCAAGCACCGCCTACAGGACCGACAGCAGTAGCCTCCGCTGCCAACACCCGCAGCAACTCCAGCTCCAGAAGTACCCGCAGGTCCAGCAGCTCCAGTACTCCCAGTACGAGCACCTCCGGGACCCGTGGCACCAGCTCCCTCAGCAGCAACAGAACCTCCAGTACCCGCAGCACCTCCAGCTCCAGCAGCTCGCCTCCAGCGCCGGGCAAACCACTCACGCAGCTCCTGGGGAGAGAGTGGCTCCCGGCGAGAAGGAGCACCCGGAGAACCGCCAGGCACAGCACCACCAGGCGTAGCACCCCCAGGCTCAGCACCTCTAGGCGTAGTACCCCCCAGGCTCAGCACCCCCAGACGCAGCACCCCCAGGCTCAGCACCTCCAGGCGTAGTACCCCCAGGCTCAGCACCCCCAGTCGTAGTACCCCCAGACTCAGCACCCCCAGACTCAGCACCCCCAGGCTCAGCACCCCCAGGCGTAGCACCCCACACGCTCAGCACCCCCAGAGTCAGCACCCCCAGGCTCAGCACCCTCAGCAGCACCAGAGTCACCAGCGACCTCGACAGGCTCAACAGCGTCTACCTGGGACACACCTGAAGGGGCAGGACCCTGAGGGGGGAGGGGGTCTACCGGGGGGGAACCTGGTACAAGGAAGAGCGGTGGCGGGGGGAGGGACGGAGTGCGGTAGGGGAAGAGGCGGTAGTAGGGGACCGACTCGTCGAACGTGACGTCCTGGGAGGACAGAACACGGCGAGAGGTGGGGTGGTAGAACTGCCACCCTGGGGCGTCAGGGGGGAAAACCCAGGAAGACGCAAGGAGCAGCACGAGGGGACAGCTTGTCCGCAGACAAGTCGCGGACAAACGCCCGAGATCCCCAGACACGGAACGCAGACGCATCGCCAACCTTCCCCGTCCACAGCAAAGCTGGGGAGGTCTCCGGCATGGAGACCCTGGGCTGAAGGTTGATCTGATGCGCCGCGTACCGAACCGCAAACGGCCACAGAAAATGGGGGGCAGCCGCATGCATCATGGACGTACGGGCAACGTCCATGACCATGCCAATGCGGCGCTCAGCAATCCCATTTTTCTGTGGAGAGTCCGGAAGCGTGAAGGTTTGGCGGATGCCTCGTGCACGACAGTAGGCTCGCAGAAGGCCAGAGGAGAACTCTCCGCCTCTGTCAGAGTGCAGACGCAGAACAGGAAAGTCCGAGCCGAAGCTCCGCCTGAGCTGGAGACGAGCTGCGCGGATCCAGTCGATCAACACCTCACTGACATCACCCTTGCTGCGCAAGGGGGAAGACTGTGGTGTAACGCGAGTAGTCGTCAACCACCAGCAGGAAGTAGCGCTCGTGACCCTGTCCACGGACGCGGGCCGGGCCCCAACACGTCCATGTGAAGCGTCTGCAGCGGGGCCTCTGTCGGAGGAAACTGGGAGGAGTGAGGGGTAGCCCGCTGCCGTCCCTCGACACAGGGGACGCAGGTAGGGCCAGGCCCCGGAGGAAGGGGAGGGAGGGGACCGGGGAAGACCAGAGACAAGGGACACGGGAGGCCATGCTCCGGAGACGAAGCAGGGAGGGGTGACCAAGGCGGTGGTGCCAGAGGAGAGTCTCGTGAGACAGGAGGCGACACGAGCAGGGGGGCAGACTCAGGACCAGACCTGGGACGCTGCAGCAAACACCTGACCCGACGCAGCTACCTGACCAGACGCAGGGACTGGAGGAGACACAGTGGTCAGTGTGTACAAGGCTCGACCCTGGCCGACGTGTAAACGTGGCCTGGTGGTCGGCCTGTCCGAGTGTCCGTGGGAGTGGGTCACCCGCTGACTCGCAGGAGTGAACTGGTGAACCCCCGCATCCTGTAGGTCAGCACCACTCACCAAGTTCGTAGAGAACGAGGGGAGGTAAAGACCAGAGAGGGTGCCAGAGGGGGCCGCCGGACACGGGAGGGACAGTGGAGAAGTGAGCAAGGACAGGACCCCCAGAGGGGTCTGCCAGAGAGACCGCAACTGGCCGGCCAAGCGGCGTGAGTGTGGTGCGGTCTCGAAAGAAGGAGCGAGAAGCCCCCGAGTCAAGGGTGAAGGTGTGGGAGGCCGAAGCCGACGCAGAACCTTGAGAGAGCAGACTCACCAGCACCTGAGGGAGCAGACGCACCTAGAGCAGCAGCCTCGCTAGCACCTAGAGCAGCAGCCTCACCAGTACCTAGAGCAGCAGTCTCAATGCCCGGGTCGGCGGAAAACACCGGTAACAGTCACCCTCATCACTAATAGTCACAGTATACATGGCAGCAAGAATAGCATCAAAGTCAAGGTCAAAGACAGCTACACCCGCCCTAGACAGCTCACCCCAGCGGGGGATCTCAGTGGCCTCAGGGAACTGGTGACGCCAAGCGTCCGTCAGGCGGTCAAAGCAGACGCTGGGTGGAGTGCGCACCCCCGCACTGCTCACCCGCGCGGTCGCCGGTGGCGCAGGACGTAGGTGCACGGACCAGTACCCCCACCCCTCTGGCGTGCAGTGTACCACTCACGGAGCTGCTGAGGGGAGGGGATGTCACGAGTGCGCTGCTGCTGCTGCTGCTGCTGCTGCTGCTGCTGGCGCTGACCACCACCGGAGCCGACCCTCTGCGCAGCGCCACCCCAACCAGCTCCACCTCCTCCGCCGCCTCCTCCCTCCACCGCCGCCACCTCCGCTCCCTCCGCCACCGCCGCTGCCCGCTTCCGCCTCCACTGCCGCCACCGACACCTCCACCCCCGCCACCACCCCCACCCGCCACCCCCACCCCCTCCACCGCCCCCACCGCCGCCTCCACCGCCCCCGCTAGCTCCTCCAGCGCCCCTGCCCCCCTTGCCCTTGCCAGGGCGGCGTCTCCCGCTAGGGGTAGACGCTGCCCCAACCGACTCCAAACCAGCGAGGTCGGCCGCAGCAGCAGAGGCAACAGAGGGCAAAAAGAGGGGAGGGGGAACAACCCCTCAAAGATGGGGGTGCAAGGGTCACCACGAGAGGCTCCTACAGCGACTATGCTCTTTTCTGCTGCTAGGAGGGCCTTCTCGAGGAGGTCAACAGTGAGAGTGGTGGGGCAAAACCGAGAGGAAGTGGTCCCTGACTACGCGAAGGGAGTCAGGGAGACGGGTGACTATGTAAGTAGAGGGTGATGTACATAGGGGGGGGGGTTCTTGGCGCAGAACTCAGCAGGAAGCGCAGCGCGGTAGCGAGTGTCACTAGTGCGGAGGTGCGTAATGAGGTCAGCGACTGTGGGAAAGGCAGCAAGGTTCAGGGAAGAGGTACGGTAGCATGAGGCGGCTCAGTGCAGCAGTGGCAGGGGAGGAGTAGCAACTACAGCGGCGTACAAGGTCTGAGCACTCTTGTACTGGCTAAAGTGCGCACGCTCAGAGGTAGGCAGGTGGCGACGCACAGCAAGACGTGCAGCAGCATCGCGCGTGGCCCACTGTGAGCGAACAGTGGCGTCAGCATCAGCAGCGGGGGCAGGAGAGGCACCAGAAGTGAGGTCAAAGAGGGAGAGGCCGTCTGCCCTATCGCACTGTAAGAAAAGCTGCAGGTCATCTATCCAGACTTCAAAGTCAATGGCCCGACCCTCAGCGTCAAAAGCGAGGACACTAGGGGTAGCCATGACAGCAGTAGACTAGTAGCGCAAACAGTAGGGTGAGGGCAGTGCTGTGAGAGAGGCGCTGCTCTTACCGGACAGGGCGGCTCGGGCGGCACGGCTGCAGGGCGGCGGCTGGGCGGCTCGGCTGCAGGGCGGCTTGGCTGCTGGGCTGCTCGGCGGCTCGGCTTGCTGGGCTGCTCGGCGGCAGGGCGGCTCGGCGGCTCGGGTGGCTCGGCAGCAGGGCGGCTCGGCGGCCCGGCGGCTCGGCTGCTGGGTGGTTCGGCGGCCCGGCGGCTCGGTCGCTGGGGCGGCTTGGCGGCTGCGGCTCCTGATCAGGGACGGCGGAGGGGCCGGTGGGAGGCGGCGTCGGAGCCGGGAAGGGTGGCGCCGGGGCCGTAGGAGTAGGCGCCGGGGTCGTAGGAGCAGGGGCCGGGGCCGTAGGAGTAGGCACCGAGGCCGCTGCAGGGGAGGGCGACGACGGGGCCGCAGGTAGGGCGGCGACGGGGCCGCAGGTAGGGCGGCGACGGGGCCGCAGGTAGGGCGGCGACGGGGCCGTAGGTAGGGCGGCGACGAGGCCGCAGGTAGGGCGGCGACGGAGCCGCCGAAAGGGGCGGCGACGAGGCCGCAGGTAGGGCGGCGACGGGGCCGCGAAAGGGGCGGCGCGACGGGGCCGCGAAAGGGCGGCGCGACGCGGCCGCGAAGGGCGGCGCGACGGGGCCGCGAAAGGGCGGCGCGACGCGGCCGCGAAGGGCAGTGCGACGGGCCCGCTAAGGGCGGCGCTAGGGGGCCGTGAGGGCCTAGTGAGGGCGCGACGGTGATGAGAGCACACCGGGCGCGACTCGGGCCGGAGCGAAGCGCGCTCCGGGCAGGAAAAAAAAAAAAACTCGTAGTGGTGGGCCCTAGGAATCGTTCCCGTTAGGGAACCTGCTCGATACCATGAGAAGAAACAAGGAATGAGATGAACTATGAATGAATTGGGTACAAGTACTAACCCTAATTGGGTTGTACCCCTTATGGACTACCCCACTATAGCCTACACAATATGCATGAGCTATAATGTTCTGACAACAAGTACTCGCTTATGGGAGGAATGGAAGCAGGTTCAAATAAGATTGAAGATGTTAGGCCCCTTGGCTTAAATTCTCTAAAGAATAGCGGGGTCAACTGAGCCGATGATGAAAACGCGGCGGAAGACTTAGAGGAAGAAAGGATTAGCGAAATAGGCAAAGAAATAACCGAGTACGGTAATGGTTGAATGAGAATTGGTTGATATTGGGGAATAGAAGCAAGGTTGATATAGCATGCAAGATCAAATGATGGAAAGTACGTCGTGGGACTAGAAAGTAGAAACAAGAAAAGTAGAGTGCCACGTGGCACAAGGAAATCAAGGAAGATGAGGATAAGGGTGAGTTGGAAAGTACTGTTCAAAGGGAACAGTAAACCCCCCCGCAACATCACCCCCCTCCCAAAAAGGCGACGTCCGCGGCGCCTGCAGACTGAAGGTTCGCTTGGAGGCAAGCGTTGTCGGGAGACAGCGAGGGCGAAGGAACCTAGCTATCGTCGGCTGCATTGTAACCATGCCAACGAACCAAGAAGTCGATGAAAGAGACGCCCCCTTGGAGACGGCGACGGTGCCTGAGGATGCACTGGATCTGATAGTCGGGCTCGTAGGTGTCAACAGCTACCGGCAGTGGAGTGCGATCACGGCCCGAGAAGGTGGCATTGGGATCGGTGTATGGATGAAGGAGAGACACGTGGAAGGATGTGTGCATGCAGAAATGAGCAGGAAGGCGGAGGCTGTATGCGACTGGACCAAGTGTGCGCTCAATGACAAATGGACCAATGAAGAATGGGCGATGCTTGCTGTCGTGAGGCAGTCAGAGGTTGCGGCTGTCGAGAAGGACATGGCCAACGTCGACTGCGGTTGGTGGTGCGTGCCATGCGTGCATTTGCGAGCTCAAGGCGTGTCCAGCGCGTACGTTTACAGCTCACTTCCAGGTACAATTACCACTTTCTCAAGTGTAACCACGAATTTACATTTTCTTCGGACTCGTACACCACAGATTCGTAAAATACGGACATGGTCCATACGTGCGACCACTCGTGAAGATGATGTGCAACGCACTTAAAAATTACACATTCCGATGTGTACGCATCTGTAGTGCTACAGTACTGAGCGAATTAAACACTACAGTTCGCGAGAATATGATGAGTCTAGCAAAAAAATATTTCTGCACTTTAGATTTCCGCGACATTCTTTCACGATTCTAGTTACAGAGATGTGCTGTCGCCACCGTCGCGCATTACTGTCTAAAGTGTGTGAGTGGTGGTTTGTGTCTGCCGGTGATTTTTTGGACTCGAAACTTTGATGGTACACCTGGGGGTACCGTTTCGGTGTATGATAACAAATACGTGAAAAAATAGTAAAAACTCCTTAGTGTACGCGCTGGACACGCCCTCAAGGTGCTTCCTCACGTGATCATGAATGAAGGTGAGATGCTGTGGAAGTTGTCCGCACGAGGGACTGTGGGCATGAGATCGACACGAGTGGGGACATTGGGGTGCTGACTGTACACTGCAAAGAACGATGACATGCCTATGGACGAGTGGTGCGTATTGTTGTATGCAAACTCGGCCATGCTCAGCTTCTTGTCCCATGCGGCTGCGTCGTGCATTGTGATGTTGCGAAGAATCTGCACCAACGTCTGGTTCACGCGTTCGGCCTGTCCGTCTGTCTCTGGATGGTACGCAGACGACATGGCTAAGCGAGTCCCAAACAGTGCGAAAAGCTGCTTCTAGAACTTTGAATTGAAACGAGGGTCGCGGTCGGAAATGATGCAATCTGGAACATTGTGCAGTTGGACTACGTTATCTAGGAACATCGTTGCGGCTTCCTTTGCAACGATGTTCCTTGCACCTTGCCGTGCATGGGGATGACGTGCGCTGCTCGAGAAAACTTGTCGACTACCACGAAGATGGCGTCGTGACCCCTAACTGTGCGTGATAAAGCCATGATGAAGTCCATCGTAATTATCTGCCAAGGGCGGTCGGGTGGTGGAATCAGCTGCAAAAATCCTGCTTTGCGCTAGCGAGAGGACTTCGTACGCTGACACGTGTCGCACGAGCGAATGTAATCCTCTACGTCTGCTGCAATCCCTGGCCAGAAGTACGTGCGACAAAGCGTCTTAGCCGTCTTGTCTGCCCCGAAATGACCTGCACTAATGACATCGTATGCCTAGGAAAGAAGGAGCTGTCGAAGAGGGCGGTAGGCTGCAACCCAAGTCCGTGTTGTACCCTTCCGTATGTAGACACTACCCTGCACCTCTACTCTTGTGGGCGGCTGCGGCGCAAAGTCAGGATCGACTGTGTGAACCGTGCTTAAAGAGTGCTATAAGAAGTGGATGGCCGGCAGTGACTGTGAGGCTGGCGAGCTGGCAACTAGGGCGAGTGAGTGGATCTGTTGGGTTGCAAACGCCTAGCTTGTACTCTCTCCTGTAGTGAAAACTCCCCTCCATGAAATCCATCCATCTAGCCTGGCAACGACTTGAGAAAGCGAAGCAAACAATGGTCCGTGCGTATAACACTATCTGCCCCCTCTAGGTAGCACCTCCACACCTTATATGCACGGATGATCGTGAGCGCCTCTTTGTCGTGAATCAGATAGTTCAACTCTGCTCCCCTAAGCTTACGCGACTCTTATGCAATCGGCTACAACCCGCGTCCCTAGTTCTGAAGAAGCATTGCTTCTATGGCCTGATCTAAAGCGTCGGTCACTACGATGTACGGCGAGTAGGATCAGGGTATGACAGTGTCGGTGAAGACGTGAGCGACTGTTTCATCTGCTAAAAGGCCTACTGCTGCGCTGGACCCCAAACAAAATCTACGCCCTTCTGAAGTAGGTCGGCGAGTGGACTAGCGATCGATTCGTAACCCTGAATGAAACGACGGTAATTGTTTGCGAATCCGAGAGAAAGCTCTGCAACTCCTTGACTAAGGTTGGAGCTACCCAATTCTGTACTGCTGCGATCTTCTTCGGGTCGGTCCTAATGCCACTAGCAGATACGACGTGACCTAGAAACTCGGCCTTGGGGAGGAAAAACTCGCACTTCGACTGCTTAGAGTACAACTGCTCCTTCTGCAAGACCTCAAAGACCTTGTGCAAATATAGCACATACTCCTCTTTCGTCTTGGAGAAGATCAGGATGTCGTCTATGTAAACTACGACGAACGAACCTAGGAACTCGGAGGGGACGGTATTCATGAGCGTCTAAAACGTCGCTGGGGCGTTGGTCAAACCGAACGGCAGAACCCTAAACTCGTACAACCCCTACTTCGTATGAAACGCCGTCTTATGCTGGTCCTTTTGAACTACACAAATTTGGTGGTAACCCGAGCGAGCGAAGGTCCACTTTAGAAATAGCACCTTGTACCGCATCTAGAAGATCCTCTAGTCTCGACATTGGAATACGTTATTAACGGTGGCGACGTTCAGTGCGCGGTAGTCTATGCACATCCGTAACACCCCGTCTTTCTTAGGCACGAAAAGGATTGGTGCTTCTCAAGGCAATCTATGTGGCTGGATGGATCCATGTGAGAGAAAGTGCCTAACCTGCTGCGTCATCTCCTCCATCTATGCTGGAATCAACCTCCACTGCGGCTTTGCTACTGGCCTGCTACCCGGCTCCAACTCTATTCGATGGTCTACTGCTCGGCTGGTAGGTAACCCTAATAACAACTCATCATAAATGACGTCTGCGAACTCTACTAACAGTGCACTCACCTCAGCAGGAAGAGTCGCACTCTCACCAACTGCTGCACTCCCTCCTTTCCCCTCCTCAGCTTCCACCTACTCAAGGAAAATCGCCAAGATCCGTGCTGCTCGCTTCACCAGCTGCCACGCACGAACAACATAGATAATGGCTGTGGAGGATGTGGCCCCATCGCTCCACTGTGGCAGCTCCCGGTACTCGCCATCTACCTTGACGCTGCAGCTTCCTTGAGCCCAATCGAACTGAGTGCTTACCATGTGAAGTTTAGAACGATGAATGAGTGACTATGAAACAGATGGGTACAAAAATGACACCTAAAAGTG
>CANJKZ010001047.1:0-88592 GCA_947471745.1 Closterium sp. Naga37s-1 | reverse complement strand
TGACAACAAAGCGTTGGTTTGAATGAACGGCACTATGGCAGCCACTATAGTCTTAGAACACAACTTAGGAAGACTTATGAGTTGGGAATGACTCCTAGCTCCTACAAACCCCAAGAGCGAGGTACAGTGATGTGGAACAGTGCCACACTATCCCCAACCAAGAAGGTTCTTGAAACTATCCTCCATAAGGGTCTACACCGACATAAATGTTACACTACACATTGTAATGTAACTATCTTCACATCTTGAAGTGTACCATTTTGGCGAGCTTCGAAATCACTTGAGGCTTGATACCAAGGCTCGAGTTCTTCATCACAAACTCATCCTTGAGTTCTTGATGTGTCTGCTGCATACCTGCGACAAGCCGAACGTTCGACACATGACAAAAAATAGGAAGCGCGCAAGACACACGAGCGACAAAATAGAAACCGCGCGGGACACACAAAATGACTGCGTAACACGCGACTAGCGATAACTCGCTATTGACTCGACACAAACACACTCGAAATCATGACCCTTCATATACACACTATTATAAGCATGGAATATATATCATCTCATTCCCTCATATCACTCCATGCACACACGCATGCACGCATACGGACAACAAGCCAAGTGTAAACCGTAGGGTTGCACCAAAAAACTCCCCCTCGGATTGTATGCCTTAGGATCTTGCTCTCACAGTTCAAAGCCATCACAGCCAGCTTGCAACACTTCCAATGCTGCTGCTCCACCAGCCTCTTGGTCATCATGTCAGCCGGCTGCCCCGTCGTCTTCACGTAGCGCAACTCAACTTCACCCGCCGCCACCATGCTCCTCGTCCAATGCCACTTCACCCTCATGTGCTTGGTGAGGCCGTGCAACACAGGGTTCTTAGCAAGGGCAATGGCACCCTGGCTATTACAGTATAGTGGGGTAGGTCCTTGCTGCTCCTCCCCCAATTCAGCCAACAAACGCCGCTGCCACACAATCTCCCGGCACGGAAGAGTGCCATGTACTCGGACTCCACCGAGCTCAATGCTTGATCAACCTGCTTCTTGCTCTCCCAAGAAGTTGGGCCTCCACCAACACAGCAAATGAAGCCTCCCACACTTGTCATGTCCTCTGGTTCGGATGCATAAGAGGCATCGGAGAATGCGGTGAGGAACAAACGCCCGGGTTCAACACCATCCGCGCCCTTTTGGCGCCTCTGTGCCTTCGCCGAGTATTGCAGCCCAACGGTCGGTGTTTGGCCAAGGTACTTGGCCACCCTCATTCCAGCTGCTACCTGCTCCTCATTAGGGCATTGAACAACTCTAGCCAGCTGCCCGGTAGCAAATGCATCATCCGGTCGTATGTTGACCGCCGCATACATGAGGCTGCCCACCAACGAGTGAAATCGGCGCCTCTCCTCTTCACCAACGCTCTCCTCCTCTGGTCCCTTCACACACTTGAACCCAGAAGGAAATAGAGTAGCCACATGGCCTTCATTCTGCCCAAATTTGGTAGCCAAGGCCTTTAGGTACTTCCGTTGGTGCACCCGCATGCACCGCTTCTCGACGTCTCGTTCGATTTGGAGCCAAAGGTAGAAGTTCACGTCACCAAGGGACTTGCACTTGAACTTGTCCTGAAGCTTCAGCATCACCTCCTTCACAAGGTTAGAGGAGGGTGAGAAGATCAGGATGTCATCCACGTACACCATCATGAAGCTCCCCTGCTCCCCCTCGCCAAGCATGAACCATGAGTGATCAGCCGTTGAGGGGGTGAAGCCGATCTCCTCCAATACTTCTTGCAGCTTCATGTACCATTGCCTAGAGGCCTGCTTCAGCCCATAGATGGCCTTCTTCAGCTTCCACACTCTGCCGCTACCATGGTCAAACCCTTCTGGCTGCGACATAAAAATCTCTTCCTCTAGGACGCCGTTGAGGAATGCCGTTACGATGTCCATTTGCTTCACCACCCATCCTTTGATGGCGGCTCCCGCAAGTTGAGTTCGCAGCGTCGTCGGCTTCACCACAGGGGCAAACAGCTCCTTGAAGTCCACGTTCTCCTTTTGCTAGTACCCCTTGGTTACAAGCCTAGACTTGTAGCGTTCGATCATGCCATCGGCGTCAGACTTGATCTTGAAGAGCCACTTGGACGTTATCGCCTTACGCCCCTCCGGTAGCTCAACCAATTCAAACGTCTCATTCTCCTCAATGCTCTTCAGCTCACTCTCCATTGCCTTCTTCCACTCCTCAGCATCACTACTCTCCAAGGCCTCCTTGAGAGTTACTGGTTCCCCCGAATCTCCACCGGAGAGAAGAACAAGAACGCACACTCCTCGTACTCACTTTCCTAATCATCTCCAACCATCATCGCCGCTCCGGCCAGGGCAGACTTGCCCTGCTTTCCCTGTGCATCATAGGTCAGCCTATTAGGGGCTTGAACTCTCCTCTTGCCCCTTCCTTCCTCATCAGCTGCAGGGACTAGAAGGCCTTTGCGTTGCTGCGGTGTGACGCGTATCCGTGGAGCGCTCGTAGTGCAGGAAGGAAGTGTTGGTGCATGCTCGCTCACTTGCTGCACCTCCTCCTCTTCTTCCTCTGCATCTTTGGCTTCCTCTCCCCCATTCACAAGGGAAGATTGCCTTGTGGCGGTGCTGCCACTGCTCAACTCCAAAGGCAGCTCCACATGCTCCAAACCGGAACTCTTCACCTCCCCAAACCGCACGCCTATCTTCGCCTCATTCTCCGCCTTCCAATCCTTGTACATGAAGTTCTCCATGAACTTGCAGTCCCTGCTCTCCAAGAATTTCTTGGTGAATGGGTCCCAAAGTAACCATCCCTTGATGTTTTGAGCTATGCCCAAGTGCACGGCCCATATCGCCTTGGCACCAAGCTTGTTGTGCCGAAGATGCTTAGGCACGAGCGCCATGCACATGCACCCAAAAACCCGAAGCATATCCACCTTTGGCTGCCTTCCAAGCCACTCCACATAGGGCACCCATTTATCTGCTCCCACATGAGACAAAGCTCTTTTCTTGGCCACACATGCACTCTGCACCGCATCAGGCCAGAAATAGTTGGGTAGCCTGACTTCTATGAGCAACCCACGTGCCGTCTCCGTGATTGTGCGTTTCGCTCGCTCGGTGATGCCGTTCATTGCAGGGGAGTATGGCATGGTAAGGGAGTGCCTTTTCCATTCTTCTTCAGCCACAATCCGAACTCCTTGCTGAGGAACTTTCCCCCTTGATCGGTGCAGATTGACTTCACAAGCTGGTCTTGTTGCCGCTCCGCCATCGGTAGGAAATCGGTCTTGACCGTTTCAGCCACGTCGCTCTTCTTGGCCAGCACATACACCCAAGTCATGCAGGTCTAGACATCCACAATGTTGAGGAAAAACTCGGCTCCAGCAGCTCCAAGCTTTAGGGGGCCCACCACGTCCATCACCACCTCATCAAGCGGTGCCTTTGCCGTTGCCTCCGAACTAGGGAATGGAAACCAGCAGAACTTGGCTTGAATGCATGTTGGGAAGCCAAGCACCTTATCGGGCTCCCCCTTCACACGTATGCCAGCAACCATCTCTCCCTTCATTAGCTGCTGCAAGATGGGTAGGGCCACATGCCCCATTCGCCGATGCAAGGTGAGGCAATCACACTCCCCCGTAGCCGAAGTCGGATTGGAGAATGCCGCGCTCGCAATAGCGCCCCACATGCTCTCTCCGTACTCCTCCTCCGCTGCTGCCTCGGGGTTCTCCTCACCCTTGTGCTGCTCCTTGGCTGCTGCACCATACTTGTTATGATCACCAAGCTTGCTGGTCCCTCCAAGATTGCTCTTCTTGGACTCGTTCTCCTTAGCGCGACCGTTCGCACCATCACCACTACCAACCGCTTCACCCTTTGGTGCTTGACGCTTGCTGCCACTTGCCTCTCCTTAGCCTTGGGACCACAGGGATCTGCCACATCTCGTTGCAGACATCCTTATCCTTGTGAATGTCCCATAGAATTTTCTCGCCAAGCCTCGCGGTGTAAGTCTTGGCTCCCTTCGAGCTCGTGTCCATGCCGGCCTTTGCCCAATCGCCGCACGGAAATCAGGTTTGCAGCAAGGCTGGGCACCCAAAGCACCATCTTCCCATCAGCACCCTTAAACATGGCCTTTCCCATGCCTTTCACCTCTGCTTGCTGCCCCAAAGCCGATGTGGCATGCTTCACCGATGACGGTTCAAGTTTGTTGAGCAAGTCCGCGTGAGGTGTCATGGTATAGGTAGCGCCAATATCGATCACCCAATAGTCCAGGGGTGTAGGGTGACCTTTCCCACAGCTTTAGGCTCTTCAAAGTCTTCATCCTTTTCTGGTGCAGCCGGGTGCTTGCGTTGATACAAAGTAGAATTGACCCAGGTACTGATCGCCCCGCTCGAGTCCTCGTCGTTATCTCCACTCTTCATGTTTGCAGCACCCACCTCCGTGACGGCCACGACCTCCATGACCTCTTCCTCTCCCTCCTCCTGCTCCTCTACCCTCGTGGTCTTGAGCAAGGGTCCATCCATCTGGGAGTTTGTAGGAATCGCGCCCACATATGTCTGCTCTTGTGGCAAAAGTGACACTAGCCGTCGAATCGGCCGCGGACCGCGTCCATAGCTCTTGTCGTCGCTGCCGTAACCGCCACTTCTGCGGCCTCCACTGAAGTTGTTACCACCAAACCTTCCTCCCCCTCGTGTGCCTCTTCCTTGGCCATATCCACGGCCGACGCTCGCCTGCCCCAGCGCCATCCGCACTCGCCAAACTCACGGCGTCGGAAGTCCTCTTGAAGGATCGCGCGCTTCACATCTTCAAGCGAGAGACGGGGCAGATCACGGTTCAAGTTGATGATGAGCGAGGACCACGATTCTGGGAGTAGGACCAGCAACTTGGCTTACTTCTGTAGCTCACTGTAGTTCAATCTGCTCCTTCAAGTCGCATCAACAAGTCGAAGAATTTGTGCACCCCTTCTTCAACAGCTTCATCCTCTTCAATTTGTAGTGTCGCCATTGCCGTTCCAACACCACAGCTACCGCCACTGTTGCAAGAGCATGTACACCCTTGAGAGCAGCCCATGCCTTTGGTCCCTTCTCTGGTTCACGCTGAAAAGGCTTGATGTGACGGATTCTGACTGCTCCCCAACGCTTGCCCTAGTAGGAAGTAGCCTTGTACGCTCTTCCGCACCCACGGGCTCTTCTCCGGGTCGTTCTCGGGACGCTTCTCCGTTCCTTCCATCACCATACAAACAGGTCATAGTGGTCAAACATGTTCTCCATTCTGAAGGGACCATTCAGCAAAGTTGTCGCCGTTGAACTTGTAATGCTTGAACACTCTTGGTTCATCTCTTGAAGGTCCAAGAGTAGGTTGCACGGGCGCCACGGCTGAATCACGAGCTTGGCCTTGTGCTTGGGTTCCTCCACTGCTTCCAGCACCTCTGCCACCCCTTTCTTCAGGTCCAGCCATCGTGGTAGCTGCTTGAAGGGGCTTTGATACCACTTGTTATAGTCACAATAGGCTCCAATGTGTCTCAAACGAAATATATTATGCATAGTCGGATTTCTGCACAGCGGCTTTCTACGTTCATAGCGTTCTGGTCACAGCGTCAAATGACCCGATTCAACTTGGATCTAGAGCGTCTTATAGTCACCTACAATAGGCAATTTAGATTGCACGATTTTACCAAGTATTGACGACACAGCATTTGGTTTGAACGAACGGCACTATGGCAGCCACTATAGTCTTAGAACACGACTTGAGAAGAGTTACGAGTTGGGAATGACTCCCCGCTCCTACAAACCCCAAGAGCCGAGGTACAGTGATGTGGGACAGTGCCACATTGTCCCCAACCAAGAAGGGTCTCGAAACTATCTCCACAAGGGTCTACACCAACTGAAATGTTACACTACCCATTGTAATGTAACTATCTTCAACATCTTGAAGTGTACCCTTTTGGCGAGCTTCAAAATCACTTGAGGCTTGATACCAAGGCTCGGGTTCTTTCATCACAAACTCATCCTTGAGTTCTTGCCTACTGCACACACCTGGGACATGCGAACGTTCAACACAGGACAAAAAATAGGAACCGTGCGAGACACACAAGCGACAAATAGAAAACGCGTAGGACACACAAAATGACCGCGTAACACGCGACCAGCGATAACTCGCTAATGACTTGACACAAACACACTCGACATCATGATCCATCATATACATTACTATTATGATCATGGAATATATATCATCTCATGCCCTCAGATCACTCCATGCACACACGCATGCACGTACACGGACAACAAGCCGAGTGCAAACCGTAGTGTTGCACCAACACTTCCCGCTGTTTCTTTCGCGAACAGTACCACACTCATGCCACTCCCTGCACCTGTGGCAGTGTCTCTGGCTGATCCCTCAAGGGCCCCAGTTCTTGCATGGTCCACCACCGTGCTTCCTTGCCCGGCGGTTCAGTCTGGCTCACTGTCAGGTCTTCACCTCCCCTCATTCTCTACGAACCTGGTGAGCAACACAATTCTCCAGGATGCATGGGTTGATACCTTTACCCCTGGAGGACAGCGTGTGGCGATTTGTAACGTGCTCCCGGACTGGGCGTCACTTGGCCACATTCATCCGTCGGCCAGGGTCGAGTCTTAACACACTGACGACTGCATCCCCTCAGGTAGCTGCTACTGGTCAGGTCTCTGCGTCAGGTTAGGTAGCCTCCCCTTGTTCGTGTCGCTCCCTTTCGCACCAGACTCTTCTCTGGCACCACCGCCTGGGTCGCCCCTCCTTGCACGTCTACGTGGCATGCATCGTCGCCTCCTTGTGTCTGGTCTTCCCAGGTCTCTCCCTCCCCTCCTTGCCTCGCCTGCGCCACCCTGCCTTCCTTGTGTCGAGGGGCGGCAGTGCGCCGCTCCTCACTCCTCCTCATTTCCCCCGACAGAGGCTCCCCTGCAGACCCTCCACATGGACGTGTGGGGCCCAGCCCGCGTTCGTGGACAGGGCGGCGAGCGGTACTTTCTGCTGGTGGTCGACGACTACTCGCGTTACACCACGGTCTTCCCCTTGCACACCAAGGGTTAGGTCTCTGCTGTCCTGATCCCTTCGATCCGAGCAGTTTGTCTCCAGCTCCTCGAGCGGTTCCGCCAGGACCTCCCTGTCCTGCGTCTGCACTCTGATAGAGGTGTTGAGTTTTCCTCCGACCTCTTGCGGGCCTTCTGTCATGGGGAGGGCATCCTCCAATCGTTCATGCTTCCGGGCTCACCGCAGCAAAATGGGGTTGCTGAGCGCCGCATTGGCTTGGTCATGGAGATCGCTCGTACCTCCTTGATCCATGCGGGGGCTCCCCAATTTTTGTGGCCGTTTGTGGTCCGGTACGCCGCGCAGCAGCTCAACCTCTGGCCCCGTGTCTCCTTGCCGGAGACCTCGCCGACACTGCATTGGACGGAAGAGGTTGGCGATGCGTCGGTGTTCCGGGTCTGGGGTGCTCGTGCCTTTGTCTGCGATACATCCGCGGACAAGCTCTCCTCCTGCACCATTCCCTGTGTCTTCCTCGGCTCCCCCCCTGATGTACCTGGCTGGAATTTTTACCACCCCACCTCGCACAGTGTTCTGTCCTCTCAGGATGTCACGTTTGACGAGTCGGTTCTTTTCTACCATCTCTTCTCCTACCACACTGCTCCCCTCCCTCCCCCGCCGCTTTTCCTCGCTCCAGGTCCCCCTGCGGTAAACCCCCTCCCCCCTCAGGGTCCTGCTCCTTCAGGTGTGTCTCAGGTATACCCACTCCCCTTGGCTGAGCATGTAGAGGTCACTAGCGACTCAGGTGCTGCTGCGGGTGGTGCTCCTCGGGGTGCTGTGTCTGGGGGTGTTGAGCCTTTGCATGAGGTGTTGGGGGGTGCGGAGCCTGGGGGTGCTGAGCCGGAGGGTGTTGGGTCTGGGGGTGCTGAGTCTGTTGGCGTTCATCCGGGTCTCTTTTCATGACGAGGGTCTCTCTCACCACAGCAGCTACGAGAGTGGCTTGCGTGGCATGCCCGCCTGAGGAGTCATGCTGCTGGAGCTAGAGGTCCTGCTACTGGAGGTACTGCTGCTCGAGGTGCTGCGGTTGGAGCTGCTCGTCGTGGAGGCGCTGGGGGTGCTGGTGTTTTTTGGGTCTGGAAGTGCTCGTACTGGAGGTATTGGAGTAGCCAAGACTGGAGGTACTGCAAGCGCTGGAGGAGTTGGTACTGCTGGCGCTGAGGGTCCTAGAGGTGCTTGTACCGGAAGTACTCGAGCTGTCGGGGTCCGTGGAGCTGGAGGCACTTGAGCTGGAGATCCGAGCGTTGGAGTTCGAGACCTTGGAGCTGGAGGTGCTGGCCCAGGGGGTCCTGAGTCTGTTGGTGCTGAGCCTAGGGGTGCTGAGCTTGCTGGAGGTCCTCCTTGTGCTGCGTCGCAGCTGTCACCTCTCTCGCCGAAGCAGCTGCGCGAGTGGCTTGCTTCGCGCACTCCCCTTCGGAGTCGCGCTGCTGGAGCTGGAGGCAGTGCTGCTTGAGGTGCCGGAGCTGGAGGCACTAGAGCTGAAGGCGCTGAAGCTGGAAACCCTGAGCTGGAGGTGCCGGTTCTAGGGGTGCTGCTGGTGGAGGCGTTGGAGCTGGAGGCCCTAGCGCTGGTACTGTCGACCCTAGAGTAGGAGACCCTGGAGCTGGAGGTGCCGGTTTTGGGGGTGCTGCTGTTGGAGGCCCTGGAGCTGGAGGTGCCGGAGCTGGAGGCGATGGGGCTGGAGGTTCTGGAGCTGCAGGTGCTTGTACTGGAGGTGCTGGTACTGGAGGTGCTGTGCTGGGTGGTACTGCACAGCCGCAACTGTTCTTAGCTCCGCTTGTCCCCGTCATCTCTTCCACCGCCTAACTCCGTGCTTCGCCAGGTTCTAAGGCCTCCCGTCTTCTACGGGCCTCCCGTTACAGCCAGGCTCTCCATAGCCTGCTCCTTCTCCTTACACTGAGCAGACAGACTTGCTTACAGAGCCTCGTGAGCCTGCGTCTCGTCCTGCCTCGCCTGTTCGCGCTGGTCGCACTTGTCGTCGTGTTCCTCGTCAGCGTCCTCCTCCTGTCCTCGGCACGCACACTATGGCACTTCGTCCTTCCTCTGTTCCACAGCGTGTTCCCCTGCCATCTCCTCTTGTGTCCTCTCTTCCTACTGGTTCGGACCCTGAGTCTGACTTAGTTTGTGCTGCCAGTCCTACTGCCACGCGTCTCCTAGCCACTGTTTTCACTGACCCTTTGTTTGAGTCCACAGCTGCGTCTGCCTTAGTCGCTGAGCTTGTTGACTTAGCTGTTGCTTGTCGTCTCGACTACGCCGCAAGTCTTGTTGCTGAGTCTGAGTTTGACTGTCCTCCGTCCGTCGGGGGTGAGTGTGCTCTTGGCATGGACGTCCTTGAGGACAGGCGGGAGGACTTTGAGTGTTTTGCAGTTGCTGTACCTCATCTCGTGTCCATGCTGATAACACCTGAGGGAGACCCAGATGTACCAGACATCCCGACCCCGCGCTCTTACGCAGAGGCGATAGAGGGTCCCTACTCCTCTCATTGGCAGCCAGCCATGGACGCAGAGATGGCATCCTGGAAGTCCACAGGCACTTACGTTGACGCAGTTCCCCACCTGGGGCGAACATTGTCAGTGGCATGTGGATTTTCAGGGTGAAGCGGCCGCCCGGGTTTCTCCGACTGTCTTCAAGGCGGGTTACATTGCACGAGGCTTCAGTCAGCGATAGGGAGTTAACTTCGTCATATGTACTTCACCTACTATTGTGGCTTCGCTGTCATGCAGTTTCATTAACTTGAGAGTTGCTATTCTCTACATGTCTATAAGCCTGCTTGTAGTTGAAGTTCTTTTGTTTGATACGGTAGCTTGTTTTGTCATCAGATTTTGAAGAGCATTGCTGTCAATGTTTTCGTCGTCCTAGCTAGGTTTGTGTAGTACAAGGCTATCTTACTAGTCCTCCCCCCGAATTACATTATCATTCTAGCCATTCTTCTATTCAAACATGGTATCACACTACGTTACTACTTGAACTGCCCCGCATATCACTCTAGTCATTATTCTCATTGTAAGAAGGTATCACGCTAGGTTACTGCATACATGATCATAATAGGCTGTGAGATGCATCGTAGAGGGTACAACTCTTTCTAAAGTTGCTACTTGTATCACCCTCCTTGCTAGTTAATTCATTTCGTTACTAGCTACTCTTCAGATGGTACCACGAGTAGGTTCAATCTCGACCGTTCCTAGCCCGTTCCTAGCCTAGCGCGCATCCGTGCCTCTGCGCCCTCCCATAGTGCACCCTCCGCGCCCTCCTCGCCCTCCGCGCCTAGCTCGTGCCTCCTCGCCTCCGCGCCCTTCGTGCCTCCGCGCCTAGCCCGCGCCCTCCGTGCCTCCGCGCCTAGCCCTCGCCTCTCCATCCTCCGCGTCTCCGCACCCTCCGTGCCTAGCCCGCACCCTCCCCTCACGTGCGCGCTCTCCCCAGCCCGTCGCGCGCTCTTAGGCCAGCCCACCGCGTGTCCTAGGCCAGCCCGTCGCGCGAGCCCTTTTTGGTGCAATCCTATGGTTTGCACTCGGCTTGTTGTCTGTGTGCGTGCATGCGTGTGTGCATGGAATGGTACGAGGGCATGAGATTATATATATTTCATGCTTCAATAGTGTGTGAATGATAAGTCGTGATATCAAATGTGTATGTGTCGAGTCACTAGCGAGTCATCGCTAGTCGCGTGTTACATCGTCGCTTGTGTGTCTCGCGCGGTTTCTCTTTCGTTGTCTGTCGAACGTTTGGCGTGTCGCAGGTATGTGTAGCAGATCCCCCAAGAATTCAAGGATGAGTTTATGATGAAGTACCAGAGCCTTGGTTTCAAGTTTTCAAGTGTTTTTCGGAGCTCGGCAGAAGGGTGAACTTCTAGATAGTGAGAATTGTTGCATTACAATGCGTAGCGTAACATTTCTCTTGGTGTAGAATTATGTGGAAGGTAGTTTTGAGAACCTTCGTGGTTGGTGACAGTGTGGCACTGTTCCACAATCACTGTACCTCAGCTCTTTGGGTTGTAGAATCTGGGAGTCATTCCCAACTCATAACTCTCCCTAATTTGTATTCTAAGACTGACGCATAGTGACTGCTATAGTGGCGTTCGTTCAAACTAACGCTGTGTTGTCAATACTTGGTGAAATCGTGCGATCTAAATTGCCTAGTGTAGGCGACATTAGGATGCTCCAGATCCAAGTAAATCAGGTTATTTAAAGGCATGACTAGAACGCTACGAACGTTTAATGCCGCTGTGCAGAAATCCGAATATTCACTCTATATTTAGTTTTAGGCACATTTGAGCCGATTGTGACTATAACAACTCTAGGCCGGCCCGTCGTGCGCCCCTAGGCCAGCCCGTCATGCGCTCCCTTGGCCAGCCCATCGTGCGTCCTAGGCCAGCCCATCGTGTGCGCCCTAGGCCGACCCGTCGTGCGCCCCTAGGTCAGCCCGTCGCGCGCGCCCTTTGCCAGCCCGTCGCGCGCGCCCTTTGCCAGCCCATCCCGCACGCCCTTTGCCAGCTTGTCACGCGCCCTAGCCCCGCGCCCTCTTCCAGAGCATGTAGCAGCCAGAATGAGGGTGTCCAAGTATTTTGGCCAAACACCGACCGTTGGGCTGCAATACTCGGCGGTGGCGCAAAGACGCCAAAGGGGTGCAGATGGTGTAGAGCCCGGGCGTTTGTTCCTCACCGCCTACTTGGATGCTTCATATGCATCTGAAATAGAGGACATGACAAGTATGGGAGGCTTCATATGCTATGTTGGTGGAGGCCCAACTGCTTGGAAAGCTAGAAGAAGGTTGATCAATCGTAGACCTCGATGGAGTCTGAGGACATGGCACTCTTCTGTGCCGTACGGGAGATTGTGTGGCAGCAGTGTTTGTTGGCTGAATTGGGGGAGGAGCAGCAATGACCTATCCCACTCTACTGTGACAGCCAGGGTGCCATTGCACTAGCGAAGAACCCCGTGCTACATGGACCAAGCACATGATGGTGAAGTGGCATTGGACGAGGAGTATGGTGGCCGCTGGTGAAGTTGAGCTGCACTACATGAAGACGACGTGACAGCCGGCAGATATGATGACCAAGAGGCTAATGGAGCAGCAGCATTGGAAGTGCTGCAAGCTCTTTGGGATGGCACTGAACTGAGAGGAGCAGATCCTCAGGCCAACAATCCGAGGGGGAGTTAGTTGGTGCAACCCTACGGTTTGTACTTGGCTTGTTGTCCGTGTGCGTGCATGCGTCTGTGCATGGAATGGTATGAGGGCATGAGATAATATATATTTTATGCTTATAATAGTATGTGAATGATGAGTCGTGATGTCAAATGTGTGTGTGTCGAGTCAATAGCGAGTCATTGCTAGTCGCGTGTCTACGTCGTCGTTTGTTTGCCTCGCGCGGTTTCTATTTTGTCGTTTGTATGTGTCGCGCGGTTTCTATTTTGACGTGTGTGGAACATTCGGCATGTCGCAGGTGTGTACACCAGACCCATCAAGAACTCAAGGATGAGTTTATGATGAGGAACCAGAGTCTTGGTTTCAAGATTTAAGTGATTGCGAAGCCCACAAATATGGTACAACTCAAGATATTGAGAATAGTTACATTACTTTGTGTAGTGCAACATATCACTTGGTGTAGGCCCTTGTGAAGGGTAGTTTCGAGACCCTTCGTGGTTGGAGACAGTGTGGCACTGTTCCACATCACTGTACCTCGGCTCTTGGGTTTTGTAGGAGCTGGGAGTCCCACCTCGTAATTCTTCCTTATTTGTGTTCTAAGACTATAGTGGCTGCCATAGTGCCGTTCGTTCAATCCTATGCTGGTGTCTTCAATTCTTAATGAAATTGTGTGACTTGAATTGCCTATTGTAGGCGATGTTAAGACGCTCCAGATCCAATCAAGTAATTTGGAGCTGTGACGAGATCGCTATGAACGTTTTAAAGCCGCTGTTCAGAAATCCGACTATGCACTCTATCTCTCGTTTTAGGCATATTTAAGCCTATTGTGACTATAACAGGTTCTCAAAGTAAGAACACAACGAAATGGGTGAACTAGGGAAACAAGGCATACAAATAGCAACCCTAAAAGCGTTGTACTTCCTAGAGTGCTGCTCAATGTAGCCTAAGAACCTATAATAACATTTGACACACCCCCATATGCTAAATGAGGGGCATCAAAACAAGCATGGTGAGCAAACGGTCACACTACCAGTCCATGCAAGAATCAAATCATGTTATAGCCACAGTAGGCTCCAATGTGCCTAAAACGAAAGAAAGAGTGCACAGTCAGATTTCTGCACAGCGGCTTCAAACGTTCAAAGCGTTATGGTCACAGCTTCAAATGACTTGATTCAACTTGGATCTGGAGCGTCTTATTGTCGCCTACACTAGGCAATTTAGATCGCACGATTTCACCAAGTATTGACGACACATCGTCGGTTTGAACGAACGGCACTATGGCAGCCACTATAGTCTTAGAACACAAGATAGGAAGAGTTAGGGAGAGTTACGAGTTGGGAATGACTCCCAGCTCCTACAAACCCCAAGAGCCGAGGTACAGTGATGTCGAACAGTGCCACACTGTCCCCAAACACGAAGGGTCTCGAAACTACCCTTCACTAGGGCCTACACCAAGTGAAATGTTACACTACACAAAGTAATGTAACTATCTTCAATATCTTGGGGGGTACCCTTATTCGCGGGCTTCGCGATTACTTGAATGTTGACACCAGGGCTCGGGTTCTTCATCACAAACTCATCCTTGAGTTCTTGATGGGTCTGCTGCACACACCTGCGACACGTCGAACGTTCGACAAGCGACAAAATAGAAACCGCGCACGACAAAATAGAAACCACGCGGGACACACAAAACGACCACGTTACACGCGACTAGCGATATTTCGCTATTGACTTGACACACACACTTGACATCATGACCCATCATTCACACACTATTATAAGCATGACATATATATTTATTTCATGCACTCATTCCATTCCATGCACACACGCATGCACGCACACGGACAACAAGCCGAGTGCAAACCGTAGGGTTGCACCAACAAACTCCCCCTCGGATTGTTGGCCTTAGGATCTTGCTCTCTTAGTTCAGAGCCATCCCAGCCAGCTTGCAACACTTCCAGTGCTGCTGCTCCACCAGCCTCTTGGTCATCATGTCAGCCGGTTGCCCCGTGGTCTTCACGTAGCGCAACTCAACTTCACCCGCGGTTACCATGCTCCTCGTCCAATGCCACTTCACCCTCATGTGCTTCGTGAGTCCATGGAACACAGGGTTCTTAGCAAGAGAAATGGCACCCTGGCTGTCACAATACATTGGGGTAAATCCTTGCTGCTCCTCCCCCAATTCAGCCAACAAACGCCGCTGCCACACAATCTCCCGTACTGCACGGAAGAGTGCCATGTATTCGGACTCCACCGAGATCAAAGCTTGGTCAACCTGCTTCTTGCTCTCCCAAGCAGTTGGGCCTCCACCAACACAGCATATGAAGCCTCCCACACTTGTCATGTCCTCTGGTTCCGATGCATATGAAGCATCCGAGTAGGCAGTGAGAAACAAACGCCCGGGTTCAATACCATCCGCGCCCTTTTGGCGCCTTTGTGCCGCCGCCGAGTATTGCAGCCCAACGGTCGGTGTTTGGCCAAGATACTTGGCCACCCTCATTCCAGCTGCTACCTGCTCCTCATTAGGGCATTGCACAACCCTAGACAGCTGCCCGGTAGCAAACGCGATGTCCGGTCGGGTGTTTACCGCCACATACATGAGGCTGCCCCACCAACGAGTGAAAACGGCGCCTCTCCTCTTCTCCAACGCTCTCCTCCTCTGGCCCCTTCACACACTTGAGCCCAGAGGGAAAGGGAGTAGCCACATGACCTTCACTCTGGCCGAAATTGGCCGCCAACGCCTCCAGGTACTTCCGTTGGTGCACTCGCATGCTCCGCTTCTCCACGTCTCGTTCGATGTGGATCCCAAGGTAGAAGTTCACGTCACAAAGGGACTTGCACTTGAACTTGTCATGCAGCTTCAGCATCACCTCCTTCACAAGGTCAGAGGAGGGTGAGAATATGAGAATGTCATCCACATAAACCACCATGAAGCTCCTCTGCTCCCCCTGGCCAAGCATGAACAAGGAGTGATCGGCCGTTGAGGGAGTGAAGCCGATCTCCTCTAACACTTCACGCAGCTTCATGTACCATTGCCTAGGGGCCTGCTTCAGCCCATAAAGGGCCTTCTTCAGCTTCCACACTCTGCCACTACCATAATCAAACCCCTCTGGCTGCGCCATAAAAATCTCCTCCTCAAGGATGCCGTTAAGGAATGCCGTTACGATGTCTATTTGTTTTACTACCCATCCTTTGATGGCGGCTCCCGCGAATAGGGTTCGCAGCATCGTCGGCTTCACCACAGGAGCAAACAGCTCCTTGAAGTCCACCTTCTCCTTCTGCTGGTATCCCTTGGCTACAAGCCTAGACTTGTAGCGCTCGATCTTGCCGTCGGCATCCGACTTGATTTTGAAGAGCCACTTGGACGTTATCGCCGTACGCCCCTCCGGCAGCTCCACCAATTCAAACGTGTCGTTCTCCTCGATGCTCTTCAGCTCACTCTCCATGGCCTTCTTCCACTCCTCAGCATCACTACTCTCCAAAGCCTCCTTGAGAGTTGCTGGTTCTCCCGGCATCTCCACCGGAGAGAAGAACGCGAAGGCACACTCCTCGTAGTCACTCTCCTCGTCGTCTCCGACCATCATTGCTGCACCGGCCAGGGCTGTCTTGCCCTGCTTTCCCGGCGCATCATAGGTCAGCCTATTAGGGGGTTGAACTCTCCTCTTCCCCCTTCCTTCCTCCTCAGCTGCAGGGACTTGAAGGCCTTGGCGTTGCTGCGGTGTGGCTCGAATCCGTGGAGCACTTGTAGTGCGGGAAGGGAGTGACGGTGCACGCTCGCTCACTTGCTGCACCTCCTCCTCTTCTTCCTCTGCATCATTGGCCTCCTCTCCCCCATTCACGAGGGAGGATTGCCTCGTGGTTGTGCTGCTGCTGCTCAGCTCCAAAGGCAGCTCCACATGCTCCAAACCGGAACTCTTCACCTCCCCAAACCGCACGCCTATCTTCGCCTCATTCTCCGCCTTCCAATCTTTGTACATGAAGTTCTCCATGAACTTGCAGTCCCTGCTCACCAAGAACTTCTTGGTGAATGGGTCCCAAAGAAGCCATCCCTTGCTGTTTTGAGCCATGCCCAAGTGCACGGCCCACACCGCCTTGGCACCAAGCTTGTTGTGCCGAAGATGCTGAGGCACGAGCGCCATGCACATGCACCCGAACACCCGAAGCATATCTACCTTTGGCTTCCTTCCTAGCCACTCCACATAGGGCACCCATTTGTCTGCTCCCACATGAGTCAAGGCTCTGTTCTTGGCCACACACGCGCTCCGCACCGCATCAGGCCAGAAATAGTCGGGTAGCCCGGCTTCAATGAGCAACCCGCGTGCCGCCTCCGTGATTGTGCGGTTCGCTCGCTCGGCGATGCCGTTCATTGCAGGGGAGTATGGCATGGTGAGGGAGTGCCAAATACCATTCTTCTTCAGCCACAACCCAAACTCCTTGCTCAGGAACTCTCCCCCTCGATCGGTGCGGATTGACTTGACTAGACGGTCTTGTTCCCGCTCCACCATCGGGAACCAATCCGTCTTCAACGTTTCAGCCACGTCGCTCTTCTTGGCCAGCACGTACACCCAAGTCATACGGGTGTAGACGTCCACAATAGTGAGGAAGTACTCAGCTCCAGCAGCTTCAAGCTTCAGGGGGCCCACCACGTCCATCACCACCTCATCAAGTGGTGCCTTAGCCATTGCCTCCGAACTAGAGAATGGGAAACGGGTGAACTTGGCTTGCATGCACGTCGGGCAACCAAGTACCTCATCGGGCTCCCCCTTCACACGTATGCCAGCAACCATCTCATTCTTCACTAGCTGCTGCAAGATGGGCAGGGCCACATGCCCCATGCGCCGATGCAAGGTGAGCCAATCACACTCACCCGTAGCCGAAGTTGGATTGGAGAATGCCGCGCTCGCAATAGCGCCCCACATACTCTCTCCGTAGTCCTCCTCCGCTGCCTGCCTCGGGGTTCTCCTCACCCTTTTTGCTGCTCCTTGGCTGCTGCACCTCTCTCCATAGGTTCACCAAGCTTGCTGGTCCCTCCAAGATTGCACTTCTTGGACTCCTTCTCCTTAGCGCGACCGTCCGCGCAATCGCCGCTACCAACCGCTCCACCTTTGGTGCTGACGCTTGCTGCCACTTGCCTCTCCTTAGGCATTGGGACCACAGGGATCTGCCACATCTCGTTGTAGACATTTCTGTCCTCATGAAGGTCCCAAAGAATCCGATCGCCAAGCCTTGCGGTGTAGGTCTTGGCTCCCTTCGAGTTCGTGTCCATGCCGGCCTTTGCCAACCGCCGCACGGAAATCAGGTTGGCAGCAAGGCTGGGCACCCAAAGCATATTCTTGAGGCCCACCATCTTCCCATCAGCACCCTTAAACATGGCCTTGCCCATGCCTTTCACCTCCACTCGCTGCCCCAAAGCCGATGTGACATGCTTCACCGGTGACGGTTCGAGTTCGGTGAGCAAGTCCGGGCGAGGTGTCATGCTATAGGTAGCGCCACTATCGATCACCCAATAGTCCAGGGGGTGTAGGGTAACCTTCCCCACAGCTGCTGGCTCCTCAAAGCCTTCATCCTTCTCTGGACCAGTCGGTACTTGCGTCGACACGAAGTAGAATAGACCCGGGTACCGATCGTTGCTCGGGTCCTTGTCATTGTCTCCGCTCTTCATGTTTGCAGCTCCGCCACCCGCGACCGCCACGGCCTCCACGGCCCTCTTCCTCTCCCTCCTCCTGCTCCTCTACCCTCCTGGCCTTGAGCAGGGGTCCAACCATCAGGGAGCTTGTAGCAATCGCGCCGCATATGTCCGCTCTTGTGGGCAATAATGGCATTCGCCGTCGAATCGGCCGCGACCGCGCCCGTAGCTCTTGTCGTCGCTGCCGTAACCGCCACTCCCGCGGCCTCCGCCGAAGTTGCTGCCACCAAACCTTCCTCCCCCTCGTCCGCTGCCTCTTCCTCGACCATATCCACGGCCAATGGTCGCTGCCCCAGCGCCATCCGCACTCGCCAACTCACGGCGGCGGAAATCCTCGTGAAGGATAGGTCGCTTCACGTCTTCAAGCGAGAGGCGGGGCAAGTCGCGATTCAGGTTGATGATGAGCGAGGACCATGATTCGGGGAGTAGGGCCAGCAACTTGGTCTTCTTTTGGAGCTCACTATAGTTCAAATCAGCTCCCTCAAGCCGCGTCAACAAGTCGATGAATTTCTGCACCCCTTCTTCAACCGCTTCATCCTCTTCAATTCGTAACGTCGCCATTTGCCGTTCCAACACCACAGCTACCGCCGCTGTTGCAGGAGTGTGTACACCCTTGAGAGCATCCCATGCCTTTGGTCTCTTCTCTGGTTCACGCTGGAAAGGCTTGATGTGACGGATTTGGCTGCTCCCCAACGCTTGCCCAAGTAGGAGGTAGCCTTGTGCGCTCTTCCGCACCTACGGGCTCTTCTCCGGGTCATTCTCGGGACGCTTCTCCGTTCCTTCCATCACATCCAGCAGGTCATAGTGGTCAAATATGTTCTCCATTCTGAAGGACCACTCAGCAAAGTTGTCACCATTAAATTTGTCAAGGCCAAACACTCTAGGCTCATCCCTAGATGGGCCAACACTTGGTTGCATGGGCGCCATGGCTGAGTCACGGGGTTGGCCTTGAGCTTGGGCTTCTCCTCTGCCACCAGCACCTCTGCCACCCCTTTCCTCAGGTCCAGCCATTGTCGAAACTGCTCCAAAGGGCTCTGATACCACTTGTTATAGCCACAGTAGGCTCCAATGTGCCTAAAACGAAAGATAGAGTGCACAGTCGGATTTCTGCACAGCGGCTTCAAACGTTCATAGCGTTCTGGTCACAGCTTCAAATGACTTGAACCAACTTGGATCTTGAGCGTTTTATTGTTGCCTACAATAGGCAATTTTGATCGCACGATTTCACCAAGTATTGACGACACAGCGTCAGTTTGAACGAACGGCACTACGGCAGCCACTACAGTCTTAGAACACAAGGTAGGAAGACTTAGGGAGAGTTACGAGTTGGGAATGACTCCCAGCTCCTAAAAACCCCAAGAGCCGAGGTACAGTGATGTGGAACAGTGCCACACTGTCCCCAAACACGAAGGGTCTCGAAACTACCCTTCAATAGGGCCTACACCAAGTGAAATGTTACACTACACAAAGTAATGTAACTATCTTCAATATCTTGGGGTGTACCCTTTTTCGCGGGTTTCGCGATTACTTGAATGTTGACACCAGGGCTCGGGTTCTTCATCACAAACTCATCCTTGAGTTCTTGATGGGTCTGCTGCACACACCTGCGACACGCCGAACGTTTGACAAGCGACAAAATAGAAACCGCGCACGACAAAATAGAAACCACGCGGGACACACAAAACGACCACGTTACACGCGACTAGCGATATTTCGCTATTGACTTGACACACACACTTGACATCATGACCCATCATTCACACAATATTATAAGCATGAAATATATATTTATTTCATGGACTCATTCCATTCCATGCACACACACATGCACGCACACGGACAACAAGCCGAGTGCAAACCGTAGGGTTGCACCAACAAATCAGGCTCAGGGTGGATCTCAAGGGCACCACACAAATTCCGAGCACAAGCAAGTGGCCACAAGGGCACTTCAAGAGTTCACTATGATATATATAGCAAAGCACAACAAGCAGAGCAAACAGCAAGTCTACAGCAACCGAGGGCCTACCTCAACAAGCCCCAACTGCACACAAAACCTGTGGTGGTCACCAAGCACCAAGGCCTTGGTGAAGACGTCAGCAGTATTGGCCTCTAAGGCCACAAATTCCAAGCATGCCTGGCCGCGTCGCTGCAACTTTCGTGGGAAGAAATACCTCACGTTAATATGCTTAACTCTGCTCTCCAGTCGAGGCTCTAGAAGGTGTCAGTGAAGCCAGGAGGACGGCGCAGCCAGATCTCCTCGAGGAGACGGCCTTGGAGAAACGCAGTGGAGAAGTCAAGTGAGTGCAGCTTGTAGTCTCGCTGTGCTGCTACGTGCAGTAACACCTGAAGAGTAGTCATCTTTGGGGTCGGGGCAAAGGTCTGGAAGAAGTCAACTCCCTCACGCTGACTGAAACCCCTAGCCATGTAGCGCTCCTTGAACACAGGCGGCAAACCAGGCGGCCGCTTCACCTTGAAAAGCCACATGCCATCGACAATGTTCGCCCTGGGAGGGGAAACTGCGTCGACGTACGTGCCTGTGGATCTCCAAGACGCTAGCTCTGCATCCATGGCCACTTTCCACTAAGAGGCCCACTTCCCTGACACTGCCTCACGGTACGTGCGAGGTGTCGGTATGTCAAGGGCATCAGGATCTCCCTCAAGGGAAAGCAGCATGGCGCAGAGAGAGAGGGGGAAGTGGCTGCTAAGAACTCCCGCTCAAACTGCCTGTCCTCTAGGACGTCATAGCCAAGGGCAGACTCAACCCCGGCGGACAGAGGACAGGGAGGTGGAGCAGCCACCACACGTGTGGCATAGTCAAGACGGCGGGAGGAAGCAAAGTTAGCGATAACGTCAGTAAGAGCCGAGACAAACGATGGAGAGGCACGAAGGTCGGTGACAAGAGAGGCAAGAACACAAGAGACAACATGGCGAGCAGAACGGTATTAGTAAGTGATGGGGTGAGAGGAAATGGTGAGAGAAGACTCAGGAGGTGAGGGGAGAACAGACACAGGCAGAGAATGACGAGGAGGAGAACGAAACAAGACGGTGCGGAGGTCGGCAAGAGGAGACGAGGGCCGAGCACGCGGAGGACAACGACTGGTCCAGTCGTGCCGGAAAACAGGAAGAGGCGACTGTGACTGAGGAGGAGAGAAAACAGCCGGAGTCGAGTTTAGAGGAGGAAACGTAGGACCGTACGCGGTAGGAGACTGTGAGTGAGCAAGAGGAGAGGAAGGAAGACCAAGGGGTCGAAGGCCACTCACTGGAGGGAACATCTGCTGCTACTGCTGCTGATGGTCCAACCGCTGCAACTCCTGCCTCTCCCGTGCCAAATACTCCTGCTCCTCGCACTCAAGCTGGCGAAAGGCCTAGAAACGGGTGTCGTGGCGGTGGGGAGGTGTGAGGATCTAGGATCGAGTTCAGAAAAGAGAGTCTGAATTGAATGAATGATCACCTGGGTACAACACGAGGCTATATATAGGCTCAACACAAGGCCCCGTAACCAGGTGTTACGCGAAGGTTCCGCGGGTCGCGAAGCATCCCGAACAGATCCTTCCCGAATTCGGTTGAAGGCAATTCGGTAGCAACCGAAAAGCCCAGAATTCCGTGCACGCAACCTAGCTTGGTGCTATAACTGTAATAAAATATAGGAAAGCACCTAGCCTAGGAAATCAAGCAATTCATGCATGCATATAATTATCCTATGCTAGAAATAGCATAATAAAGTAAAGGCAAGCAAGCATAGCTGGCATAAGCCATCGTACTCTCACACGTCCCCCCCTCAAAGCTGGGTGGTGTGAGATACACCCTGCTTGACAAGATAGTCCTTGAGAGCACGGCGTGCGTCGCCCATATCAGCTTCTGCAACCCAACTGTCCTCAGTGGGGTCATATCCCTTCCAGCGTATCAGGAACTCGAGGGTCTTGCCGCTGCGGCACCGATGAGTGAGAACGCGCTCCACTTCATACTCGGGTTCATCCTGTACGAGAACAGGTGGTGGTGGTGGTAGCTGCCGTCCCTGGAACTGTTGGTTGGGGTTCTTGTAGGGCTTCAGTAGCTGGACATGGAAAGCATTGTGAAGCTTCCTCGTAGTAGGTAAGCGCAAGCGGAATGTAACTGGTGTCACCTGTGCCTCAACGAGAAAAGGACCACAGAAGCGAGGCCGGAGTTTGGATGGGAGGTGAGACAGGTTTAAGTTGCGTGTGTCAAGAAGCACCTGATCTCCGACTGCTACTGAATGATCACGTCGTTGGCGATCGGCATACTGCTTCTGGGAGTTTTGCATCGTGGTGAGACGTCGCTGAGTCTTCTCCCATAGCTGCTGCATGGTGGTGACAAAGTCATGTGCGGCTTGGACGTGTGCCGGTGTGGTTGGCTGCTGCGGTGTAAGTGGTTCCCGTTCGTAACACAGGAAGAAAGGAGTTTTTCCCTGTGGCCGCATGTGATGCGTTGTTGTAAGCAAACTCTAACGTCGGTAACTGTGTGTCCCAGTGGCTGACATCGTCCTTGCAAGCTGTGCGCAGTAACTATTCAACCACCTGATTGAGTCGCTCTGTCTGTCCGTCAGTCTGGGGATGGTATGCTGAAGACATTGCAAGCTTTGTCCCCAACAGTCCCATGAGCTCCTTCCAGAACTTACTCGTAAATTTTGGGTCTCTGTCTGAGATGAGTGTAGCGGGGATGCCGTGGATGGTGATGATGCGGTCGAAGAAGAGGCGAGCAGTTGCTTCAGCTGTAGCTGTGGCGTTGGTCGGTATGAAGTGACCCATTTTGGAGAACTTATCGATCACCACGAGGATGGAATCATGTCTCCGTGAGGTCGAGGGAAGTCCTGTGATAAAGTCGAGGCTTAGGCACATGAAGAAGCTTCCAGCTTTCCCTTCTTCTCCTTAGGCACATGAAACACCACCATGCAGCCGTAGGCTCTCAGAATGTTGACTACTGGTGCACTCCCATACCACTTGGTGTAGGGGACCCACTGCTTGTCCCTTACAGTCGCCAGCACCCTGTTCTTCACAAGGGCAACCTGCCAAAGTGCAGTCACCCAAAAAGGATCCAGTAGCCCTGCACACCCAAGGAGAGTGCGAGCACCTTCCTGCAGGGTCCGGTTGAACCGCTCAGCTACGCCGTTCTGCTGAGGGTTGTAGGGCACTGTGAGCTGATGGTTTCCCATAGGTCCTTGATGCAGCTGCTCTTCTCCTCCAAATCCCACAGCAGCAACTTCCCAAGCTTTGCACGGCAACTGGTTGGGCCGAAGATCACTTTGGCCTTGCATTTCTGCAGCCAGCGCACATAGAGGACGTTAGCGGAAGAACCTTCAACCAACAACACATTCCCCGGCCCCACAAGCTCCCCCTTTAGCTCCCATTACCTTGGCATTCCCCACACCAATCACAAGGAGCAAAGCACTTGAAGCGGAAGCCACAAAATTTATCTTCCCAAGGGGCTTTTCCTCATCAAGTAAATCTGCCCATGGGGTCATGTGACTTGTGCAACCTGAATCGATCACCCAGTGAGTGAGAGGGTGCATCACAACCTTCCCAACCGAACCCACATCACCTGCACTCCCTTGCACATCCTCAACCGTGAGGAACATCCTAGGGTCGGCTTTACCTTGTGCACCATCACTTTGTGGACGTGAACCTTGCACAGCACCACCTCGTGCACGTTCACCATTTGGCGGCTTCATGCCTGGAGGCGCCCATCCCTTAGGCCGGCTGAAACACTTGAACCATGGGAGACCAGCCTTCTTGCAGCACCTGCACGCACCCTCCATTCGGGTGCTCCCTCTACCACCAGAGCTTCCATGCCCCTTGTTATAGTCACCTTGACCTCTCCCTCTGCGAAAACATCTTCCGCGGCCTCGGCCTCTCCCACCCCCTCTTCCTTTGCTGCCTCCTACATCTCCATACCCCTCAGCAGATTTGTTGGCAGCACCACCTCCCGTGTGGCGCCCGGAGGCGCCCATCCCTCAGGCCGACTGAAACACCTGACCATGGGTGTCTAGCCTTCTTGCAGTACCAGCACGCACCCTCTATTCGGGTGCTCCCCCTGCCACCAGTGTCAGAATGTGATGTTTGTCTAGCCTGCAGTGGGGTATTCTATAGCGAGTACAACCCAAATTAGGGTTTGCTATATGTATCTCAACTGCTGCTAGTGAAACCCCCTTTTCTCGTTTCTAGCTTCTGCCTGCTGTTTTAACATGCTATCAGAGCAGGTCGACCCTCCTGGGTCGATCCTGTGGGTGGGCCCCATCCGATGCTTCCGCTGCTCTACTGCTTGTAGCGCGCCCCAAGCGCGTGCTGTTTCCTGCCTGCCGCGTACTCCGGGCGCACAGCGATTTTTCTTCCCACCGCGCGCTCGGGGCGCGCGGCGGTTTTTCTGCACCGTCGAACCGCGCGTCGCCCCCCCGCCGCCCGACGCGGCCCGCGCAACCTGCGCCAGGCCCGCGCGCGACCCGTATGGGTTGCGCCAGGCCCGCGCGCGGGCTGCCAGGCCAGCGCCAGGCCAGCGCGCGGACCGTACGGGCTGCGCCAGGCCCGCGCGCGGCTCGGGCAGCCAGCGCGCAGTTTGTACGGGCTGCACCAGGCCCGTACTATCTCCCCCCTTACCTCGCGCCGTCCCCCGAGCTTCTGACTGCGCCTCACCCCCGCTGGGGTTTGGGGGTTGCCCGCGCTCCTGTGTTAGGGTTTGGGGGTGGAGAGTATGGGGGTGTCGTGTGTGTGAGCCGTCCCCTTCTCCTCCTCCTCCTCCTCCGTCTCCCACTGCTGCAGCTGCCGCTGAGGGGGGTGGATGTGTTGGAGCTGTCGGAGTGGTTCGAGGGGGTGGCGTGTGAGCAGTGCTAGAGGTGCAGCAGGGAGTGTGTGAAAGGGGTGTGGGACAGTTGGGGAGGTTGACTGGAGGTAGCCGACTTGTCGTCCGCAGCGCCTGAAGTCCAGAGAGCCACGACCCCCTGTAGCCTGAGTAGTCTGGGGCTTTGCGCCCGGTAGCCACAGTGTGAGCATTCCTGGTAGCCCAGAGAGCCACGACCCCCTGTAGCCTGAGTAGTCCGGGGCTCTGCGCCCGGTAGCCACAGTGTGAGCACTCGTGGGAGCACAGAGAGCCAGCTGCGCCTGTCGCCGTGTAGTCCGGGTTTAGCCTGGTAGTGATAGTGCTGCGCACTCCTGCTGCCTGTGTGTCTGCAGCTTCAGCCGTCGCCTCCCATCTTCTCGCCCTCACAGTTTCTCCTCCTCCTCACTTGCTCTCTGTGATAGCCTCTAGCTTTGCTTATAATTATGAACTACTGCTCTGCCTGCTTGTTGTGTTGATTGTACCCCACTTTGACTATGGGGGTGTGTCAGAATGTGATGTTTGTCTAGCCTGTAGTGGGGTACTCTATAGCGAGTACAGCCCGAATTAGGGTTTGCTATATGTATCTCAACTGCTGCTACTGAAAACCCCCCTTTTCTCGTTTCTAGCTTCTGCCTGCTGTTTTAACAACCAGAGCTTCCATGCCCCTCGTTATAGTCACCTCGGCCTCTCCCTCTGCCAAAACCTCTCCCGCGGCCTCGGCCTCTTCCACCCACTCTTCCTTTGCTGCCTCCTGCAGCTCCATACCCCTCAGCAGTTTTGTTGGCAGGACCACGTCCCGTGTGGCGCCTGCGGAAGTCCTCCTGCAGAATCTGCTGCCATAGCCACTTAGTTGTCCACTGGTCCTGCTAAGTCTTGAGGGTGGGGATGAGGTTTTCCCACGAATTGTCAAGCACCGAGATGATCTAGGTGCACTGTTGCATCTCTGACACTTTGCTACCCACCGCTGCCATCCTCGCATAGGTGTCATTGATCTTGTCAAGGACCGGTTTCACATCGTCTCCTGGTCGCATGGAGAGGGCAGCCAACTTCTTCTCCAACACAATCACCATCGGCAGCGTGTTGGGCTGAATCACATCGCGCAGTAGCTTCCACGCCTTTGGTCCTGATTCATCGAGCTCCACCAAATCCTTGATGTGCTGGAACATGTCGTTGTTAAGTGACTGTAGGATTAGATCGTACACCAACGCGCTCTTCTCAATCCACCGATCGCGGGCTTATCCTTCCTCCGGAATCTTCTCTTCTCCCATAGCAATTTTCAGCAGCTTATAGCGCTTGAACGCACTCCGCATCCGCCCGCTCTATTCCTCATAGTTGGAGCCATCCAATGCCTCGATTTTGGATGGTGGCGGCTCATTCCTCTTCTCAGCTGCATCTCCACTTCCTTGACTCATCTCCTCTTCTCCCAATCACAAAGTTCAGCTCCCCCCTTGCTGTCCACACTGAATTCCTGTTGAGTGATGCTACCATTCGCATTCACGTCTGTCTGCCTCCCATCATATGTTCGTGCGTTGCATGCGTGTTGTGAGTGTGTGCAAGAATTTGTGTTTTGTGCGGTTTGGTTTTTCTGAGTGTGTGTGTGAATGTTATTTGGCTTGAGCAGATATCTGAAGTGACTCCTCTGCTCAAGAGCTTTCCGAGGAACCAAGTATCGCTTCAATCGGAGCACGAACTAGAAAGTTACGAACGTTGGAGTTCGTATGCTTTTGATATTTGGTTGTGGTGACTATGGGAAGTTGTGGGGTTGACTCAATATGGGGTACAGACTTTTGGGGGTTGGGAAATTCGTCTTTTCTACTGTAGTTGCTGCCAAATGGTTGGGAGAAACCAAACCAGGTTGGCAAGTGTGGCCAAGTTGGGTTGAGGTGGATTGTGGAGGTTGGGATAGTGACAAAGGTCAAAGTTGGGTTGCCTATGGGGAAGGGAATTGTATGGCATGGGGTTTCCTTGGTTGGGGACTCTCTTGGGACCTTCCCTCTCGTCCTCCTTATCCCTTCCACCTGGTTTAGTGCTACTCTAATTCTCTTGTGTGAACTTGTGTGAACTTTGTGATTGAGTTAAGTTCTTATGGCAGCATACCCCCCTGTGCGCCGAAATTGATAAGTCGAGATTTACTTCACCTCTTGATACGTTTCAACTTGGGAATTGTAGCCACGGAGTAGGGCTACAACATATATGAGTTTAGTGAAGTTTAGACTGTGCACTTTTCGTCGACGGCGTTTCTTGTGAGCGCAACTATTCTGTCCAGAAATAGGGACCAACGATTTTGAGAAATTTAGGCACCTAATCTTCATAGACTCCGTCCTTAGTCTCTAACAAGTGGTATCAGAGGTGATTAAGGACCTTGTGGGGAGTCTACTGAAGTGTGAAGACCCTCCTAGACCCACCATGGCCTGTGGGCGTGCCTAAGTGGAGTTCTGGAGGTTGGATGTGACTTCCGCTAAGGGGAAACTCTGCCGAAATTTCGTTGGCGCTGACACTTGTGAAGATTGTGTGGATCTACATTGTGACCAGCAAAAGGGGGAGCTGAAACCTCTGATTGGGAGCAGAGGAGATGAATCAAGGGAGTGGAGATGCAGCTGAGAAGAGGAGTGAGCCGCCACCATCCAAGATTGAAGCTTTGGATGGCTCCAACTATGAGGAATGGAGCGGGCGGATGCGGAGCGCCTTCAAGCGCTACAAGCTGCTGAAAATTGCAATGGGAGAGGAGAAGATGCCGGGGGAAGGAGATGCCCGCGATCGGTGGATTGAGAAGAGCGCGGTGCTGTACGACCTCATCCTCCAATCGGTCAACAACGACATGTTCCAGCACATCAAGGATTTGGTGGAGTTGGATGATTCCGGACCGAAGGCATGGAAGCTGCTACGCGACGTGATTCAGCCCAACACGCTGCCGATGGTGATTGTGTTGGAGAAGGAGTTGGCTGCCCTCTCCATGAAACCGGGAGATGATGTGAAACCGGTCCTTGACAAGATCAAGGACACCTATGCGAGGATGGCAGCGGCGGGCAGCGAAGTGTCGCAGATGCAACAGTGCACCAAGATCATCTCGGTGCTCGACAACTCGTGGGACAACCTCATCCCCACCCTCAACGTTCAGCAGGACAAATGGACGCCTGAGTGGCTACGGCAGCAGATTCTGCAGGAGGACTTCCGCAGACGCCACACGGGAGGTGGTGCTGCCAACAAAACTGCTGAGGGGTATGGAGCTGCAGGAGGCAGCAGAGGAAGAGGGGGAGGGAGAGGCCGAGGCCGTGGGAGAGGCTTTGGCAGAGGGAGAGGCCGAGGTGACTACAATGAGGGGCATGGGAGCTCTGGTGGCAGGGGGAGCACCCGAATGGAGGGTGCGTGCTGGTACTGCAAGAAGGCTGGACACCCGTGGTTCAAGTGTTTCAGCCGGCCTGAGGGATGGGCCCCTCCAGGCATGAAGCCGCCAAGTGGTGAACGTGCACGCGGTGGCGCTGTGCAAGGTTCAGGTGCACAAGGTGATGGTGCACAAGGTAAAGCCCACCCTGGGATGTTCCTCATGGTTGAGGATGTGCAAGGGAGTGGGGGTGATGTGGGTTCAGTTGGGAAGGTTGTGATGCACCCCCTCACTCACTGGGTGATCGATTCAGGTTGCACGAGTCATATGACCCCACGGGCAGATTTGCTTGATGAGGTAAAACCTCCTGGGAAGATCAAGTTTGTGGCTGCCGCTTCAGGTGCTTTGCTCCCTGTGATTGGTGTTGGGAATGCCAAGGTGATGGGAGCCAATGGAGAGCTTGTGGGGCTTGGGAATGTGCTGTTGGTTGAAGGTTTGTCCGCTAACCTTCTTTCTGTGCGCCGGCTGCAGAAGAGCAAGGCTGAAGTTACCTTCGGCCCAACCAGCTGCCGTGCAAAGCTTGGGAAGTTGCTGCTGTGGAACTTGGAGGAGAAGAGCAGCTGCATCAAGGACTTGTGGCAGCTGCCCATCATCCCTTGGAAGGGGAAACCACCAGCAACGGCAAAGGCAGCGGCAGCGGCTAAAGCAACTGCGGGAGGAGAGGAGACTGCACCAACTGCTGGGCCCCTGGATGCAGTCAAGAAGGTGCAGCAGCCACAACAGCCACATGGTGAGGTGCTTGCTGGTGTGGATGCGACAGCTGCATGGGCAAAGGCTTCATCTGGGAGTGGTGAGGCTGATTGGGAGACGTGGCATGAGAGGTTGTGCCATGTGAACATTCCTATGCTGCAGAAGTTGGTAAAGGATGGGTGCTTGAAGGGGCTGGAGGTGAAGGGGGGAGCAAAGGAGATTGGGAGCTGCCCTACCTGCCTTGAGACCAAATTCACGAAGTTTCCCTTCAGCAGCAGCACAGGACCAGCCAAGGCACCACTTGAACTAGTGCACATGGATGTGGTGGGCCCCACGAGGGCCCTTTCTCTCTCGGGCAGCCGCTACTTCTTGACGATTGTGGACGACCACACGCGTGCGGTGTGGGTGTACCCTCTCAAGACTAAGGGGGAGGTGGCAGCGGCTGTTCTTAAGGAGTGGATGCCGAGAGCACAAAGGGAAAGCGGACACAAGGTGAAGGTGATCCGCACTGACAACGGAGGAGAGTTCATCGGCGCTGATTTTGAGAAGGAGCTGAAGCGGAAGGGGATCCAGCATCAGCTCACAGTGCCTTACAACCCTCAGCAGAATGGCGTGGCTGAGCGGTTCAACCGGACCCTGCAGGAAGGTGCTCGCACTCTCCTTGGGCGTGCAGGGCTGCCGGATCCGTTTTGGGTGACAGCACTGCGGCAGGTCGTTGTTGTGAAGAACAGGGTGCTGGCGACTGTGGGGGACAAGCAGTGGGTCCCCTACACCAAGTGGTATGGGATTGCACCAGCTGTGAACATGCTGAGAGCCTTTGGGTGCATGGTGGTGTTTCATGTGCCTAAGGAGAAGAGGGGAAAACTGGAAGCTTCTGGGAGATGGGGTGTGCACTTGGGGCTTGCTAAGGATCACAAGGGCTGGCTGATTTGGGACTTGACCAGCCAGCAGCTGACTGTGTCAAGGGATGTGAAGTTCCTTGAGTCCTTGTACTACAAGGAGTGGAAGCAGCAGCAGCAGCAGAAGCTTCCAACGACACCGCTAATTGTCGAGGCCGATGAGGTGCAGCGGCCTTCAAGGCAAGTGGAGGTTTCTGTCTCTGAGAATGAGATCTCTGGGGTGACAGAGGATGGGGGAGAACCTGAGGTGGAGGAGCAGCAGCAGCAGCAACAGCAGCAGCAGCCGCAGCAGCAGGAGGAGCAAGGTGCTCCACAAGGTGCCGGACGTACGGCTGACCGTCCTAGGAGGGATGTGCGCCCTCCTAACAGGCTGACCTATGCAAGCCGTGGCAAGCCAAAGGTGGTAAGGGCTGGGAGTGTGGCTGAGCAGTGTGATGAGGATGAGATAGCACACTGCTACTGGGCAGCCGTCCCTGAGCCCAAGACGCTAGCTGAGGCATTGAGCGGGCCCGATGCTGAAAAGTGGAAGCAGAGTGTGAAGGAGGAGTATGATTCTCTGCTAGAGAATGAGACGTGGGAGCTGTGTGAGCTGCCACCCGGGAAGAAGGCCATTTCTTCCAAGCTGATTTTCAGGCACAAGTACGGACCTGATGGGGCGCTGACCCGCTACAAGTCAAGGCTTGTGGCTAAGGGGTCTCAGCAGACAAAGGGAAATGACTTCAACGAGCTCTATGCTCCTGTGGGGAAAGGCACAACACTTCGGGTGTCATTGGCAATGGCAGCATACCGTGGATGGCGGGTAAAGCAGATGGACATCACCACCGCCTTCCTCAATGGGATCATTCTGGAGGAGCTGTACATGTTACAGCCTGAGGGTTTGGATGATGGGAGCGGCAGGGTGTGCAGGCTGAAGAAGGCCATCTATGGCCTGAAGCAGGCTCCTCGTGCATGGTACCACAAGTTAGAGGAGACTCTGCTGGCTGGGGGTTTCAAGAAGAGTGAGTGTGATCACAGCTTGTTCCTGCTGCAGGAGAAGGAGCAGTTTCTCATGCTCCTGGTGTATGTGGATGACATCCTGCTCTTCTCTGAGTCGTCTGCAATGATTGAGCATGTGGAGGAGATGCTGGAGATGCAGTTTAAGTGCTCCAAGATGGGAGATGTGAAGTACTATTTAGGGATGCATGTGGAGAGGGACCTTGACAAGGGAGTGTTGAGGTTGCACCAGAGAAAGTATTGTGAGGGGCTGGCTGAGAAGTATGGGCTGCAAGATGGAGGAAAGCCAGCCACCCCACTGCCTTCGGGGTTCACTGTAGAGCCCTGTGCTGATGAGGAGGTGGTGGGTGAGAGTGACAGGAAACTTTTTCATTCCATGGTTGGGGCACTCAACTATGCGGCTAACCACACACGGCCTGACATTGCCTTTGCAACATCCAGGCTTGCCAGTGTGGTTTCACGCCCCAGTCATGAGCAGCTGGAAGCGGCCAAGAGGTTGGTCCGCTATGTGAGTGCAACGGCATCAGTGGGTTTGGAGTACAGTGCTGTGAGGCAGAGGCTGCAGAGGAGTGCAGCTGATTTGAGCAAGGGGGAGATGCTCCTGACCTGCTACACTGACGCTAGCTTCAACTCGGTGAAAGCGGATGGCACCAGCATTGGAGGCTATGTGTGCCTGTTCGGAGGTGGTGCAGTGAGCTGGCGCAGTAAGAAGCAGAATGAGGTGGGGCAGTCCTCGTGTGAGACAGAGTACATGGCCCTGCATCATGGGGCAAAGGAGGTGGTGTGGCTGAGGCGTTTGTTGGAGGAGATTGGAGTTGGTCAGAGGGAGCCGACTGTGATTTTCTGTGACAATGAGTCGGCGGTGAAGCTAGCGAAGAATGCTTGTCTTCATGGGCTGACCAAACACATCAGGCCTAAGTGGCACTGGGTGAGGAGGCTCCTGGACAAGGAGGTGCGGCTGGAGATTGTGAAGACCCATCAGCAGGCGGCTGACATTCTCACCAAGCGCCTGGCTGAATCTGAGCATTGGAAGGGCATGAAGCTTGCTGGGATGAGTGTGCATTGAGGATGCATGCTTGAGCTATGGCATGTGGGATGATGGTTGGCAGCCAGAGGGGGAGTTTGTTGAGTGATGCTACCATTCGCATTCACGTCTGTCTGCCTCCCATCATATGTTCGTGCGTTGCATGCGTGTTGTGAGTGTGTGCAAGAATTTGTGTTTTGTGCGGTTTGGTTTTTCTGAGTGTGTGTGTGAATGTTATTTGGCTTGAGCAGATATCTGAAGTGACTCCTCTGCTCAAGAGCTTTCCGAGGAACCAAGTATCGCTTCAATCGGAGCACGAACTAGAAAGTTACGAACGTTGGAGTTCGTATGCTTTTGATATTTGGTTGTGGTGACTATGGGAAGTTGTGGGGTTGACTCAATATGGGGTACAGACTTTTGGGGGTTGGGAAATTCGTCTTTTCTACTGTAGTTGCTGCCAAATGGTTGGGAGAAACCAAACCAGGTTGGCAAGTGTGGCCAAGTTGGGTTGAGGTGGATTGTGGAGGTTGGGATAGTGACAAAGGTCAAAGTTGGGTTGCCTATGGGGAAGGGAATTGTATGGCATGGGGTTTCCTTGGTTGGGGACTCTCTTGGGACCTTCCCTCTCGTCCTCCTTATCCCTTCCACCTGGTTTAGTGCTACTCTAATTCTCTTGTGTGAACTTGTGTGAACTTTGTGATTGAGTTAAGTTCTTATGGCAGCATACCCCCCTGTGCGCCGAAATTGATAAGTCGAGATTTACTTCACCTCTTGATACGTTTCAACTTGGGAATTGTAGCCACGGAGTAGGGCTACAACATATATGAGTTTAGTGAAGTTTAGACTGTGCACTTTTCGTCGACGGCGTTTCTTGTGAGCGCAACTATTCTGTCCAGAAATAGGGACCAACGATTTTGAGAAATTTAGGCACCTAATCTTCATAGACTCCGTCCTTAGTCTCTAACAATTCCCACAATGTTTTCACAAGTGTAGGGGCCAACGAAATTTTGGCAGAGTTTCCCCTTAGCGGAAGTCGCATCCAACCTCTAGAACCCTACTTAGGCACGCCTACAGGCCATGGTGGGTCTAGTAGGGTCTTTACACCTCAATAGACACTTCAAAACGTCCTCAATCAGCTCTGATAACACTTGTTAGAGACTAAGGACGGGGTCTATGAAGATTAGGGGCCGAAATATCTTAAAATCGTTGGACTAAAATTCTGGACAGAAACTTCGAGTTCACAAGAAACGCCGTCGACAAAAAATACACCGTTAATACTTCACAAGCTCAAATATGTTGTAGCCCTAGTCCGTGGCTACAATTCTCAATTTGAATTATACAGAAAGGTGAAGTATTTCTTGAGTTATGAATTTCGGCGCACTAGAGGGTATGCTGCCATAGCAACTTAACTCAATTAAAATTATCTCACAAGTTCACGCAAGAAAGTTAGAGTAGCAAGAACCAGGTTGAAGGGAAGAGGAGTAAGAGAGGGAAGGTCCCAAGAAAGTGCCCATCCAAGGAAACCCCATACCACACAATTTCCTTCCCTATAGGCACCCCAACTTTGACCTTAGTCACTTTCTCAACCCATGCCATCCACCTCACCCAACTTGGCCGCACTTGTCAACCTGGTTTGGCTTCTCCCAACCACTTGGCATCAACTACATTGATGGGGACGAATTTCCCAACCTTCAAAAGCCTGTACCCCATATTGATTCACTCAACAAACTTCCCAAAGTCGTCTCATCCCAATCAACACTTCGAACGAACATAACTTCGTCGTTCTTGCTCCGATCGCTACGATTCTTGGTTCGTCGGAAAGCTCTTGAGCAGGGGAATCACTTCAGATATCTGCCAAAGCCAAATAATATTCAAATTCACTCATAAAATCCAAACCACACCGAACACAATTCTTGCGCACGCTCATACCACGCATGCAATGCACAAATATATGATGGGAGGCAGACAGACGTGAATGCAAATGATAGCAACACATAACACCATCGGTGCTTGGGGTCAGCGTGCATGTCGAGGTCGAGCTCCAGCAACTCCTCATCGTCCTCGGCGACGTCATGCGCCAGGTCATCGGCGTCAACGTCATACACCGTTGTGAAGGCAGCGAGGATGAAGAAGTCAGGTGGCCTCTGAAGTCGGCCCGTACACCGTGGTCCACCCTGGACTTCCACCACGTTGTTGTTGGTGGACTCCTCGGCGTCTCCGCCATTGTCACTGTCATCGCTGCCCTCATCGTTCTGCTGCACCACTGTCGGCATCTTCGCCGACTTCTCCCCTGCAGTCGACTTCTCCCCCACCAACTTCTCCCATGCCGACTGTCCTTTCGCCTTTTATAGTCACAATAGGCTCCAATTTGCCTAAAATGAAAGCTAGAGTGCAAAGTCGGATTTTTGCACAGCGGCTTTAAACGTTCATAGCGTCGGTTTGAACGAACGGCACTATGGCAGCCACTATAGTCTTAGAACACAAGATAGGAAGAGTTAAGAAGAGTTACGAGTTGGGAATGACTCCTACCTCCTACAAACCCCAAGAGCCGAAGTAAAGTGATGTGGAACAGTGCCACACTGTCCCCAACCACGAAGGGTCTCGAAACTACCCTTCACAAGGGCCTACACTTGTTATGTGATGCTATCACTTGCATTCACATCTGTCTGCCTCCCATCACATGTTCGTGCATTGCATGCGTGGTGTGAGTGTGTGCAAGAATTTGTGTTTGATGTGGTTTGGCTGTTCTGAGTGTGTGTGAATGTTATTTGGCTTGAGCAGATATCTGAAGTGACTCCTCTGCTCAAGAGCTTTCCGACGAACCAAGTATCGCTTCAATCGGAGCACGAACAAGAAATTTATGAATGTTGGAAGTTTGTATGCTTTTGATATTTGGTTGTGGTGACTATGGGAAGTTGTGGGGTTGACTCCATAAGGGGTATAGAATTTTGGGGGTTGGAAAATTCGTCAACATCACTGTAGATGCTACCAAGTGGTTGGGAGGAGCCAAACCAGGTTGGCAAGTGTGGCCAAGTTGGGTAAGGTGGATGGCATGGGTTGGGAAAGTGACAAAAGTAAAAGTGGGAGGGGATTTGATGTGCTTATGGGGTTTCCCTGGTTGGGAACTCCTTGGGAACCTCCCCTCTTGTCCTCCTCTTCCCCTCCTACCTGTTTCTAGCTACTTCAACTTTCTTGTGTGAACTTGTGAGTTAACTGTGATTGATTTAAGTTCCTATGGCAGCATACCCCCTAGTGCCCCGAAAATTATAACTCAAGAAATACTTCACCTTATTGTACGATTCAAATTGGGAATTGTAGCCACAGACCAAAGCTACAACAAATTAGTTTGGTGATGTTTTTACAGAGAACTTTTCATCGACGGCGTTTCTTATGAACTCGAATTTTCTGTCCAGAAACTAGGCCCAACAATTTTGAGATATTTCGGCTCCTAATCTTCGTAGTCTCCGTCCTTAGTCTCTAACAAGTGGTATCAAAGCTGATTCAGGACTTTCTGGAGAGTCTACTAAAGTGTGAAGACCATCCTAGACCCACCATGGCCTGTGGGCGTGCCTAAGTGGAGTTATGAAGGTTGGATGTGACTTCCGCTAAGGGGAAATCCTGCCGAAATTTCGTTGGCGCCGACACTTGTGAAAATATTGTAGGACTTCGGTGTGGACAGCAAAGGGGGGAGCTGAAATCTGTGATTGGGAGCAGAGGAAATGAATCAAGGGAATGGAGAAGCAGCTGAGAAGAGGAGTGAGCCGCCACCATTTAAAATTGGGGTATTGGATGGCTCCAGTTACGAAGAATGGAGCGGGCGGATGAGGAGCGTCTTCAAACGCTACAAGCTGCTGAAACTTGCAATGGGAGAAGAGAAGATGCCCGAGGAAGGAGATGCTCGGTATCGGTGGATTGAGTGGAGCGCGGTGTTGTTTGACCTCATCTTGCAATCGGTCAACAACGACATGTTCCAGTACATCAAGGACTTGGTTGAGTTGAACGACTACAGTCCAAAGGCGTGGAAGCTACTGCGCAACATGATTCAGCCCAACACGCTGCCCATGGTGATCTCCATGCAATTGGGAGATGATGTGAAGCCGATCCTTGATAAGATCATGGACACATATGCGAGGATGGCAGCGGCGGGCAGCCAGGTGTCGCAGATGCAGCAATGCACCAAGATCATCTCGGTGCTCCACAACTCGTGGGATAACCTCATCCCCACCCTCAACGTTCAGCAGGACAAGTGGACGCCTGAGTGGCTACAGCAGCAGATTCTGTAGGAGGACTTCCTCAGGTACCATACGGGAGGTGGTGCTGCCAACAAAACTGCTGAGGGGTATGGAGCTGCAGGAGGCAGCAGAGGAAGAGGGGGAAGGAGAGGCCGAGGCCACGACAGAGGCTTTGGTAGAGGGAGAGGCCGAGGTGACAACGAGGGGCATGGGAGCTCTGGTGACATGGGGAGCACCCGAATGGAGGGTGCGTGCTGGTACTGCAAGAAGGCTGGACACCCATGGTTCAAGTGTTTCAGTTGGCTTGAAGGATTGGCGCCTCTAGGCATGAAGCCGCCAAGTGGTGAACGCGGACGAGGTGGCGCTGTACAAGGTGAAGGTGCACAAGGCAAAGCTGACCCCAGGATGTTCCTCATGGTTGAAGATGTGAACGAGAGTGAGGATGATGTGGGTTTGGTTGGGAAGGTTGTGATTCACCCCCTCACTCAGTAGGTGATCGATTCAAGATGCACAAGTCACATGACCCCACGGGCAGATTTGCTTGACGAGGTAAAGCCCCCTGGGAAGATCAAATTTGTGGCTGCTGCTTCAGGTGCCTTGCTCCCTGTGATTGGTGTTGGGAATGCCAAGGTGATGGGAGCCAAGGGGGAGCTTGTGGGGCTTGGGAATGTCCTGTTAGTTGAAGGTTTATCCGCTAACCTTCTCTCTGTGCGCCGGCTGCAGAAAAGCAAAGCCAAAGTTACATTTGGCCCAACCAGCTGCCGTACAAAGCTTGGGAAGTTGCTGCTGTGGGATTTGGAGGAGAAGAGCAGCTGCATCAACGACCTGTGGCAGCTGCCCATCATCCCTTGGAATGGGAAACCACCAGCAACGGCAACGGCAGTGGCAGCGGCTAAAGCAACTGCGGGAGGAGAGGAGACTGCACCAACTGCTGGGGCCCTGGATGCAGTCAAGAAGGTGCAGCAGCCACAGCACCCACATGGTGAGGTGCTTGCTGGTGTGGATGTGAGAGCTACATGGGCAAAGGCTTCACCTGGGAGTGGTGAAGCCAATTGGGAGACACGGCACGAAAGGATGTGTCATGTGAACTTTCCAATGCTACAGAATTTGGTGAATGATGGGAGCTTGAAGAGGCTAGAGGTGAGAGGGGCAGCAAAGGAGATTGGGAGCTGCCCTACATGCCTTGAGACCAAATTCACGAAATTTGCCTTCAGCAGCAGCACAGAACCAGCCAAGGCTCCACTCGCGCTTGTGCACATGGATGTGGTGGGCCCCATGAGGGCCCTTTCTCTCTCGGGCAGCCGCTACTTCTTCACCATTGTGGACGACCACATGCGTGCGGTGTGGGTCTACCCTCTGAAGACCAAGGGGGGGGTGGCAGCGGCTGTTCAAGGAGTGGATGCCGTGAGCTCAAAGGGAGAGCGGACACAAGGTGAAGGTGATCCGCACTGACAACGGAGGAGAATGTTAGAATTTAGCAGCAGGAAATGGATCAACTATGAAAGAGTTGGGTACAAGTATGAAACCCTAAAAGGGGTTGTACCCCATATTGGCTACCCCACTACAGCCTACACATATATAACATGCATATACTTTGACACACCTCCATAGGAAAAGTGGGGGAGAGCAAGGGGTCACAGGACAAGTCAAGAGAAGCAAAGCAAGCTCACGGTGGATCACAACGTCACCACACACACTGAGCACAAGCAAAGGGCCACAAGGCCAGTTTACATGCAGAGGTATATATGCAATAACAATAGCACAGTAATCTCTACCTAGCCGAGCAAGCATGTAGGTATATATATAGATCACAGTACAAGCAAAGTCTGCAGCAAGTGAGGAAAAGTGGGCACAAGGCCTAACAAAGTGCAGAAACGCTGATGATGACCAGACGGAAGTGCCTTGTGTGAGGAGCACGGACTGGAGCATAGAACGAAGCACATCGCTCTACGTTACTTCCTGGCTCGAGAGTTGCAGCAGGGTGGTCAGCTTCGTCTTGCTTACGTGGCCACTCGGGTCAACACTGCTGATACACTCTCCAAGTTCGTAGAGAACGAGGGGAGGTGAAGACCCAACAGTGAGCCAGACGGGACCACCGGACACGACAGAACCGTAGAGGAGTGCGCATGGACTGGACCCCCAGAGGGGTCTTCCAGGGAGACTGCAACCGGCCAACTGAGCGGCGTGAGTGTTGTGCAGTTGCGAAAGGAGCGGGAAGCTCCCGAGTCAAGCATGAAGGTGTGCAAGGCCGTAGCAGGCGCATTACCAGAGAGAGCAGACTCACCAACACCTGGAGCAGTGGACTCACTAGCGCCTAGAGCAGCAGCCTCACCGGCGTCTGGAGCAGGGGACACACCAGAACCTAGAGCAGCAGCCTCACCAGCACCTAGAGCAGCAGGCTCTATACCTAGGTCAGGCGGTACGCACAAATAACAGGCACGGTCAGCACTAGTAGGCAATGCATACATGGCAGTGAGAATAGCATCATAGTCAAGAGCAAAGACATCTACCCTCTGTCCAAGCAGCTCCAGCCATGTGGGGAGCTCAGCCTTGTCGCCAAGCTCGGTACGCCAGGCATCGCTCAGACGGGCGAAGCAGCGGGACTGTGTGTGACCAGGCGTCCCGCAAGCCTGACCAGCCCGATCACCTGTGCGAATGACGTACGGGCAGCGAACGGTACTCAAAGACCCTCTACTCTCAGCGTACCACTCACGAAGCTGCTGGGGCGTAAGTGTCTTGCGCGGACGCCGCTGCAGCTGCAGCTGGCCACTGCCAGACGCTCCCTCGCGAGCTTGTTTTGAGATGTTGTGTGCATCAGTGCGGCCATAGGGTCCAATTAGTAAGTGTAAAGATGCAATGCATCTACTATGCAAGTAGGCAGGTTCAAATAAGAGTTTGAAGTGACCTATGTTTACTAATGTATTGCTGGTAATTGCGTAGGCTGTAACCGAGTGCTATTGTATGTTGTGTCAAATCATCGAGGGCGTGTTCCTACAATCTTTTATCAGACTTGGGTGGTTCAATGCGTTTCAGTGCAATCAAATGTGATTACGTGCGTTACAGAGCGGTGCGACGCGATCCTGGCAAAAGGTTTTCCTGATAAGAGGCTGTAGGAACACGCCATGAGTGCTATCGAAGCTCATCATCAAACAAGTGAGAAGAAACAAGGAATGAGATGAACTATGAATAAATTGGGTACAAGTACTAACCCTAATTGGGTTGTACCCCTTATGGACTACCCCACTATAGCCTACACAATATGCATGAGCTATAATGTTCTGACACACCCCCATAGGCAAAGTGGGGGAGAACAAGGGGTCACAAGACCAGTCAAGCAAAGCAAAGCAAAGCAAGCTCAGGGTGGATCACAAAGTCACCACACATTCCGAGCACAAGTTCAAGGCCACAAGGCCAGTTCACATGCAGGAGTACATATATATAAGAAAGGCTAGACAAGCAAGAGCAGGTATATATATATGTAACAGTACAAGCAAGGTCAAGAGGTGAGCAAGTGAGGCAAGGTAGGCACAAGGCCCAGCTGAGTACAGAAGCGCTGATGGTCACAAGGCGCAAGCTCCTTGGTGAAGATATCAGCAGTGTTGTCCTCAGAGGCCACGTACGCAAGACGCAGCTGACCACGCTGCTGCAGCTCACGAGCAAGAAAGTAGCGGAGAGCAATGTGCTTCGTTCTGTGCTCCAGTCGCTGCTCCCGACACAAGGCCAGCATGGCCTTGTTGTCTACGTACAGCACTGGAGGAGAACGAGGCAACTCTCCGAGGTCAGTCAGCAGGTAGGTGAGCCAGCGAAGCTCCTGTGCAGCCATGGCTCCTGCGTAGATCTCAGCCTCACAACTGGAGCCGAGAACAGAAGACGAGCGAGTAGCCCGCCACGAAACAGAGCCGGAACCAAGGCTGAAGGTGTAACCCTGTGACGACCGCTGCGTAGCCTGGTCGTCAGCCCAAGAAGCGTCTGCGTGCCCAGTAAGGACCACTGGACTCTGCCCTCCAAGCACAAGCCCCATGCCCGACGTACTGCACAAGTAGCGCAACACCCTCTTCGCTGCAGCCATGTGCTCCGGTCTGTGTCTCCCAGGAGCAACATAGCGTGCAAGAATGCTAAGAGGGTATGCAAGGTCAGGTCGTGTGCAGGTCATCAGGTACATGAGGCAGCCAACAAGCTCTGGGTACGGGCCACTCGACTCTACGGACTCATCCGAAGGCAGAGCTGAGAGCGAGTGGCGAGTAGGCAGAGGAGTGGCCTGAGGCGAGGAGTACGTGAAGCTGAAGCGCTGAAGGACCTGCTGCACCATGTGTGACTGAGTCAGGGTAATGGTGCGGCGTGCTCTGTCCCGAGTGATCTGCAAGCCAAGGTAGCTGCGCAGTTCACCCAGGTCAGTGCACGTGTGTCTCTTCTGCAGCTCGGACTTCACGTGGGCTAGTCCTGCAGTGTCAGCTGTGGCAAAGACCAAGTCGTCGACGTACACGAGGATGTAGAACGGCGGCAAAGAAGTGTCGGTGCGCAGAAACAGCGACGGGTCGGCAGTAGAGGGAGCAAACCCAAGAGCCGCAAGTGTAGTCCTCAGTGTGTCGTGCCACTCACGCGGTGCCTGGCGGAGACCGTAGACTGGCCGCCGTAGGCTCCACTGGGTGCCAGGAGGAAAAGACCCAGTGAAGCCAGGTGGGCGACGCAGCCAGATCTCCTCGTGCAGGCTGCCCTGCAAGAAAGCAGTGCTGAAGTCAAGAGAGTGTAGCTCGTAGTCACGGTGAGCAGCTACGTGCAGCAGTACCCGAAGAGTGGTCATCTTCGGGGTGGGAGAGAAGGTCTGAAAGTAGTCAACTCCCTGCCGCTGACTGAAGCCACGAGCCACGTAACGCGCCTTGAAGACAGGCGGAGAACCCGGCGGTCGCTTCACCCTGAAAATCCACATGCCACTGACGATGTTCGCCCCAGGAGGGGGAACAGCGTCAACGTAGGTGCCTGTGGACTTCCAGGAAGCCATCTCTGCGTCCATAGCTGCCTGCCACTGAGAGGAGTAGGGACCCTCTATCGCCTCCGCGTAAGAGCGCGGAGTCGGGATGTCAAGTGCATCCGGGTCTCCCTCAGGGGTAAGCAGTACGGACACGAGATGAGGTGAAGCAGCGGCCAAGCACTGGAACTCCTCCTGCCTGTCCTCAAGGACGTCCGTGCCAAGGGCACACTCACCCCCGACGGACGGAGGACAGACAGACTCAGACTCAGCAACAAGACTGGCGACGTAGTCTAGGCGACAGCGAGCAGCAAAGTCGACGAGCTCAGCAACTAGGGCAGACGCAGCAGTGGACTCAAAGGAAGGGTCAGTGACAACAGTAGCAAGGAGACGCGTGACAGTAGGACTGGCAGCACGAAGAGAGTCCGACTCCGGGTCGGCAAGAGCAGGAAGAGAAGACTCAGGAGGAGAAGGCAAAGGGGCACGCAGAGGAGCAGTGGACGGACGCAGAGACATCCGGTGCGTGCCAGGGACAGGAGGAGGACGCTGACGCGAACCGCGACCACTAGTGCGAGCAGCACGGACAGGCGACGCAGGGCGAGACGCAGGCTCACGACGCTCAGCAAGACCTCCAGTAGGACCAGTGTAGGGAGACGGAGCAGGCAGTGGGGAGGCCGGCTGTAACTGTAACTGCGACGGGACAGGCTGTGGACACTCTAAGGGAGGGGGAGGACCAGTGGAAGGCGGGAGACCAAGAACCTGCTGAAGGAGCGGAACGAAGTACGGCCGAGGCCGCGCGGCGACTCCAGACACAGGAGGGACAGCACCAGCACCCGTAGCAGCTCCAGCTCCAGAACCCCCAGCAGCACCGCCTACAGGACCGACAGCAGTAGCCTCCGCGCCAACACCCGCAGCAACTCCAGCTCCAGAAGTACCCGCAGGTCCAGCAGCTCCAGTACTCCCAGTACGAGCACCTCCGGGACCCGTGGCACCAGCTCCCTCAGCAGCAACAGAACCTCCAGTACCCGCAGCACCTCCAGCTCCAGCAGCTCGCCTCCAGCGCCGGGCAAACCACTCACGCAGCTCCTGGGGAGAGAGTGGCTCCCGGCGAGAAGGAGCACCCGGAGAACCGCCAGGCACAGCACCACCAGGCGTAGCACCCCCAGGCTCAGCACCTCTAGGCGTAGTACCCCCAGGCTCAGCACCCCCAGACGCAGCACCCCCAGGCTCAGCACCTCCAGGCGTAGTACCCCCAGGCTCAGCACCCCCAGTCGTAGTACCCCCAGACTCAGCACCCCCAGACTCAGCACCCCCAGGCTCAGCACCCCCAGGCGTAGCACCCACACGCTCAGCACCCCCAGAGTCAGCACCCCCAGGCTCAGCACCCTCAGCAGCACCAGAGTCACCAGCGACCTCGACAGGCTCAACAGCGTCTACCTGGGACACACCTGAAGGGGCAGGACCCTGAGGGGGGAGGGGGTCTACCGGGGGGGAACCTGGTACAAGGAAGAGCGGTGGCGGGGGGAGGGACGGAGTGCGGTAGGGGAAGAGGCGGTAGTAGGGGACCGACTCGTCGAACGTGACGTCCTGGGAGGACAGAACACGGCGAGAGGTGGGGTGGTAGAACTGCCACCCTGGGGCGTCAGGGGGGAAACCCAGGAAGACGCAAGGAGCAGCACGAGGGGACAGCTTGTCCGCAGACAAGTCGCGGACAAACGCCCGAGATCCCCAGACACGGAACGCAGACGCATCGCCAACCTTCCCCGTCCACAGCAAAGCTGGGGAGGTCTCCGGCATGGAGACCCTGGGCTGAAGGTTGATCTGATGCGCCGCGTACCGAACCGCAAACGGCCACAGAAAATGGGGGGCAGCCGCATGCATCATGGACGTACGGGCAACGTCCATGACCATGCCAATGCGGCGCTCAGCAATCCCATTTTTCTGTGGAGAGTCCGGAAGCGTGAAGGTTTGGCGGATGCCTCGTGCACGACAGTAGGCTCGCAGAAGGCCAGAGGAGAACTCTCCGCCTCTGTCAGAGTGCAGACGCAGAACAGGAAAGTCCGAGCCGAAGCTCCGCCTGAGCTGGAGACGAGCTGCGCGGATCCAGTCGATCAACACCTCACTGACATCACCCTTGCTGCGCAAGGGGAAGACTGTGGTGTAACGCGAGTAGTCGTCAACCACCAGCAGGAAGTAGCGCTCGTGACCCTGTCCACGGACGCGGGCCGGGCCCCACACGTCCATGTGAAGCGTCTGCAGCGGGGCCTCTGTCGGAGGAAACTGGGAGGAGTGAGGGGTAGCCCGCTGCCGTCCCTCGACACAGGGGACGCAGGTAGGGCCAGGCCCCGGAGGAAGGGGAGGGAGGGACCGGGGAAGACCAGAGACAAGGACACGGGAGGCCATGCTCCGGAGACGAAGCAGGGAGGGGTGACCAAGGCGGTGGTGCCAGAGGAGAGTCTCGTGAGACAGGAGGCGACACGAGCAGGGGGCAGACTCAGGACCAGACCTGGACGCTGCAGCAAACACCTGACCCGACGCAGCTACCTGACCAGACGCAGGGACTGGAGGAGACACAGTGGTCAGTGTGTACAGGCTCGACCCTGGCCGACGTGTAAACGTGGCCTGGTGTCGGCCTGTCCGAGTGTCCGTGGAGTGGGTCACCCGCTGACTCGCAGGAGTGAACTGGTGAACCCCCGCATCCTGTAGGTCAGCACCACTCACCAAGTTCGTAGAGAACGAGGGGAGGTAAAGACCAGAGAGGGTGCCAGAGGGGGCCGCCGGACACGGGAGGACAGTGGAGAAGTGAGCAAGGACAGGACCCCCAGAGGGGTCTGCCAGAGAGACCGCAACTGGCCGGCCAAGCGGCGTGAGTGTGGTGCGGTCTCGAAAGAAGGAGCGAGAAGCCCCCGAGTCAAGGGTGAAGGTGTGGGAGGCCGAAGCCGACGCAGAACCTGAGAGAGCAGACTCACCAGCACCTGAGGGAGCAGACGCACCTAGAGCAGCAGCCTCGCTAGCACCTAGAGCAGCAGCCTCACCAGTACCTAGAGCAGCAGTCTCAATGCCCGGGTCGGGCGGAAAACACCGGTAACAGTCACCCTCATCACTAATAGTCACAGTATACATGGCAGCAAGAATAGCATCAAAGTCAAGGTCAAAGACAGCTACACCCGCCCTAGACAGCTCACCCCAGCGGGGGATCTCAGTGGCCTCAGGGAACTGGTGACGCCAAGCGTCCGTCAGGCGGTCAAAGCAGCGCTGGGTGGAGTGCGCACCCCCGCACTGCTCACCCGCGCGGTCGCCGGTGCGCAGGACGTAGGTGCACGGACCAGTACCCCCACCCCTCTGGCGTGCAGTGTACCACTCACGGAGCTGCTGAGGGGAGGGGATGTCACGAGTGCGCTGCTGCTGCTGCTGCTGCTGCTGCTGCTGCTGGCGCTGACCACCACCGGAGCCGACCCTCTGCGCAGCGCCACCCCAACCAGCTCCACCTCCTCCGCCGCCTCCTCCTCCACCGCCGCCACCTCCGCTCCCTCCGCCACCGCCGCTGCCGCTTCCGCCTCCACTGCCGCCACCGACACCTCCACCCCCGCCACCACCCCCACCGCCACCCCCACCCCCTCCACCGCCCCCACCGCCGCCTCCACCGCCCCCGCTAGCTCCTCCAGCGCCCCTGCCCCCCTTGCCCTTGCCAGGGCGGCGTCTCCCGCTAGGGGTAGACGCTGCCCCAACCGACTCCAAACCAGCGAGGTCGGCCGCAGCAGCAGAGGCAACAGAGGGCAAAAGAGGGGAGGGGGAACACCCCTCAAAGATGGGGGTGCAAGGGTCACCACGAGAGGCTCCTACAGCGACTATGCTCTTTTCTGCTGCTAGGAGGGCCTTCTCGAGGAGGTCAACAGTGAGAGTGGTGGGGCAAACCGAGAGGAAGTGGTCCCTGACTACGCGAAGGGAGTCAGGGAGACGGGTGACTATGTAGTAGAGGGTGATGTACATAGGGGGGGGGTTCTTGGCGCAGAACTCAGCAGGAAGCGCAGCGCGGTAGCGAGTGTCACTAGTGCGGAGGTGCGTAATGAGGTCAGCGACTGTGGGAAAGGCAGCAAGGTCAGGGAAGAGGTACGGTAGCATGAGGCGGCTCAGTGCAGCAGTGGCAGGGGAGGAGTAGCAACTACAGCGGCGTACAAGGTCTGAGCACTCTTGTACTGGCTAAAGTGCGCACGCTCAGAGGTAGGCAGGTGGCGACGCACAGCAAGACGTGCAGCAGCATCGCGCGTGGCCCACTGTGAGCGAACAGTGGCGTCAGCATCAGCAGCGGGGGCAGGAGAGGCACCAGAAGTGAGGTCAAAGAGGGAGAGGCCGTCTGCCCTATCGCACTGTAAGAAAAGCTGCAGGTCATCTATCCAGACTTCAAAGTCAATGGCCCGACCCTCAGCGTCAAAAGCGAGGACACTAGGGGTAGCCATGACAGCAGTAGACTAGTAGCGCAAACAGTAGGGTGAGGGCAGTGCTGTGAGAGAGGCGCTGCTCTTACCGGACAGGGCGGCTCGGGCGGCACGGCTGCAGGGCGGCGGCTGGGCGGCTCGGCTGCAGGGCGGCTTGGCTGCTGGGCTGCTCGGCGGCTCGGCTGCTGGGCTGCTCGGCGGCAGGGCGGCTCGGCGGCTCGGGTGGCTCGGCAGCAGGGCGGCTCGGCGGCCCGGCGGCTCGGCTGCTGGGTGGTTCGGCGGCCCGGCGGCTCGGTCGCTGGGCGGCTTGGCGGCTGCGGCTCCTGATCAGGGACGGCGGAGGGGCCGGTGGGAGGCGGCGTCGGAGCCGGGAAGGGTGGCGCCGGGGCCGTAGGAGTAGGCGCCGGGGTCGTAGGAGCAGGGGCCGGGGCCGTAGGAGTAGGCACCGAGGCCGCTGCAGGGGAGGGCGACGACGGGGCCGCAGGTAGGGCGGCGACGGGGCCGCAGGTAGGGCGGCGACGGGGCCGCAGGTAGGGCGGCGACGGGGCCGTAGGTAGGGCGGCGACGAGGCCGCAGGTAGGGCGGCGACGGAGCCGCCGAAAGGGGCGGCGACGAGGCCGCAGGTAGGGCGGCGACGGGGCCGCGAAAGGGGCGGCGCGACGGGGCCGCGAAAGGGCGGCGCGACGCGGCCGCGAAGGGCGGCGCGACGGGGCCGCGAAAGGGCGGCGCGACGCGGCCGCGAAGGGCAGTGCGACGGGCCCGCTAAGGGCGGCGCTAGGGGGCCGTGAGGGGCCTAGTGAGGGCGCGACGGTGATGAGAGCACACCGGGCGCGACTCGGGCCGGAGCGAAGCGCGCTCCGGGCAGGAAAAAAAAAAAAACTCGTAGTGGTGGGCCCTAGGAATCGTTCCCGTTAGGGAACCTGCTCGATACCATGAGAAGAAACAAGGAATGAGATGAACTATGAATGAATTGGGTACAAGTACTAACCCTAATTGGGTTGTACCCCTTATGGACTACCCCACTATAGCCTACACAATATGCATGAGCTATAATGTTCTGACAACAAGTACTCGCTTATGGGAGGAATGGAAGCAGGTTCAAATAAGAGTTTGAAGATGTTAGGCCCCTTGGCTTAAATTCTCTAAAGAATAGCGGGGTCAACTGAGCCGATGATGAAAACGCGGCGGAAGACTTAGAGGAAGAAAGGATTAGCGAAATAGGCAAAGAAATAACCGAGTACGGTAATGGTTGAATGAGAATTGGTTGATATTGGGGAATAGAAGCAAGGTTGATATAGCATGCAAGATCAAATGATGGAAAGTACGTCGTGGGACTAGAAAGTAGAAACAAGAAAAGTAGAGTGCCACGTGGCACAAGGAAATCAAGGAAGATGAGGATAAGGGTGAGTTGGAAAGTACTGTTCAAAGGGAACAGTAAACCCCCCCGCAACATCACCCCCCTCCCAAAAAGGCGACGTCCGCGGCGCCTGCAGACTGAAGGTTCGCTTGGAGGCAAGCGTTGTCGGGAGACAGCGAGGGCGAAGGAACCTAGCTATCGTCGGCTGCATTGTAACCATGCCAACGAACCAAGAAGTCGATGAAAGAGACGCCCCCTTGGAGACGGCGACGGTGCCTGAGGATGCACTGGATCTGATAGTCGGGCTCGTAGGTGTCAACAGCTACCGGCAGTGGAGTGCGATCACGGCCCGAGAAGGTGGCATTGGGATCGGTGTATGGATGAAGGAGAGACACGTGGAAGGATGTGTGCATGCAGAAATGAGCAGGAAGGCGGAGGCTGTATGCGACTGGACCAAGTGTGCGCTCAATGACAAATGGACCAATGAAGAATGGGCGATGCTTGCTGTCGTGAGGCAGTCAGAGGTTGCGGCTGTCGAGAAGGACATGGCCAACGTCGACTGCGGTTGGTGGTGCGTGCCATGCGTGCATTTGCGAGCTCAAGGCGTGTCCAGCGCGTACGTTTACAGCTCACTTCCAGGTACAATTACCACTTTTCTCAAGTGTAACCACGAATTTACATTTTCTTCGGACTCGTACACCACAGATTCGTAAAATACGGACATGGTCCATACGTGCGACCACTCGTGAAGATGATGTGCAACGCACTTAAAAAATTACACATTCCGATGTGTACGCATCTGTAGTGCTACAGTACTGAGCGAATTAAACACTACAGTTCGCGAGAATATGATGAGTCTAGCAAAAAAATATTTCTGCACTTTAGATTTCCGCGACATTCTTTCACGATTCTAGTTACAGAGATGTGCTGTCGCCACCGTCGCGCATCTTACTGTCTAAAGTGTGTGAGTGGTGGTTTGTGTCTGCCGGTGATTTTTTGGACTCGAAACTTTGATGGTACACCTGGGGGTACCGTTTCGGTGTATGATAACAAATACGTGAAAAAATAGTAAAAACTCCTTAGTGTACGCGCTGGACACGCCCTCAAGGTGCTTCCTCACGTGATCATGAATGAAGGTGAGATGCTGGTGGAAGTTGTCCGCACGAGGGACTGTGGGCATGAGATCGACACGAGTGGGGACATTGGGGTGCTGACTGTACACTGCAAAGAACGATGACATGCCTATGGACGAGTGGTGCGTATTGTTGTATGCAAACTCGGCCATGCTCAGCTTCTTGTCCCATGCGGCTGCGTCGTGCATTGTGATGTTGCGAAGAATCTGCACCAACGTCTGGTTCACGCGTTCGGCCTGTCCGTCTGTCTCTGGATGGTACGCAGACGACATGGCTAAGCGAGTCCCAAACAGTGCGAAAAGCTGCTTCTAGAACTTTGAATTGAAACGAGGGTCGCGGTCGGAAATGATGCAATCTGGAACATTGTGCAGTTGGACTACGTTATCTAGGAACATCGTTGCGGCTTCCTTTGCAACGATGTTCCTTGCACCTTGCCGTGCATGGGGATGACGTGCGCTGCTCGAGAAAACTTGTCGACTACCACGAAGATGGCGTCGTGACCCCTAACTGTGCGTGATAAAGCCATGATGAAGTCCATCGTAATTATCTGCCAAGGGCGGTCGGGTGGTGGAATCAGCTGCAAAAATCCTGCTTTGCGCTAGCGAGAGGACTTCGTACGCTGACACGTGTCGCACGAGCGAATGTAATCCTCTACGTCTGCTGCAATCCCTGGCCAGAAGTACGTGCGACAAAGCGTCTTAGCCGTCTTGTCTGCCCCGAAATGACCTGCACTAATGACATCGTATGCCTAGGAAAGAAGGAGCTGTCGAAGAGGGCGGTAGGCTGCAACCCAAGTCCGTGTTGTACCCTTCCGTATGTAGACACTACCCTGCACCTCTACTCTTGTGGGCGGCTGCGGCGCAAAGTCAGGATCGACTGTGTAACCGTGCTTAAAGAGTGCTATAAGAAGTGGATGGCCGGCAGTGACTGTGAGGCTGGCGAGCTGGCAACTAGGGCGAGTGAGTGGATCTGTTGGGTTGCAAACGCCTAGCTTGTACTCTCTCCTGTAGTGAAAACTCCCCTCCATGAAATCCATCCATCTAGCCTGGCAACGACTTGAGAAAGCGAAGCAAACAATGGTCCGTGCGTATAACACTATCTGCCCCCTCTAGGTAGCACCTCCACACCTTATATGCACGGATGATCGTGAGCGCCTCTTTGTCGTGAATCAGATAGTTCAACTCTGCTCCCCTAAGCTTACGCGACTCTTATGCAATCGGCTACAACCCGCGTCCCTAGTTCTGAAGAAGCATTGCTTCTATGGCCTGATCTAAAGCGTCGGTCACTACGATGTACGGGCGAGTAGGATCAGGGTATGACAGTGTCGGTGAAGACGTGAGCGACTGTTTCATCTGCTAAAAGGCCTACTGCTGCGCTGGACCCCAAACAAAATCTACGCCCTTCTGAAGTAGGTCGGCGAGTGGACTAGCGATCGATTCGTAACCCTGAATGAAACGACGGTAATTGTTTGCGAATCCGAGAAAGCTCTGCAACTCCTTGACTAAGGTTGGAGCTACCCAATTCTGTACTGCTGCGATCTTCTTCGGGTCGGTCCTAATGCCACTAGCAGATACGACGTGACCTAGAAACTCGGCCTTGGGGAGGAAAAACTCGCACTTCGACTGCTTAGAGTACAACTGCTCCTTCTGCAAGACCTCAAAGACCTTGTGCAAATATAGCACATACTCCTCTTTCGTCTTGGAGAAGATCAGGATGTCGTCTATGTAAACTACGACGAACGAACCTAGGAACTCGGAGGGGACGGTATTCATGAGCGTCTAAAACGTCGCTGGGGCGTTGGTCAAACCGAACGGCAGAACCCTAAACTCGTACAACCCCTACTTCGTATGAAACGCCGTCTTATGCTGGTCCTTTTGAACTACACAAATTTGGTGGTAACCCGAGCGAAGGTCCATCTTTAGAAATAGCACCTTGTACCGCATCTAGAAGATCCTCTAGTCTCGACATTGGGAATACGTTATTAACGGTGGCGACGTTCAGTGCGCGGTAGTCTATGCACATCCGTAACACCCCGTCTTTCTTAGGCACGAAAAGGATTGGTGCTTCTCAAGGCAATCTATGTGGCTGGATGGATCCATGTGAGAGAAAGTGCCTAACCTGCTGCGTCATCTCCTCCATCTATGCTGGAATCAACCTCCACTGCGGCTTTGCTACTGGCCTGCTACCCGGCTCCAACTCTATTCGATGGTCTACTGCTCGGCTGGTAGGTAACCCTAATAACAACTCATCATAAATGACGTCTGCGAACTCTACTAACAGTGCACTCACCTCAGCAGGAAGAGTCGCACTCTCACCAACTGCTGCACTCCCTCCTTTCCCCTCCTCAGCTTCCACCTACTCAAGGAAAATCGCCAAGATCCGTGCTGCTCGCTTCACCAGCTGCCACGCACGAACAACATAGATAATGGCTGTGGAGGATGTGGCCCCATCGCTCCACTGTGGCAGCTCCCGGTACTCGCCATCTACCTTGACGCTGCAGCTTCCTTGAGCCCAATCGAACTGAGTGCTTACCATGTGAAGTTTAGAACGATGAATGAGTGACTATGAAACAGATGGGTACAAAAATGACACCTAAAAGTGTTGTACCCCATAGTATCTACCCCACTATAGCCTACAAAGACTACAGCACATATACTTTGACACACCCCCATAGGCAAAGTGGGGGAGAACAAGTGACACAAGACCAGTCAAACAAAGCACAGCAAGCTCAGGGTGGATCACAACGTCACCACACATTCCGAGCACAATTTCAAAGGCCACAAGGCCAGTTCACATGCACATTTATACAAATGTAAAGCTAAACATGCAAGCGCAGGTATATATAGACCACAGTATAAACAAGGTCAAGAAGTGAGCAAGTGAGGCAAAGTAGGCACAAGGCCTAACAGAGTACAGAAGCGCTGATGATCACAAGGCAGGAGTGCCTTGGTGAAGACATCAGCAGTGTTGGCCTGAGAGGCCACGTAAGCAAGTCGTAGCTGACCACGCTGCTGCAGCTCACGAGCAAGGAAGTAGTGAAGAGCAATGTGCTTCGTTTTGTGCTCCAGTCTGTGCTCCCGACACAAGGCCAGCATGGCCTTGTTGTCTACGTACAGAACTGGAGGAGAACGAGGCGGCTCTCCAAGGTCAGTCAGCAGGTAGGTGAGCCAGCGTAACTCCTGTGCAGCCATGGCCCCCGCGTAGATCTCAGCCTCACAGCTGGAGCTGAGAACAGAAGACGAGCGGGTAGACCGCCACGAAACAGAACCGGAACCAAGGCTGAAGGTATAACCCTGTGACGACCGCTGCGTAGCCAAGTCGTCAACCCAAGACGCGTCTGCGTGACCAGTGAGGACCACTGGACTCCGCCCTCCAAGCACTAGCCCCATGCCCGACGTACTGCACAAGTAGCGCAACACCCTCTTCGCTGCAGCCATGTGCTCTGGTCGGTGTCTCCCAGGAGCAACATAGCGTGCCAAGATGCTAAGAGGGTATGCAAGGTCAGGTCGTGTGCAGGTTATCAGGTATATGAGGCAGCCAACAAGCTCTGGGTACGGGCCACTCGGCTCTACGGACTCATCCGAAGGCAGAGCTGAGAGCGAGTGGCGAGTAGACAGAGGAGTGGCCTGAGGCGAGGAGTACGTGTATGATCGGGGCACCCAGTCAGCTCCAGCCATTTGAGCTTCTCAAGGTTGTCCAGCCTTCTGGGAACCGAGACGAGCTTCAAACATTCATCAACTGTAAGGGTTGCAAGGCTCGAGAGGCTTGTGAGGGACTCTGGAAGCCGCTGAATCCGAGGGCAGGAGCGAATGTACAACTCCTGCAGGTTAGTGAGGTTCCCCAAGTCTTTGGGAAGCTCTTGAATCGTGCACATGGCCAGTTCAAGCCTGGTCAATGAAGTCAGCTGGGTGAAGGACAGTGGCAGTCGCGGCTGCTGATTCTGACCGTTCAAGTAGAGTGTGTGCAGCCTTGAGAGCTCACCAATGTTCTCCGGCAGCCTCACCCGAGGCATCTTCACAGTCGCGAGGGTTTGGAGTGACGTGAGGTAGCAGAAAGCTTCGAGCAGCTGGAGTAGGTGCGGCCTGGTAGTACATTCAACAAGAACCATCGTCTCGAGGGAAGGCAGGTGGCAGAGGGAGTCCGGGAGGGCCACGAGTGGCAGATTGTTCAGCACGAGGGTCTTCAGGGCATGCAGGCATCGGATATCGTCCAGCAGGTCGTAATAACCCAAAATTTTGAGTCTTTGGTAACATTTAGTAAGGGTCAAGCTCTCCAAGAGAGTTAGAGAAGCGAAGCTTAGATAGATTGGCCTAGGGTCATAATGCCGCAGACTCTGGCGAATTGTCAGCTTGCGGAGACTCGGTATCAGATCTCCGATTTGAAAGGTCGGAGTGTCGGAATCAGGACCCTCCATTTCAATCTCGAGCCGTTCTAGGGCGGCACACGGGACCACCTGCCTGAACCTTGACGACTTAAGCAGAGCCAGTTGCGTTGTGTCTAAGTCGGCAAACACCACGGAAGACGGCTTGAGCAGAGGCAGCTGTGCTATGTCGACGTCTGCAGAGACCAGGGAATTGTGGTCAAATGCCACGGCTTCATCTGAGCTTGAGAAGGCGGTGATGCGTGAGAGGCGAACGATGTTTGCCACTCGTTTTAAGAGATATCTGGAGGCAAGGTGCAGGCTGGTGAGCGACGTAAGCTTAGCAAATTTGGGAGTTCGAGAGTGTGCAGATGCGGCAGCTGAAAGAAGGAAGTGGGGAATTCGACACAACGATCGAGGCAGTAAAGTGAAAGCTGCTCCAGCCGAGTGCAGTGCCGGAAAAAGAAATCCAGGCCAGCGGTTGTTTTAGGTTGCGCGTCCTTCTCACATTTACCGGCATAAAAATCTTTATACTTCACATGCGCGATTCTGGTTCCGACATGACGACGCGAGGTGAGCGAGGAAGGCGTCGTCGAGAGTCTCGACGCTGCCGTCGCAGAGGTGAAGACGGGTCAGGTTCGGTAAGGCAGCAACAGCACTCGCGAGAGCCTGGCGAGACACGGCGAGATTGTCTCGGACGAGAAGCGCGGAGACGCAACGCTGAGTCAGACCGCGCCAGCGACGGCAGACGGCCGCGACGAGGAGAATACGGTGCGCGTCCGCAAATGGAGGAGGAATGGGTAACGGGGTTTTCTTCCCCTCACGAATGGTCTTCTCGAATGAAAGGTTTGCGGAGAGGTACTTCGGGGTGGGAATTCAAGGGTTGGAGTCCCACAAGCAGTCGCTGCCCGTTTGTATAGGAATCGGCCGCTCAGAGTGCCAAAATATATTGGTAAGAATGTCATCAGGAAGGTCATGGATGTGCGTGAGTGGCTCCATGATGGTCAAGGTGGGAGACTGATCACTGCAGAAATGCTACGTTGAAACTAGAATTCTACATATGAGACTGAAGATTGCAGGATTGTCTATGAGCCTCACAGATACCTCTACTGCGGTATTTAATACGAGCAGACATGAGAAAGGTCTACCAGCAATGGCACGATGGTGTAATGCCTGACTGGATCACTGACTCCTTTCTAGCGGGTAGCATGTGCCATGGATGACACTGGAGAGGAACGGAATGGGACAGGGTCACTCCACAGAGAACCACTGGCGTGGAGACCAAGGCGTTCGCCGAACCAGGTGGAGCAGGCTCACCCAACCGCCGACCAGATTCAGCCCAGGTTCACGAACCCAGTTTCGTACACATTCTAGAGAAGTCGCCCCACATACCATATTTCTCGCCCATATTTCTTCTCGCTATATTTCTCGCTGTACTCCCCAGAACGCAGGACCAGACCAGACCCTATGTTGTTATATCCAGGCTTTGTACACCTAACACTTGGTTCTTGAAACAAGAATTGTATCAATCATGTGACTATTCGCATGAAGCGTAGGATGTATCTTGGTAAGGCAAACGGCGCCTTGCTATCAAATACATGCCCCGACTATAAACAAATAATACAATGGCTCAGAAACCTACCAGTAAAGCAAGGTTGTTTCCAACAGTCCTCTCCCCATCCGCCAACTTTTCCCCTTGGAAAAATTAAACCTGCTATTCCTTTTCCATGTCCGTGCCACCCTCCCCATTTGCCGGAGGAAGCAGCTCTGCTCTGGGCTCAGGGGCAGGAACAGTCTTAATCACCCTACAGGGGTTCCCCACCGCCACACAACAGTCCGGAATATCCTTGGTCACCACACTTCCAGCACCAATAGTCGTGTGCGACCCAATGCTAACCCCAGGGCACACAATCACCCCCCCGCCGAGCCACACATTGGAGCCTATGGTGATGGCGTGTGCGGTTTCCACTCCCGTGAGCCGCGTGGCGGGGTGCGTGGGGTGCGCTGCCGTGTAGAGCTGCACGTAGGGGCCAAAGAGGACGTCGTCGCCGATGGTGATGCGGTTGCAGTCCAGCAGCACGCACCCAAAGTTCATGTACACGTTGCGGCCTGCCGGTGGTGGGGGGCGTGCGTGGATGGGGATCAGTGGAAGGGCGCACGGGTAAGATGGAGGGATTGAGAAAACGGAGCGGGAAGGGAATGAAGGGAGGTGGGAGAGGAAAGGTAGCCTACCTGAGGCCTTGCATGAAGAATCAGGCGAAAAGCGGGGGTTGGGATATGTTGATGGAATCCGAAAGGATGGTGGGAGTGCGCGCATCATGATGCGCGTTAGGCGTGATGGCATGTGAGAGCGCGCCCATGCGCGAAACAGGGTGACATGACGTCCGTCACTGACCCACTGTGATATGGCAACCATAGTCGCAGAGAAAGGGCGACGTGATGAAGAGGTTTTCGCCCGCCTCGCCCAGCAGCTCGTACGACAGCTTGCGTCGCTTCTCCACCTCGCCCGCCGGCGTCGCATTCAGCGCCGACGTTCGCTGCGTCGCCAGCTGTCGCAACTCCACTAGTGGCGGGTCCCTGCAGTGTCGGGACACATGAGGAATATGCTACCTTTAATCGGCCCATTTCGCGCACACTTGGAGCAAATCAAGCGACGTGGTGCGAGACCCACCATGAGTTGTACGGCTCTCCCGATAGCATCTTCTCCATCTCCGTCGTTCCTCGCGTCGCCTCATCGCCCATCACGAGGATGATGCGCTGGAGTGTGAAACGGCCTGTGGATTCGCCTAATATCGGACGGAGAAAATCGAGGTTGTGAATGTCACCGCTCGCTGAGTAGTAGTGAGCGGCTCAGAGTGACGGATGCAGATTCGGGATGCAAAATGCTAGGATGATGAGGCGAATGCAGGAATGACATAGATAGAAGAAATCCATGCATGTGTACACATCTCGAAGTGGTGGGATTTTCAACCTTGATCGAAAGCTTCCCTGAATGGTAGGAAACATCTGATCATGTGCATCGGGGATGCTGATTGAACCAAAAACTGAACACAACAGTCTCACGGCTGGGATGGGAACACGAGTTCACCTTGATTCACCTCCCGCCATTTTCAAGGGATTGGATTAGCCTAGCGAAGTTTCACGAGCAGCAATGCCCACAGACAGGTTGCCTTCCTTGATGACCAGTGCGTGCAGGTAACCTCGCAGCATTCGCTCTGGGCTTGCATCGCCGTCCATTCGCAATTTTTTTTTTTGGGTTGCGAAACAACCTATTACGATCGATTTGGTCAGTTTTTTTTTTCGCATTTTTCCATTTAATATTTATTTAAAACGTAAAATTGTGAAAGAAAAACTGGATGTACTTTTTGCTATGCACGTAACATGTACGAGGTCCTGTCTGGTTCAGTTATACTACTGTAGTGGTAGTGACTTTTTGGACAACTAGGTTGTTTCTGTGATTTACTTTGTTGTAACTGACTGCCGTATAATATGTACATAATATGAGAGAATAAATATAATGATTGGTGAACGTAGATGAATATAATGATGTTATGTTAAATGCAATATATTATTAAAGATATGATATGATAGATGATAAATGCATGCATGCTTTATGTTTAATACGAATAATGCTTACCTGTTACTGACAATTCATGACCATGATGCTAATAATGATAAAAATGTGTAAAAGCTAACGACCCAAAAACTATGCTATCGCATCCCTTGCTTAGCATGGGGGGGAGCTAATAGCATAATCCTTGAATAATCAGCAGTCACATGACACAACACAATCTGTGAACTCTAAAAAGATTATCAACTTTATCATCTCCAGTTCAAGTGGGCTCCCGACAGGCGCGCCAATGAACCTTCTAATGAAATGATAGACCTGATTCACCTTTTTAAAACTCACAGACATGCATTGTTAATGAAATGTATATACATGCACACAAGCAACATCATCATACAAACACGATGATGATCAATCTCAAAAGAAAGTGCAGTAGAAAGGAAAAAAAAAAAATCACAAGAACCGAAACAAGAGCAAAAGCAAATTGTCTAGTCTATCTTCGACCCATACTGTCATAATAACATGTTTACCATGGATCAAGATAATACATCTCTTGATTACGGACGAGCTTCACTGGTCTTGGGCTTCATAAATGCTGTAACGGATTGAAAGTTCAAACATAAAATGATAACCATTAAATCATATAATAGAAATATATAAGAATGTACATATAAAACGAATAATGAAGCTCATAAAATATAATCATTCGACGTACGTCAAACCTCCTTTTTGTAGGTGTTGAAGATGGCTGGGTGCTCGACGTGTCAAAGTTGACGGGAGAGTCCTTCGACTGCGTGACACCCGTTACATCAAGAATGGTCTTGATGACGCGGTCTCCCTCAAGACCAAAATGAATCTGTCAAGACAAAAAAAAGATGTGAAAGTGGGAAGAGAGAAGAAGTGAAGAATTTATTGGGAGAAATTGATAAAGAAAAGAGGGTTTTTGTTACAAAGGATGTCAAAGTATATGTGCTGTAGTCTTTGTAGGATATAGTGGGGTAGATACTATAGGGTACAACACTTTTAGGTTTCATATTTGTACCCATCTGTTTCATAGTCACATCATTCCTCGTTCTAAACTTTACATGGTATAGAGCAGATTCCCTAGTGGGAACGCTTCCTAGGGCCCACCACTGAAAATCGATAATTTTTTTTTCTGCCCGGAGCACGAGTCGCCCCTGCCTGAAGCGCGCCCCGTGGGCCGCCCTTTCGTCGCGTCCCCTGCCCTTAGCGGCCCGTCGCGCCCTCTTAGAGGCCCCTCTTACGGCCCCTCGCGTCCCCTTAGCGGCCCCGTCGGCGCTCTTAACGGCCCCGTCGCCGCCCTTAGCGGCCCCGTCGCCGCCCCTTACGGCCCCGTCGCCGCCCGTAGCGGCCCCGTCGCCGCCCGTAGCGGCCCCGTCGCCGCCCGTAGCGGCCCCGTCGCCGCCCTTAGCGACCCCGTAGCCGCCCCTCGCGGCCCCGTCGCCGCCCGTAGCGGCCCCGTCGCCGCCCGTAGCGGCCTCGTCGCCACCCGTAGCGGCCCCGTCGCCACCCTTAGCGGCCCCGACGCCGCCCGTAGCGGCCCCGTCGCACCCTTCGCGGCCCTGTCGCCGCCCCTCGTGGCCCCGTCGCCGCCCGTAGCGGCCCCGTCGCCGCCCTTAGCGGCCCTATTGCCGCCCTTAACGGCCCCGTCGCCGCCCCTCGCGGCCCTGTCGCCAACCCTCACGGCCCCGTCGCCGCCCGTAGCGGCCCCGTCGCCGCCCGTAGCGGCCCCGTCGCCGCCCTTAGCGGCCCCGTCGCCGCACCTCACGGCCCCGTCGCCGCCCTTTGCGGCCCCGTCGCCGCCCTTAGCGGCCCCGTCGCCGCCCCAAGCGGCCCCTGTCGCCGCCCTTAGCGGCCCCGTCGCCGCCCTTCGCGGCCCCGTTGCGGCCTCTTCGCGGCCCCGTCGCCGCCCTTCGCAGCCTCCTCTCGGCCCCTCGTGGCCCCTCCCCGGCCCCAGCAGCAGCAGCGGCCACTTCTGTCGTGCAGCCGCCGCCGCTGCCGACTACAGCCGCAGCCACTTCCGGCCACCGCCGCCGCCGTCGCCGCCGCAGCTGCCGCCCTGGCCCTGCCGCCGCCGCAGCCGCCGCCGTCGAGCCGCAGCCGCCGCCGTCGAGCCGCAGCCGTCGCCGCCGTCGAGCCGCCGCTGCTGTCGAGCCGCCGCCGCCGCAGAGCCGCTGCCGTCGTGCCGCCGCCGCAGCCGAGCCGCCGCCGCCGTCGTACCGCCGCCGTTGAGCCGCAGCTGCAGCTGCCGCCGCCGCCACAGCGGAGGCACGCCGTTGCTGCAGTCGCGGCCCTGTCCCTGCCGGCGCGCCTCGGACCTTCCCACCCGCCTGGTAAGAGCACTCCCGAGCAGAGCCTCTGCCACTACGCTGCACCTAGCCTACTGCTCTCACCCCTAGCCTACTGCTGTCATGGCTACCCCTAGTGTTCTTACCTTTGATGCTGAGGGTCGGGTTGTCGACTTTGAGGTCTGGGTCGTTGATCTGCAGCTTTTCCTACAGTGCGTTAGGACAGACGGTCTCTCCCTGTTTGACCTCACGTCTGGTGCCTCTCCTGCCCCTGCTGCTGATGCTGACAGCACTGTTCGCTCACAGTGGGCCACACGCGATGCTGCTGCCCGTCTTGCTGTGCGCCGTCACTTACCGACCACTGATCGTGCGCATTTTAGTCAGTACAAGAGTGCTAAGACCTTATACGACGCTGTAGTTGCACGCTACTCTTCCCTTGCCACTGCTGCCCTTAGCCGCCTCATGCTGCCGTACCTGTTCCCTGACCTCGCCGCTTTTCCCACAGCCGCTGACCTCATTACGCACCTTCGCACTAGTGACACCCGCTACCGCGCTGCGCTTCCAGCCGAGTTCTGCGCCAAGAACCCCCCCCCCCATGTACATCACCCTCTACTACATAGTCACCCGGCTCCCTGACTCCCTTCGCTCGGTCAGGGACCACTTCCTTTCTGTTTGCCCCACCACTCTCACCGTTGACCTCCTCGAGGAGCGCCTCCTGGCAGCTGAGAAGAGTATAGTTGCTGTAGGAGCCTCTCGTGGTGACCCTCGTACCCCCCTCTTTGAGGGGTGTTCCCCATCCCCCCTCTTGCCCTCTGTTGCCTCTGCTGCTGCGGCCGACCTCGATGGCCTCGAGTCGGTCGGAGCTGCGTCTGCCCCTAGCGGGAGACGCCGCACTGGCAAGGCCAAGGGGGACAAGGGCGCTGGAGGAGCTGGCGGGGGCGGTGGAGGTGGCGGTGGAGGCGGTGGAGGGGGTGGGGGTGGTGGTGCGGGTGGTGGCGGGAGTGGGGGCGTCGGTGGCGGCAATGGAGGCGGTGGAGGCGGCGGCGGTGGCGGTGGGAGCGCAGGAGTTGGCGGTGGCGATGGTGGTGGAGGTGGCGGCGGCGGCGGTGGCGCTGGTCGGGGTGGCTCTGCGCCGAGGGGCGGCTCCGGTGGTGGTCAGCGCCAGCAGCAGCAGCAGCGCGCTCGTGAGACCCAGTCCCCCCAGCAGCTTTGTGAGTAGTACGCTGCGCGTCACCGGGGTGGGGGTGCTGGTCCCTGCACCTATATCCTGCGTACCGGCGACCGTACTAGTGAGACGTGCGGTGGCCAGCACGCCACCCAGCACTGCTTCGGCCGCCTGACAGACGCTTGGCGTCTCCAAATAGGTGAGCCAGCGTAGCTCCTGTGCAGCCATGGCCCCTGCGTAGATCTCAGCCTCACAGCTGGAGCTGAGAACAGAAGACGAGTGGGTAGACTGCCACGAAACAGAACCGGAACCAAGGCTGAAGGTATAACCCTGTGACGACCGCTGCGTAGCCAAGTCGTCAACCCAAGAAGCGTCTGCGTGACCAGTGAGGACCACTGGACTCCGCCCTCCAAGCACGAGCCCATGCCTGAAGTACTGCACAAGTAGCGCAACACCCTCTTTGCTGCAGCCATGTGCTCTGGTCGGTGTCTCCCAGGAGCAACATTGCGTGCCAAGATGCTAAGAGGGTATGCAAGGTCAGGTCGAGTGCAGGTCATCAGGTACATGAGGCAGCCAACAAGCTCTGGGTACGGGCCACTCGGCTCTACGGACTCATCCGAAGGCAGAGCTGAGAGCGAGTGGCGAGTAGACAGAGGAGTGGCCTGAGGCGAGGAGTACGTGAAGCCGAAGCGCTGAAGGACCTGCTGCACCATGTGTGACTGAGTCAGGGTAATGGTGCGCTGTGCTCTGTCCCGAGTGATCTGCAAGCCAAGGAAGCTGCGCAGTTCACCTAGGTCTGTGCACGTGTATCTCTTCTGCAACTCGGACTTCACATGGGCGAGTTTAGCAATGTCAGCTGTGGCAAAGACCAAGTCGTCGACGTACACGAGGATGTAGAACGGCGGCAAAGAGGTGTCGGTGCGCAGAAACAGCGACGGGTCGGCAGTAGAAGGAGCAAACCTAAGAGCCGCAAGTGTAGTCCTCAGTGTGTCGTGCCACTCACGAGGCGCCTGGCGGAGACCATAGACTGGCCGCCGGAGGCTCCACTGGGTACCAGGAGGAAACGACCCAGTGAAGCCAGGTGGGCGGCGCAGCCAGATCTCCTTGTGCAGGCTGCCCTGCAGAAAAGCAGTGATGAAGTCAAGAGAGTGAAGCTAGTAGTCGCGCTGAGCGGCTATGTGCAGTAGCACCCGAAGAATGGTCATCTTTGGGGTGGGAGAGAAGGTCTGAAAGTAGTCAACTCCCTACCGCTGACTGAAGCCTCGAGCCACGTAACGTGCCTTGAAGACAGGCGGAGAACCCGGTGGCCGCTTCACCCTGAAAATCAACATGCCACTGACGATCTTCGCCCCAGGTGGGGGAACCTCGTTGACGTAGGTGCCTGTGGACTTCCAGGAAGCCATCTCTGCGTCCATGGCTGCCTGCCACTGAGAGGAGTAGGGACCCTCAACCGCCTCTGCGTAAGAGCGCGGAGTCGGGATGTCTGATGCATCCGGGTCTCCCTCAGGGGCAAGCAGCATGGATATGAGATGAGGTGAAGCAGCGGCAAAACACTGGAACTCCTCCTGCCTGCTCTCAAGGACGTCCGTGCCAAGGGCGCACTCACCCCCGACGGACGGAGGACAGACAGAATCAGACTCAGCAACAAGACTAGCGACGTAGTCTAGACGACATCGAGCAGCGAAGTTGACAAGCTCAGCAACTAGGGCAGACGCAGCAGTGGACTCAAAGGAAGGGTCAGTGACAACATTAGCAAGGAGACGCGTGACAGTAGGACTGGCAGCACGAAGGGAGTCCGACTCCGGGTCAGAAAGAGCAGGAAGAGAGGACTCTGGAGGAGACGGCAAAGGGACACGCAGCGGAGCAGTGGAAGGACGCAGAGACATCCGGTGCGTACCGGGAACAGGAGGAGGACGCTGACGCGAACCACGACTGCCAGTGCGAGCAGCATGGACAGGCGACGCAGGACGAGACGTAGGCTCACGACGCTCAGCAAGACCTCCAGTAGGACCAGTGTAGGGAGAAGGAGCAGGCAGAGGGGAGGCGGGATGTAACTGTGACTCAGACAGGATAGGCGGTGGACACTCTAAGGGAGGAGCAGGACTAGAAGAGGGCAGAGGACCAAGAACCTGCTCAAGGAGCGGAACGAAGTACGGCCGCGGCCGTGCAGCGCCCCCAGAACCAGCAGGAACAGCACCAGCACCCCCAACGGCAGCACTAGCTCCAGTAGCACCCCCAGCTCCAGCAGCGCCAGCAGCTCCAGCACCAGCACCCCCAACGGCAGCACCAGCTCCAGTAGCACCCCCAGCTCTAGCCGCCCCAGCAGCACCAGCTCCAGCAGCGCCAACACCAGCACCCTCAGAAGCACCAGCACCAGCAGCACCTCCAGCGCCAACACCCCCAGCAGCTCCAGCTCCAACTCCAGCACCGCCAGCAGCTCCAGCACAAGGAGCACCCGCAGGCCCAGCAGCTCCAGTACCACCAGTACGAGCACCTCCAGGACCCGTGGCACCAGCTCCCTCAGCAGCAGTAGAACCCCCAACACCAGCAGCACATCCAGCTCTAGCAGCACAGCAAATATGAAACCCTAGAATTGTGTACCCCTTAGTATCTAACCCGCTACCGCCTACACAGGCCAGATCATATAAGTCTGACAGCCCGTACCCAGAGCTTGTTGGCTGCCTCATGTACCTGATGACCTGCACTCGACCTGACCTTGCATACCCTCTTATCATCTTGGCACGCTATGTTGCTCCTAGGAGACACCGACCAGAGCACATGGCTGCAGCGAAGAGGGTGTTGCGCTACTTGTGCAGTACTTCGGGCATGGGGCTTGTGCTTGGAGGGCGGAGTTCAGTGGTCCTCAGTGGTCACGCAGACGCGTCTTGGGTTGACGACTTGGCTACGCAGCGGTCGTCACAGGGTTACACCTTCAGCCTTGGTTCCGGTTTTGTTTCGTGGCGGTTTACCCGCTCGTCTTCTGTTCTCAGCTCTAGCTGTGAGGCTGAGATCTACGTGTCAGAAACATAGGCATAACGAGGAGCCATAGCTAGGTAAGCCCTAGCTAGGCAAGAGAAAGTTAAGCAAAGGAGAAGGGGTTTCACTAGCAGCAATGAGGATACATATAGCAAACCCTAGATGGGTTTAGGGTTTAGAGCACCCCACTACAGGCTAGATTATAACATTCTGACACACCCCCATAGCCAAAGTGGGGTGTAATCAGCACAATGAGCAGGTATAGAGCAAGAGTTCACAATAGTAAGCAAAGCTAGAGTTAATCACAGCGGGCAAGTGAGGTGGAGGAGGAACTGTGGAGGGAGAGAAGATGGGAGGCAACGAATGAAGCTGCAGAGGCACGGGCACAGGAGCGGCTGACTCAGAGGCTACCGAAGCAAGGGCGACGGACTACTGGAGTGACTGGCTCCGCGGCTATAGACGAGCGGCAGGAGCAACGGACCCACTGGCGACTGGTGCAGCAGGCTCACTGGCTACCGAAGCAAGGGCGACGGACTACAGGCGCTACAGGCGACACGACAGCTACCTCCACACAACCTCCTCCAACTGCCCCACACCCTCGACACACACCCCCTGCTCAAACCCTAGCTCTACTACCACGGCACCCCCCTTAAACCCTAAACCCCAGACTCCCACACATCCACCCCCCTCAGCGACAGCTGCAGCAGTGGGAGACGAAGGAGGAGGAGGAGAAGGGAACGGCGCACACAACCGACACCCCCACAACCGCCACCCCACACTCCTCATCCCCAAAACCCTAAAACGGGTGGGACGGGGCAGGAGCGCGGGGAACGGCGAGGGGGACGGCGCACGACCCCTGGGCGCCAAAACGGACGGGCGGGGGGGGGAAGGGGCGCGCGGCTCCCCAGGGCGCCGGGACGGACGGGCAGGGGGCGCGCGCGGCTCCCCAAGGCGCCGCGACGGACGAGCAGGAGGGGGGGGAGGGGCGCGCGGCTCCCCAGGGCGCCGCGACGGACGGGCAGGGGGCGCGCGCGGCTCCCCAGGGCGCCGCGACGAGCAGGGCGGGGGCCGCGCGTGCTCCCTAGGGCGCCGCGACGAACGGGTGGGGGCCGCACGTGCTCCCCAGGGCGCCGTGACGAGCAGGGTGGGGGGCCGCGCATGCTCCCCAGGGCGCCGCGACGGACGGGCGGGGCGCTCGCGGGCTCCCCAGGGCGCCGCGACGAACGGGCGGGGCGCGCGCGGGCTCCTCAGGGCGCCGCGACGAACAAGCAGGGCGCGCGCGGGCTCCTCCACGGCAGGAAACCGCCGCGCGCCTCGGGGCGCACGGCGGACAGAAAACCACCGCACGCCCCGAGCGCGCGGCGAGATGAAAAGGTGAAGGTCGCGCGCTCCGGGGCGCGTGACACAGAGTAGGGCAGCAGAAGCAGGAGGGCCTACAGGCCAGTAGCGTAACTGCTCTGATTCCATGTGAGAAACATAGGTATAACGAGGAGCCATAGCTAGGTAAGCCCTAGCTAGGCAAGAGAAAGTTAAACAAAGGAGAAGGGGTTTCACTAGCAGCAATGAGGATACATATAGCAAACCCTAGATGAGTTGTACGCGCTATAGAGCACCCCACTACAGGCTAGATGATAACATTCTGACACTACGCGGGGGCCATGGCTGCACAGGAGTTACGCTGGCTCACCTACCTGCTGACTGACCTTGGAGAGCCGCCTCGTTCTCCTCCAGTACTGTACGTAGACAACAAGGCCATGCTGGCCTTGTGTCGGGAGCACAGACTTGAGCACAGAACGAAGCACATTGCTCTTCTCTACTTCCTTGCTCGTGAGCTGCAGCAGCGTGGTCAGCTACGACTTGCTTACGTGGCCTCTCAGGCCAACACTGCTGATGTCTTCACCAAGGCACTCGCGCCTTGTGATCATCAGCGCTTCTGTACTCTGTTAGGCCTTGTGCCTACTTTGCCTCACTTGCTCACTTCTTGACCTTGTTTGTACTGTGGTCTATATATGCCTGCACTTGCATGTTTAGCTTTATATTTATATAAACCTGCATGTGAACTGGCGTTGTGGCCTTTGAACTTGTGCTCGGAATGTGTGGTGACGTTGTGATCCACCTTGAGCTTGCTGTGTTTTGTTTGACTGGTCTTGTGACCACTTGTTCTCCCCCATTTTGCCTATGGGGGTGTGTCAAAATATATGTGCTGTAGTCTTTGTAGGCTATAGTGGGGTATTCACAAGACACAAATGAAAGAGAAAGCTTGAAGGAACCAAAAAAAATGTATATTAGCATCTATATTATAAAATTTTAACTGTACTTTGAAGAATTCTTCGGGTTTCAATTTAGAGAAGAAAATGCCAAACATCTTGATTTATTGACAATATCACTAGATTAATCATGAATCACAAACTATAGAAATACTTGATACTTAACTTTCACAATGACACACAATCTATAGAAATACTTGATACTTTATTGATAGAAATGAACTTGTTATATGTTTTGATTATAAATCATTAGAATTGTGTTCAGAAATTCTTAAATGCTGTTGACAATTTACAGCTGTAACAGTTGTACAACTGTTTGTGCTGTTTCAAGTTGAAAATTGTTTTCGTTTTACACTTACAGTCAAGATATAGGACAAATAAATCAATTGAGCAACCACTGTCGGAACTAAAAACAACCGAGCAACAACTGTCATAACAAAACGACATCAAGAACAACATGAAGCTGAGGACCAAGGCACTGTATACAGTTTTCGAAACCCCCCTTTCTCGCGCCACCCCCCTCCACATTTTCCAGCGCGAGAAAAATAACGTTGACACGTAGGCAGCGTCGTACGAGAATTCCATTGAATTTCGGTCGTCGCTGCTGACGCCAGCAAGCTTTCTCGCGCGTGAAATTTCTTCTGACGTCAGCAGTGACGTCCGAAATTTCACGAAAATTACGCTACGACGCTGATGACGTCATCCACGCCGTTGAAAATCTCGCGCGAATTTTCACAGCTGATGACGTCACCGCGAAGAATCTGATGTCAGCACTTTGCTTGTTAAAGTTTACCTGTTACATCAGCGTCGTTGCTAATTATACATTAACAAACAATTGAGAACTGTAAAAAAAAAAAAAAAAAAAAAACAAACCTACAACTACTCGTGAAAACGTTTGTACTGATGTATAATTGTCGGCCCAACCACGGAATACTCAAAATAAATTAAAACATTTATGAACACATGATTTTCATAAAAACATATAATTGGCTTTTTTTAAGTAATCCAAGTAACAAAGTCAGCAAATTTGTTTTTTCCTTTTAAATCGCATGTTACAATTGTTGCTTCGCAACCCTAAGACGATTTCGTCGCAACCTATTACAATCGTTATGTCAGAATGTTTACACTTGCTAGGTTGAGATCAGTGTCTTGCTTGTTCACCTTGCTTTATAATCCTGCCTGTGAACTGGCCTTGTAGCCTTGAACTGGTTCTCAGAATGTGTGGTGACGTTGTGATCCACCCTGAGCTTGATCTTGCCTTGTTCTGTTGCTTGTCCCCCACTTTGCCTATGGGGGTGTGTCAGAACTACATAGTAGGCTGCAGTGGGGTAGACAATATGGGGTACAACTCCTTTAGGTTTTCATACTTGTACCTGTCAGAATGTTATTATCTAGCCTGTAGTGGGATGCTCTATAGCGGGTACAACCCAGTTAGGGTTTGCTATATGTATCCCAACTACTGCTAGTGAACCCTCTCCTTTGCCTATCTTTCTCTTGCCTAGCTAGGACTTACCTAGCTATGGCTCTTTGTTCTGCTCGTCATTCTCACATGGTATCAGAGCGGTTACGCTCCTGGCCTGTGGGCCCATCTACTGAGAAGAAACGAGGAATGGAATGACTAAGGGAAAGTTGGGTACAAAATGCAAACCCTAGAAAACTGTACCCCATATGTGCTACCCCACTATAGCCTACAGTAGCTCTATCATATAAATCTGACACACCCCCATAGGCAAAGTGGGGGAGAACAAGGGGTCACAAGACCAGTCAAGCAAAGCAAAGCAAGCTCAGGGTGGATCACAAAGTCACCACACATTCCGAGCACAGGTTCAAGGCCACAAGGCCAGTTCACATGCAGGATTACATATATATATATAAGGCTAGACAAGCAAGAGCAGGTGTATATATATATGCAACAGTACAAACAAGGTCAAGGGGTGAGCAAGTGAGGCAAGGTAGGCACAAGGCCCAGCTGAGTACAGAAACGCTGATGATCACAAGGCGCAAGTGCCTTGGTGAAGATATCAGCAGTGTTGGCCTGAGAGGCCACGTACGCAAGCCGCAGCTGACCACGCTGCTGTAGCTCACGAGCAAGGAAGTAGCGGAGAGCAATGTGCTTCGTTCTGTGCTCCAGTCTCTGCTCTCGACACAAGGCCAGCATGGCCTTGTTGTCTACGTACAGCACTGGAGGAGAACGAGGCGGCTCTCCGAGGTCAGTCAGCAGGTAGGTGAGCCAGCGAAGCTCCTGTGCAGCCATGGCCCCGGCGTAGATCTCAGCCTCACAACTGGAGCCGAGAACAGAAGACGAGCGGGTAGCCCGCCACGAAACAGAGCCGGAACCAAGGCTGAAGGTGTAACCCTGTGACGACCGCTGCGTAGCCTGGTCGTCAGCCCAAGAAGCGTCTGCGTGCCCAGTGAGGACCACTGGACTCTGCCCTCCAAGCACAAGCCCCATGCCCGACGTACTGCACAAGTAACGCAACACCCTCTTCGCTGCAGCCATGTGCTCCGGTCTGTGTCTCCCAGGAGCAACATAGCGTGCGAGAATGCTAAGAGGGTATGCGAGGTCAGGTCGTGTGCAGGTCATCAGGTACATGAGGCAGCCAACAAGCTCTGGGTACGGGCCACTCGACTCTACGGACTCATCCGAAGGCAGAGCTGAGAGCGAGTGGCGAGTAGGCAGAGGAGTGGCCTGAGGCGAGGAGTACGTGAAGCCGAAGCGCTGAAGGACCTGCTGCACCATGTGTGACTGAGTCAGGGTAATGGTGCGGCGTGCTCTGTCCCGGGTGATCTGCAAGCCAAGGTAGCTGCGCAGTTCACCCAGGTCTGTGCACGTGTATCTCTTCTGCAGCTCGGACTTCACAAGGGCGAGTCCAGCAGTGTCAGCTGTGGCAAAGACCAAGTCGTCGACGTACACGAGGATGTAGAACGGCGGCAAAGAAGTGTCGGTGCGCAGAAACAGCGACGGGTCGGCAGTAGAGGGAGCAAACCCAAGAGCCGCAAATGTAGTCCTCAGTGTGTCGTGCCACTCACGCGGTGCCTGGCGGAGACCGTAGACTGGCCGCCGGAGGCTCCACTGGGTGCCAGGAGGAAAAGACTCAGTGAAGCCAGGTGGGCGACGCAGCCAGATCTCCTCGTGCAGGCTGCCCTGCAAGAAAGCAGTGTTGAAGTCAAGAGAGTGCAGCTCGTAGTCGCGGTGAGCAGCTATGTGCAGCAGTACCCGAAGAGTGGTCATCTTCGGGGTGGGAGAGAAGGTCTGAAAGTAGTCAACTCCCTGCCGCTGACTGAAGCCACGAGCCACGTAACGCGCCTTGAAGACAGGCGGAGAACCCGGCGGCCGCTTCACCCTGAAAATCCACATGCCACTGACGATGTTCGCCCCAGGCGGGGGAACCTCGTCAACGTAGGTGCCTGTGGACTTCCAGGAAGCCATCTCTGTGTCCATAGCTGCCTGCCACTGAGAGGAGTAGGGACCCTCTATCGCCTCCGCGTAAGAGCGCGGAGTCGGGATGTCAAGTGCATCCGGGTCTCCCTCAGGGGTAAGCAGTACGGACACGAGATGAGGTGAAGCAGCAGCCAAACACTGGAACTCCTCCTGCCTGTCCTCAAGGACGTCCGTGCCAAGGGCACACTCACCCCCGACGGACGGAGGACAGACAGACTCAGACTCAGCGACAAGACAAGCAGCGTAGTCTAGACGACAGCGAGCAGCAAAGTCGACGAGCTCAGCAACTAGGGCAGACGCAGCAGTGGACGCAAAGGAAGGGTCAGTGACGACAGTAGCAAGGAGACGCGTGACAGTAGGACTGGCAGCACGAAGAGAGTCCGACTCCGGGTCGGGAAGAGCAGGAAGAGAGGACTCAGGAGGAGAAGGCAAAGGGGCACGCAGAGGAGCAGTGGACGGACGCAGAGACATCCGGTGCGTGCCAGGGACAGGAGGAGGACGCTGACATGAACCACGACCACTAGGGCGAGCAGTACGGACAGGCGACGCAGGACGCGACGAAGGCTCACGACGCTCAGCAAGACATCCAGTAGGACCAGTGTAGGGAGAAGGAGCGGGCAGTGGGGAGGCCGGCTGTAACTGTAACTGTGACAGGACAGGCTGTGGACACTCTAAGGGAGGAGGAGGACCAGGAGAAGGCGGGAGACCAAGAACCTGCTGAAGGAGCGGAACGAAGTACGGCCGAGGCCGCGCGGCGACTCCAGACACAGCAGGGACAGCACCAGTACCCCCAGCGGCAGCACCAGCGCCAGCAGCACCTCCAGCTCCAGTACCTCCAGCAGCACCAGTAGCACCCCCAGCAGAACCGCCTCCAGGACCGACAGCAGTAGCCTCAGCGTCAACACCCTCCGCAGCTCCAGCTCCAGTCGTACCCGTAGGCCCAGCAGCTCCAGTACTCCCAGTACGAGCACCTCCGGGACCCGCGGCACCAGCACCCTCAGTAGCCGAAGAACCTCTAGCACCAGCAGCACGCCTCCAGCGCTGGGCAAACCACTCGCGCAGCTCCTGTGGAGAGAGTGGCTCCCGCCGAGACGAAGCAGCCGGAGAACCTCCAGGCTCAGCACCGCCAGACGCCACACAAGCAGGCCCAGCTCCCTCAGGCTCCGCACCCCCAGGCTCAGCACCTCCAGGCGTAGCACCCCCAGGCTCAGCACCCCCAGGCTCAGCACCCCCAGGCTCAGCACCCCCAGTAGTAGCACCTCCAGGCTCAGTACCCCCAGGCTCAGCACCCCCAGTAGTAGCACCCTCAGGCTCAGCACCCCCAGGCGTAGCACCCACACGCTCAGCACCCCCAGCGTCAGCACCCCCAGGCTCAGCACCCTCAGCAGCACCAGAGTCACCAGTAACCTCGACAGGCTCGACTGCGTCTACCTGGGACACACCTGAAGGGGCAGGACCCTGAGGGGGAAGGGGGTCTACCGGGGGGGGACCTGGCACAAGGAAGAGCGGTGGTGGGGGGAGGGACGGAGTGCGGTAGGGGAAGAGGCGGTAGTAGGGGACCGACTCGTCAAACGTGACGTCCTGGGAGGACAGAACACGGCGAGAGGTGGGGTGGTAGAACTGCCACCCTGGCGCGTCAGGGGGGAAGCCAAGGAAGACGCAAGGAGCAGCACGAGGGGACAGCTTGTCCGCAGACAAGTCGCGGACAAACGCCCGAGATCCCCAGACACGGAACGCAGACGCATCGCCAACCTTCCCCCTCCATAGCAAAGCTGGGGAGGTCTCCGGCCTGGAGACCCTAGGGTGAAGGTTGATCTGATGCGCCGCGTACCGAACCGCAAACGGCCACAGAAAATGGGGGGCAGCCGCATGCATCATGGACGTACGGGCGACGTCCATGACCATGCCAATGCGGCGCTCAGCAATCCCATTTTGCTGTGGAGAGTCCGAAAGCGTGAAGGTCTGGCGGATGCCTCGCGCACGACAGTAGGCTCGCAGAAGGCCAGAGGAGAACTCTCCACCTCTGTCAGAGTGCAGACGCAGAACAGGAAAGTCCGAGCCGAAGCTCTGCCTGAGCTGGAGACGAGCTGCGCGGATCCAGTCGATCAACACCTCAGTGACATCACCCTTGCTGCGCAAGGGGAAGACTGTGGTGTAACGCGAGTAGTCGTCAACCACCAGCAGGAAGTAGCGCTCGTGACCCTGTCCACGGACGCGGGCCGGGCCCCACACGTCCATGTGAAGCGTCTGCAGCGGGGCCTCTGTCGGAGGAAACTGGGAGGAGTGAGGGGCAGCCCGCTGCCGCCCCTCGACACAGGGGACGCAGGTAGGGCCAGGCCCCGGAGGAAGGGGAGGGAGGGACCGGGGAAGACCAGAGACAAGGACACGGGAGGCCATGCCTCGGAGACGAAGCAGGGAGGGGTGACCAAGGCGGTGGTGCCAGAGGAGAGTCTCGTGAGACAGGAGGCGACACGAACAGGGGGCAGACTCAGGACCAGACCTGGACGCTGCAGCAAACACCTGACCCGACGCAGCTACCTGACCAGACGCAGTGACTGGAGGAGACGTAGTGGTCAGGGTGTACAGGCTCGACCCCGGCCGACGGGTAAACGTGGCCAGGTGTCGGCCAGTCCGAGCGTCCGTGCAGTGGGTCACCCGCTGACTCGCAGGAGTGAACTGGTGAACCCCCGCATCCTGTAGGTCAGCACCACTCACCAAGTTCGTAGAGAACGAGGGGAGGTAAAGACCAGACAGGGTGCCAGAGGGGGCCGCCGGACACGGGAGGACAGTGGAGAAGTGAGCAAGGACAGGACCCCCAGAGGAGTCTGCCAGAGAGACCGCAACTGGCCGGCCAAGCGGCGTGAGTGTGGTGCGGTCTCGAAAGAAGGAGCGAGAAGCCCCCGAGTCAAGGGTGAAGGTGTGGGAGGCCGAAGCCGACGCAGAACCTGAGAGAGCAGACTCACAAGCACCTGAGGGAGCAGACGCACCTAGAGCAGCAGCCTCGCTAGCACCTAGAGCAGCAGCCTCACCAGTACCTAGAGCAGCAGTCTCAATGCCCGGGTCGGGCGGAAAACACCGGTAACAGTCACCCTCATCACTAATAGTCACAGTATACATAGCAGCAAGAATAGCATCAAAGTCAAGGTCAAAGACAGCGACACCCGCCCTAGACAGCTCACCCCAGCGGGGGATCTCAGTGGCCTCAGGGAACTGGTGACGCCAAGCGTCCGTCAGGCGGCCAAAGCAGCGCTGGGTGGAGTGCGCCCCCCCGCACTGGTCACCCGCGCGGTCTCCGGTGCGGAGGACGTAGGTGCACGGACCAGTACCCCCACCCTGCTGGCGTGCAGCGTACCACTCACGGAGCTGCTGAGGGGGGGGGATGTCACGAGTGCGCTGCTGCTGCTGCTGCTGCTGCTGGCGCTGACCACCACCGGAGCCAACCCTCTGCGCAGCGCCACCCCGACCAGCTCCACCTCCTCCGCCGCCGCCTCCTCCACCGCCGCTACCTCCGCTCCCACCGCCACCGCCGCCGCCGCCTCCGCCTCCACCGCCGCCACCGACACCTCCACCCCCACCACCACCCCCACCGCCACCCCCACCCCCTCCACTGCCTCCACCGCCGCCTCCACCGCCCCCGCTAGCTCCTCCAGTGCCCCTGCCCCCCTTGCCCTTGCCAGGGCGGCGTCTCCCGCTAGGGGTAGACGCCGCACCGACCGACTCAAGCCCAACGAGGTCGGCCGCAGCAGCAGAGGCAACAGAGGGCAAAAGGGGGGAGGGGGAACACCCCTCAAAGATGGGGGTGCGAGGGTCACCACGAGAGGCTCCTACAGCGACTATGCTCTTCTCTGCTGCTAGGAGGGACTTCTCGAGGAGGTCAACGGTGAGAGTGGTGGGGCAAACTGAGAGGAAGTGGTCCCTGACTATGCGAAGGGAGTCAGGGAGCCGGGTGACTATGTAGTAGAGGGTGATGTACATGGGGGGGGGGTTCTTGGCGCAGAACTCAGCAGGAAGCGCAGCGCGGTAGCGAGTGTCACTAGTGCGGAGGTGCGTAATGAGGTCAGCGACTGTGGGAAAGGCAGCAAGGTCAGGGAAGAGGTACGGTAGCATGAGGCGGCTCAGTGCAGTAGTGGCAGGGGAGGAGTAGCGCGCAACTACAGCGTCGTACAAGGTGTGAGCACTCTTGTACTGGCTAAAGTGCGCACGCTCAGAGGTAGGCAGGTGGCGACGCACAGCAAGACGTGCAGCAGCATCGCGCGTGGCCCACTGTGAGCGAACAGTGGCGTCAGCATCAGCAGCGGGGGCAGGGGAGGCACCAGAAGTGAGGTCAAAGAGGGAGAGGCCGTCTGCTCTGTCGCACTGTAAGAAAAGCTGCAGGTCATCTATCCAGACGTCAAAGTCAATGGCCCGACCCTCAGCATCAAAAGCGAGGACACTAGGGGTAGCCATGACAGCAGTAGACTAGCAGCGCAAACAGTAGGGTGAGGGCAGTGCTCTGAAAGAGGCGCTGCTCTTACCGGACAGGGCGGCTCGGGTGGCTCGGTTGCAGGGCGGCTCGGCGGCTCGGCTGCTGGGCGGCTCGGCGGCTCGTCTGCAGGGCGGCTCGGCGGCGCGGCTGCTGGGCGGCTCGGCGGCTCGGCTGCTGGGCGGCTCGGCGGCTCGGCTTCTGGGCGGCTCGGCTGCCGGGCGGCTCGGCGGCTGGGCGGCTCGGCTGCTTGGCGGCGCGGCGGGGCCGCTGAGAGGGCGGCGCCCGGGGCCGCTGGGAGGAGGCGGCGAGGCCGCTGAGAGGAGGCGGCGGGGCCGCAGGTAGGTGGCGGGGCCGCTAGTAGGTGGCGGGGCCGCCGGTAGGTGGCGGGGCCGCTGGTAGGTGGCGGGGCCGCAGGTAGGTGGCGGGGCCAGCACAGGTAGGTGGCGGGGCCGCGGGTAGGTGGCGGGGCCGCTGGTAGGTGGCGGGGCCGCAGGTAGGTGGCGGGGCCGCTAGGAGGTGGCGGGGCCGCAGGTAGGTGGCGGGGCCGCAGGTAGGTGGCGGGGCCGCTAGTAGGTGGCGGGGCCGCAGGTAGGTGGCGGGGCCGCTAGTAGGTGGCGGGGCCGCAGGTAGGTGGCGGGGCCGCACAGGTAGGTGGTGGGGCCGCACAGGTAGGTGGCGGGGCCGCGGAGGGCGGCGACGAGCCGTAGGGGGCCGTGAGGGGCCGCGCGAGGGGCCGTAAGGGGCGTAAGGGGCCGCGCGAGGGGCCGTAAGGGACGGCGCGAGGGGCCGTAAGGGGCGGCACGAGGGGCCGTAAGGGCGGCGCGACGGGCGCGACGGGCCGTAAGGGCGGCACGAAGGGCCGTTAGGGGCGGCGCGACGAGCCGTGAGGGGGCCGCTAAGGGCGACGCGACGGGGCCGTGAGGGGCCTAGCGAGGGCGCGACGGTAGGGGGGGAGCACCCAGGGCGCGACTCGGGCTTGAGCGAAGCGCGCTCCGGGCAGGAAAAAAAATTTCGTGGTGGTGGGCCCAAGGAATCGTTCCCACTAGGGAACCTGCTCGATACCATGAGAAGAAACGAGGAATGGAATGACTAAGGGAAAGTTGGGTACAAAATGCAAACCCTAGAAAACTGTACCCCATATGTGCTACCCCACTATAGCCTACAGTAGCTCTGTCATATAAATCTGACATCTACTTCCGCTGCCCTACTGTGTGTCGCTCGCCCCGTGGCGCGCGGCCTTCAAATTTTCTTCCCGCCACGCGCTCGGGGCGCGTGGCGGTTTTCTGCCCGCCGTGCGTCCCGAGGCGCGCGGCGATTTCCTTCCTTGGGGACCTGCGCGCGGCCCCCGCCCTGCTCGTCGCGGCGCCCTGAGGAGCACGCGCGGCCCCCGCCCTGCTCGTCGCGGCGCCCTGGGGAGCGCGTGCGGCCCCCGTCCTGTTCGTCGCGGCGTCCTGGGGAGCACGCGCGGCCCCCGCCCTGCTCGTCGCGGCGCCCTGGGGAGCTGCGCGCGCCCCCTGCCCGTCTGTCGCGGCGCCCTGTTCATTTTTTTTTTTTTCAAATTTAAATTATTAAAATATGAAAAAAAACATTGAGAATTGCTTCTACGGCTACATTACTATACTTTTCTGGTACGTATGTGGCTGTGTGCTCCGTCTCTGTGTTCAATTTTTGCCTACTTTGTGGCTGTGTATCCTATAATGCGCATATTTATATGATGATTTTAAATAATGATTGCATAATGCATGAATATAATGCATAGTGGAATGCATGTTAGCATGGTACATATTACTGCAGTATGTATGCCAGTAAATGATAGAAATGCGTGATAGTTATGAGACCTAAACAACGAGGCTACCGCAAACCCTACCTAGCATGGGGGGGAAGTCAATAGCCTAGCATTTAAGTCTTACAACAATCACATGAATACAACACAATCTGTGAATCCTAAAAAAATGATCAGTTCCAACAAATCCCGTTCAAGTGGACACACTCAATGAGTGCGCAAAGGACGTTTCCGAAAATGATAGGCTGATCAAGTTTTTAAGACCCACAGACATGCATTGCTAATGCAATAAATGAAAGAGTATAGATGAACACACACAGGCACAGAGAGAAACCCCAATTCACACCAGAACAAAGTCAAAACAATAACAATAGAAAAACAAGATACAACAAGTATAATAATAAAGAATTCTGCGAATCACCACTACTCTTCCCACTTTGCAGACTGAACGGTGAAAAATAGTAACTATAGTGAGGAGCCATAGCTAGGTAAGTCCTAGCTAGGCAAGAGAAGTTTAGGCAAAGGAGCGGTTTTACTAGCAGCAATGAGGATACATATAGCAAACCCTAGATGGGTTGTACTCGCTATTGAGCACCCCACTACAGGCTAGAGAATAACATTCTGACACACCCCCATAGCCAAAGTGGGGTGTAATCAGTACAATGAGTTAGCAGGTATAGAGCAGGAGTTCACAAAGGTAAGCAAAGCTAGAGCTAATCACAGAGGGCAAGTGAGGAGGAGGAGAGACTGTGGGGGAGAGAAGATGGGAGGCGACTGCTGAAGCTGCAGACACACAGGAGCTGCTGGCTCAGTGGCTACCGAAGCAAAGGCCCGGACTACAGGAGTAACTGGCTCCACGGAGATTGCAGCCTCCAGACCGGAGCAACTGACCCACAGGCGACTGGCGACTACCGGAGATTGTAGCCTCAGGACTGCTGGTGCTGCTGGCGACAAGAGTGCTGCCTCCTCTCAACCTCCCCCAGCTGCCCCACGCCCCTCTCACACACCCCCTGCTCAAACCCTAGCTCCACTCCCACAGCACCCCCCTTAAACCCTAAACCCCAGACTCCCACACATCCACCCCCCTCAGCGACAGCTGCAGCAGTGGGAGACGAAGGAGGAGGAGGAGAAGGGGACGGTGCGCACAACCGACACCCCCACAACCACCACCCCCACACTCCTCACCCCAAAAACCCTAAAACGGGTGGGATAGGGGCAGGAGCGCGGGGGATGGTGAGGGGGGGACAGCGCGGGACCCCCAGGGCGCCAGAACGGACGGGCTGGGCGGGTGAAGGGGGGTGGCGCGCGCTGCTCCCCAGGGCGCCGCGACGGACGGGCGGGGGGGACGCGCGCGCGGCTCCCAAGGCCGCCGCGACGCGCGCGGGCTCCCGAGGGCGCCGCGACGAACTGGCGGGGCGCGCGCGGGCTCCCTAGGACGTCGCGACGAACGGGCGGGGCGCTCGCGGGCTCCCCAGTGCGTCGCGACGGACGGGCGGGGCGCTCGCGGGCTCCCCAGGGCGTCGCGACGGACGGGCGGGGCGCTCGCGGGCTCCCCAGGGCGTCGCGACGTGCAGGGTGGGGGCCACGCGTGCTCCCCAGGGCGCCGCGTCGGACGGGCGGGGCGCGCGTGGGCTCCCCCACGGCAGGAAACCGCCGCGCGCCTCGGGGCGCACGGCGGGCAGAAAACCGCCGCGCGCCCCGAGCGCGCGGCGGGATGAAAATTGGAGGTCGCGCGCCACGGGGCGCGCGACACAGAGTAGGGCAGCGGAAGCAGCAGTAGGGCCCACAGGCCGGGAGCGTGAGTGCTCTGAAACCATGTGAAAAATAGTAGCTATAGTGAGGAGCCATAGCTAGGTAAGTCCTAGCTAGGCAAGAGAAGTTTAGGCAAAGGAGCGGTTTTACTAGCAGCAATGAGGATACATATAGCAAACCCTAGATGGGTTGTACTCGCTATTGAGCACCCCACTACAGGCTAGAGAATAACATTCTGACATGAACTTGGCTTCCTGAAAGGTGCAATATGATTTTCGTTGTAGAGGAAATGGGAAAGCAAAACAAGGGAGGACAGGAAAGAAATGACATTGAAAGTGAAAAAGGAGCAGAAGAGAAGGCAGCGCATCACCTACGCAAAAACTAACTGCCAAACCGAAAGACAAATACAATACAAAATATCAGAAATCGAAGCAAAACAGAAGGAAAAACATGAGAAAACAGAAACAACAAAAAAGAACCTACAGACCAAGTACTGATCTGCTCCAGCCTATAAAGCAGATTAGTACTTGACACGAGAAATTAAGTTTAGTCAAGAAAGAAGGGAGGGAGGGATGGAGTGAAGGAGGGAGGGATCGAGAAAGGGAAGCACCTATTTTCTTTCTCTTAACAATAAACTATGCCATGCTCCCGCTCCTTCTCCCTATCTCTGTTTCTCTCTTTCGTTCATGCCCCCCTTTTTTTTTTAAAAGAAAAAACAGAAGATAGATCTAGGAGCATAAGGAAACAAAGATTAACACTATAGTATAGATGGAACAGAAAAGAAAGGAAAACATTGAGCTAAACCAAATACTAGCTATGAGGCAGAAAAGCTGAGAAAAACGCACCACGGGCGGCTTTACATCTCTAAACGACGACGCTGTTGTGTGAGAATAAGAACGAGGAATCAATGAACTAGCAAGCAGGTGGGTACTGTGAAGAAGAACGAGAATGGTAGACAGAGTTAGGAGCCATGGCTAGGTAAGCCCTAGCTAGGCAAGAGAAAGTTTAGCAAAAGATAGAGGTTTTCACTAGCAGCAGTTGGGATACATATAGCAAACCCTAGCTGGGTTGTACCCGCTATAGAGTACCCCATTACAGGCTAGATAATAACATTCTGACACACCCCCATAGCCAAAGTGGGGTGTAATCAGCACAATGAGCAAGCAGTCATAGAGCAGGAGTTCACAATAGTAAGCAAAGCTAGACTTAATCACAGCGGGCAAGTGAGGAGGAGGAGGAACTGTGGAGGGAGAGAAGATGCGAGGCAACGACTGAAGCTGCAGAGGCACGGGCACAGGAGCGGCTGACTCAGTGGCTACCGAAGCAAGGGCGACGGACTACTGGAGTGACTGGCTCCGCGGCCATAGACGAGCGGCAGGAGCAACGGACCCACTGGCGACTGGTGCAACAGGCTCACTGGCTACCGAAGCAAGGGCGACGGACTACAGGCGCTGCAGGCGACACGACAACTACCTTCACACAACCTCCCCCAGCTGCCCCACGCCCCTCTCACACACCCCCTGCTGAACCTTAGCTCCACTCCCACGGCACCCCCCTTAAACCCTAAACCCTAGGCTCCCACACACCCACCCTCCTCAGCGGCAGCTGCAGCAGTGGGAGACTAGGGAGGAGGAGGAGCAATGGGAGTAACGCACAACCGACACCCCCAAAACCGCCACCCCCACAGTCCCCACCCCCAAACCCTAAAACAGGTGAGATAGGGGCAGGAGCGCAGGGGACGGCGAGGGGGGACGGCGCGCGACCCCCAAGGCGCAAAAACGGACGGGCGGGGCGGGGGGGGGGGGGGGGGGGGGGGGGGGGGGCGCGCGCGTGGCTCCCCAGGGCGCCGCGACGGACGGGCGGGGCGCGCGCGGGCTCCTCAGGGCGCCGCGACGAGAAGGGCGGGGGCCGCGCGTGCTCCCTAGGGCGCCGCGACGAGCAGGGTGGGGGCCGCGCGTGCTCCCCAGGGCGCCGCGACGGACAGGCGGGGCGCGCGCGGGCTCCCCAGGGCGACGCGTCGAACGGGCGGGGCGCGCGCGGGCTCATCAGGGGGCCGCGACGAGCAGGGTGGGGGCCGCGCGTGCTCCCCAGGGCGCCACGACGGACGGGAGGGGCGCGCGCGGGCTCCCCCACGGCAGGAAACCGCCGCGCGCCTCGGGTCGCACGGCGGGCAGAAAACCGCCGCGCGCTCGGGGCGCGCGGCGGGATGAAAAATCGAAGGTCGCGCGCTCCGGGGCGCGCGACACAGAGTAGGGCAGCGGAAGCAGGTGGGCCCACAGGCCAGGAGCGTGACTGCTCTGATACTATGTGAAGAAGAACGAGAATGGTAGACAGAGTTAGGAGCCATGGCTAGGTAAGCCCTAGCTAGGCAAGAGAAAGTTTAGGCAAAAAGAGGGAGGTTTTCACTAGCAGCAATGGGGATACATATAGCAAACCCTAGCTGGGTTGTACCCGCTATAGAGCACCCCACTACAGGCTAGATAATAATATTCTGACAGGTACGAGTATGAAAACCTAAAGGAGTTGTACCCCATATTGTCTACCCCACTACAGCCTACTATATAGTTCTGACACACCCCCATAGGCAAAGTGGGGGACAAGTAAGAGAACAAGGCAAGGTCAAGCTCAGGGTGGATCACAACGTCACCACACATTCTGAGCACCAGTTCAAGGCCACAAGGCCAGTTCACAGGTAGGATTATAAAGCAAGGTGAAAAAGCAAGACACTGATCTCAACCTAGCAAGGGTAAACATGCAAGTGCAGGTATAGATAGATCACAGTACAAACAAAGTCAAGAGGTAAGCAAGTGAGGCCCGGTAGGCACAAGACCTATCATAGTACAGAAATGCTGATGATCACAAGGCTGAAGTGCCTTGGTAAAGATATCAGCAGTGTTGGCCTGAGAGGCCACATAAGCAAGACGAAGCTGACCACGCTGCTGCAATTCTCCAGCAAGGAAGTAGCGCAGAGCAATGTGCTTTATTCTGTGCTCCAGTCTGTGCTCCTGACACAAGGCCAGCATGGCCTTGTTGTCGACGTACAGAACTGGAGGAGAACGAGGCGCCTCTCTCAAGTCGGTCAGCAGGTAGGTGAGCCAGCGTAACTCCTGTGCAGCCATGGCCCCAGCGTAGATCTCAGCCTCATAACTGGAGCCGAGAACAGAAGACGAGCGGGTAGACCACCATGAAACAGAACCGGAACCAAGGCTGAAGGTGTAACCATGTGACGACCGCTGCGTAGCCAAGTCGTCAACCTAAGAAGCGTCTGCGTGACCAGTGAGGACAACTCGAGCCCGTCCTCCAAGCATGAGCCCCATGCCCGACGTAGTGCACAGGTAGCGCAACACCCTCTTAGCTGCAGCCATGTGCTCTGGTCGGTGTCTCCCAGGAGCAACATAGCATGCCAAGATGCTAAGAGGGTGTGCCAGGTCAGGTCGAGTGCAGGTTATCAGGTACATGAGGCAGCTAACAAGCTCTGGGTACGAGACACTCGGCTCTACAGACTCATCCGAAGGCAGAGCTGAGAGTGAGTGGCGAGTAGACCGAGGAGTGGCCTGAGGCGAGGAGTACGTGAAGTTGAAGCGCTGAAGGACCTGCTGCAGCATGTGTGACTGAGTCAAGGTAATGGTGCGCCGTGCTCTGTCCCGGGTAATTTGCAAGCCAAGATAGCTGCGCAGTTCCGACTGGTCTGTGCACGTGTGTCTCTTCTGCAGCTCCGACTTCACGTGGGCGAGTCCATCAGTGTCAGGAGTGGCAAAGACCAAGTCATCGACGTACACGAGGATGAACGGCGGCAGCGAAGTGTCGGTGCGCAGAAACAGCGACGGGTCAGCAGTAGAAGGAGCAAACCCAAGAGCCGCAAGCGTATTCCCCAGTGTGTCGTGCCACTCACGGGGCGCCTGGCGGAGACCGTAGACTAGCCGCCGGAGGCTCCACTGGGTACCAGGAGGAAACGACCCAGTGAAGCCAGGTGGGCGACGCAGCCAGATCTCCTCATGTAGGCTAACCTGTAGGAAAGCAGTGCTGAAGTCAAGAGAGTGAAGCTCGTAGTCACGCTGAGCTGCAACGTGCAGCAGAACCCGAAGAGTGGTCATCTTCGGGCTTGGGGAGAAGATCTGGAAGGAGTCAACTCCTTGTCGTTGCCTCGAGCAACGTAACGCGCCTTGAAGACAGGCGGAGAACCCGGCGGCCGCTTCACCCTGAAAATCCACATGCCACTGACGATGTTCGCCCAAGGAGGGGGAACCTCGTCGACGTAAGTGCCTGTGGACTTCCAGGATTCCATCTCTGCGTCCATGGCTGTCTGCCACTGAGAGGAGTAGGGACCCTCTATCGCCTCTACGTAAGAGCGCGGAGTCGGGATGTCTGGTGCATCCGGGTCTCCCTCAGGTTCAATCAGCATGGACACGAGATGAGGTACAGCGGCTGCAAAGCACTTAAAGTCCTCCTGCTTGTCCTCAAGGACGTCTGTGCCAAGAGCCAACTCACCCCCGACGGACGGAGGACAGACAGACGCAGACTCAGCAACAAGACTAGCGGCGTAGTCGAGACGAAAGTGAGCAGCAAAGTCGACAAGCTCAGCAACTAAGGCACACGCAGCAGTGGACTCAAAGGAAGGGTCAGTGATAACAGTGGCCAGGAGACGTGTCATAGGTCCACTGGTGATCCCCGATTGATCCTAGGGAAGGGTTACAGGCATGTTGGCCTGGGGGGTTATGGGCGCACTGACCCGCTACTTAACAAGCCCTTTTATCCCAATGGTCTAGTGGTTGGGATTCTGACAAGACGCGTGACAGTAGGACTAGCAGCATGAAGGGAGTTAGACTCCGGGTCAGAAGGGGCAGGAAGAGAGGACGCAGGAGGAGACGGCAGAGGGACACGCTGTGGAGCAGTGGAAGGGCGCAGAGCCATCCGGTGCGTGCCAGGGATAGGAGGAGGACGCTGACGTGAACCACGACGACTAGTGCTAGCAGCACGAACAGGCGATGCAGGAGGAGACGCAGGCTCACGACGCTCAGCAAGGCCTCTTGTCGTACCAGTGTAAGGAGAAGGAGCACGCAGTGGGGAGGCGGGCTGTAACTGTGATTGCGACTGGACAGGCGGTAGACACCCTAAGGAAGGAGCAGGACCAGTAGAAGGCGGAAGACCGAGAACCTGCTGAAGGAGTAGAACGTAGTATGGCCGCGGCCGCGCAGCGCCTCTAGAACCAGCAGGGACAGTACCAGCACCCCTAGTGGCAGCTCCAACTCCAGCAGTACCACCAACTCCAGCAGCACCTCCAGCAGCACCAGAAGCGCTAACTCGAGCACCCATAGGAGCACCGGGTCCTGCAGCACCTCCTGTTCCAGCACCTCTAGCAGCTCCAGCACCAGCAAGACCATCAGAAGCTCCAGCAGCGCCAGCAGCTCCAGCAGCAGCAGGACCTCCAGCAGCAGCAGGGCCTCCAACGCCCGGAGAACCACCAGCTCCAGCAGCACGTCTCCAGCATCGAGCAAACCACTCGCGCAGCTGCTGTGGAGAGAGTGGCTCCCGCCGGGACGAGACACCCGAAGGACCTCCAAGCTCAGCACCGCCAGACTCCACACGAACAGGCCCAGCACCCTTAGGCTCCGCACCCCCAGACTAATCAACCCCAGGCTCAGCACCCCAGACCCAGCACCCCTAGGCTAAGCACCCCCAGACTCAGCACCCGCAGGCTTAGCACCCCCAAAGTCAGCACACGCATGCTTAGCACCCCCAGACTCAGCACCCCCAGGCTCACCACCCCCAGAATCAGCATCCCCAGGCGCAGCACGCTCAGGCTAAGCACCCCCAGACCCAGCACCCGCAGGCTCAGTACCCCTAGCAGCACCAGAGTCAACAACTACCTCGACAGGCTCGACTGCGTCTACCTGGGACACACCTGAGGGGGCAGGACCCTAAGGGGGTAGGGGGTCTACCGGGGGAGGACCTGGCGCGAGGAAGAGCGGCGGGGGGGAGAGGGGGGCACTGCGGTAGGGGAAGAGACGGTAGTAAGGAACCGACTCGTCAAACGTGACGTCCTGAGAGGACAGAACACCGTGCGAGGTGGGGTGGTAAAACTGCCAACTAGGCGCGTCAGGTGGGAAGCCAAGGAAGATGCAGGGCATAGCACGGGAGGACAGCTTGTCCGCAAACAAGTCGCGGACGAAAGCTCGAGATCCCTAGACACGGAACGCAGATGCATCCCTAGGTGTGGTCTCCGGCATGGAGACCCGAGGCTGGAGGTTGAGTTGTTGAGCCGCGTACTGAACCGCGAACGGCCATAGAAAATGGGGAGCAGCTGCATGGATCATGGACGTACGAGCGACATCCATGACCATGCCAATGCGGCGCTCAGCAATCCCATTTTGCTGCGGAGAGGCCGGAAGCGTGAACGTCTGGCGGATGCCCTCCGCACGACAGAAGGCTCGCAGAAGGTCGGAGGAAAACTCTCCACCTTTGTCGGAGTGCAGACGCAGAACAGGAAGGTCCTAGCCGAAACTCTCGCTGAGCTGACAACAGGCAGCGCGGATCCAGTCGATCAGCACCTCAGTGACCTCACCCTTGCGGCGCAAGGGGAAGACTGTGGTGTAATGCGAGTAGTCATTAACGACCAGCAGAAAGTAGCGGTCGTGACTTTGGCCACGGACTCGGGCTGGGCCCCACACGTCCATGTGAAGAGTCTGCAGGGGAGCCTCCGTCGGAGGGAACTCGGAGGAGTGAGGAGCGGCGCGCTGCCGCCCCTCGACGCAAGGAACGCAGGTAGGGGCAGGCCCCGGGGGAAGGGGAGGGAGAGACCGGGGAAGACCAGTGACAAGTACACGGGAGGCCATGCCTCGGAGACGAGGCAGGGAGGGGTGACCAAGGCAGTGGTGCCAGAGGAGAGTCTGGTGAGACAGGAGGCGACACAAGCAGGGGGCAGACTCAGGACCTGACCGGGACGCTGCAGCAAATACCTGACCCGACGCAGCTACCTGACCAGACTCAGCAACAGGAGGAGACACGGTAATCAGAGTGTACAGATTCGACCCAGGCTGACGGGAGAACGTGGCCAGGTGCCGGCCCGTTCGAGTAAATGAACAGTGGGTCACCCGCTGACCTCCAGGAGTGAACTGGTCAACCCACGCATCCTGAAGGTCAGCTCCACTCACCAAGTTCGTGGAGAACGAGGGGAGGTGGAGGCCAGACAAAGAGCCAGATGGGACCGCCGGACGCGGAAGAACCGTGGGGAGTGTGCAAGGACCGGACCCCCAGAGGGGTCAGCAAGAGAGACTGCCACTGGCCGACTGAGCGGCGAGAGTGTGGTGCAGGCGCGAAAGAAGGAGCGCGAAGAACCCTAGTCAAGGGTGAAAGTGTGCAAGGCCGCAGCAGGCGCAGTACCAGAGAGAGCAGACGCACCAGCACCTGGAGCAGTGGACTCACTAGCGCCTAGAGCAGCAGCCTCACCGGCACCTGGAGCAGGATACGCACCAGCACCTAGAGCAGCAGCCTCACGAGCACGTAGAGCAGTAGACTCTATACCTGGGTCAGGCGGCACACACAGGTAACAGGCACCCTCAGCACTAGTAGGCAATGCATACATGGCAGTGAGGATAGCATCATACTCAAGAGCAAAGATATCTACCCTCTGCCTAAGCAGCTCCAGCCGAGAGGGGAGCTCAACGTCGTCGCCAAACTCTGTACGCCAGGCGTTGGTCAGACTAGCGAAGCAGCGGGACAGTGTGTTACCAACCGTCCCGCAAGGCTGACCATCCCGAGCACCAGTGCGAATGACGTACGGGCAGCGAGCAGTACTCCGTGACCCTCTACTCTGAGCGTACCACTCATGAAGCTCTTGGGGCGTGAGGGACTCACGCGGACGTCGCTGGAGCTGCATCTGGCCACCGCCAGGAGCAGCAGTGTAGTAGTAGCCGCTGTAGCAGCAGTAACAGCAGTAGGAGCAGTAAGAGCAGTAGTAGTAGTAGCAGCGCGGCCACCCCTGCAACCCCAACTAGCGTACCACTCACGAAACTGCTGGGGCGTGAGGGACTTACGCGGACGTTGCTTGAGCTGCATCTGGCCACCGCCAAGAGTAGCAGTAGCAGCAGTAGCAGTAGCAGCAGTAGCAGCACGGACAGTGAAGTGTGGCTCAGTAGAGCAGGGCTGCACAGCCCGGCAGCACGACACGGCTCGGCTGGGCGGCTCGGCGCCAGCTGGCAGGCAGGCGCGGCAGGTAGGCAGGTAGACCAGCGCGGCAGCGCGCTAGTAAGGTAGGTGCACGGGAAGCGCGGGTAGGGCAAGTGCTCACCAATGGCGGGAAGGGCAGTCGCTCGCCGGGCGAGCAGGGTAGGCGCAGGACGGCGGCGACGGCGGGGCTGGGACAGCTGCAGGGCGGGGCCGCGACAGCGGCAAGGGTCTCCGCGGCAACTACTGCAGGGCGGGGCCGCGACTCCTGCAGGCGGCTTCGCGGCAGCTGCAGCAAGGCGGGGCCGCGACGGCGGTAGGGGTCTCCACGGCAGCTGCTGCAGGGCGGGGCTCCGAGGCAGCTACTGCAGGGGGCGCCGTGACGAGCAGGGGCGACGCCCCGGGGGCGTCGCAACGAGCAGGGACGACGCCCAGGGGGCGCCGCGACGAGCAGGGGCGACGCCCCGGGGGCGCCACGACAAGCAGGGACGGCGCCCAGGGGGCGCCGCGACAAGCAGGGAAGGCGCCCTGGGGGCGTCGCGACGAGCAGTGGCGACGCCCCGGGGGGTGTTGCGACGAGAAGGGACGGCGCCCAGGGGGCGCCGCGACGAGTAGGGGCGACGCCCTGGAGGCGCCGCGACGAGCAGGGACGGCGCCCAGGGGACGCCGCGTCGAGCAAGGGGGGGGACGCCGCGTGGGTCTCGTAGGGGCGTCGCAACGAGCAGGGTTTAAGGCGGCGCGCGGGCTGCAGAGGCAGCTCACACGGGCTGTAGAGGCAGGCACGGCTGCAGGGGCAGCGCCCACGAGCTGCAGGGGCACGCCCACGGGCTGTAGCGGCAGGCACGGCTGCAAAGGCAGCGCCCACGGGCTGCAGGGGCAGGCACGGTTGCAGGGGCAGGCACAGCTGCTCGGGAGGGCAGCGCGCGGGCTGCAGAGGCAGCTCCCACGGGCTGTAAAAGGCAGGCACGTCTGCAGGGGCAGGCACAGTCGCAGTGGCAGGCACGGCTGCAGGGGCAGCACGGTCGCAGGGGCAGCACGTGGGCTTCAGGGGGCAGCTGAAAAAAAAACATCAGTTAGGGCAGGGCGGAACGTTCGGTGGGCCCTAGGAATGATTCTGTTCTAATACCATGTGAGAATAAGAACGAGGAATGAATGAACTAACAAGTAGGTGGGTACAAGTATGAAAACCTAAAAGAGTTGTACCCCATATTGTCTACCCCATTGCAGCCTACAATATAGTTCTGACATGTTGCACTCTACGGCCACGGAAACAAGCACCGGCAATTGAAAACACAAAGAAGAAGGAGAAAAGTAGACAAGGAAATAGATAGCCAAAGGAATCGGGGTGAGAAGGTAGAGAATACAATACGCGTGAAGAGTAACGAAAACTACGAACGTGGGAGAAATACATGAGGAGAACAGACTACTAGTCAAGGAGGCGGAAAGAAATGTAGAGGGGAAAAGAAATAACGACCAGAAAAACGACCATGACTGGAAAATGAAACCCAACTGAAACCATGTGGAGTCGACTATATACTTCCTCAAGCTAACTAAAATTCAATCTAGGAAATAATCGGACATACCTGTGTGATCCAGAGAGAAACTACGCAAGAACATAGCCTCTGATTGGAAGAGGAAGCGAGCGAGAGGAAGCAACGAGAAGGAAGAAATGAAACCCTAACAAATGCAAAATTTGTCCGCAAGATTAAGTGCCTTCAATTTTTTACACAACATCATAAGTAGGGCAGGCAGCATAGTAGAGTGGATTAAGTATCTGAATAGTCATGGGTTCGAGTCTTTCTGTATCATTCTACTGCAAAGGAACTCTTGCCAAGGAACTCTTGCCCATTAGAAGTTCTTTTCTACAATTCTTATTTTAAAAAGCTTCGCAACCCTACGACGACTTAGTTGCCTCTTGTTTGGGTTGCGAAACATGTGAAGAAATGAGGAATGGATGAACTAGGAAAGAGGTGGGTACAAGTACGAAACCCTAAAAGTGTTGTACCCTATACTGTCTACCCCACTATAGCCTACACAGACTATAGCGTATAAGTTCGACACACCCCCATAGGCAAAGTGGGGGAGAACAAGGGGTCACAAGACCAATCAAGCAAAGCACAGCAAGCTCAGGGGTGGATCACAACGTCACCACACATTCTGAGCACAAGTTCAAGGGCCACAAGGCCAGTTCACATGCAGGTATATGTATATAAAGCTAAACATGCAAGTGCAAGCATGTATAGGTCAAAGTACAAGCAAGGTCAAGCAGTGAGCAAGTGAGGCAAGGTAGGTACAAGACCTAAAAGAGTACAGAAGCGCTGATGATCACAAGGCGCAAGTGCCTTGGTGAAGATATCAGCAGTGGTTGGCTTGAGAGGCCACATACGCAAGTCGCAGCTGACCACGCTGCTGCAGCTCACGAGCAAGGAAGTAGCGAAGCGCAATGTGCTTCGTTCTGTGCTCCAGTCTGTGCTCACGACACAAGGCCAACATGGCCTTGTTGTCTACGTACAGAACTGGAGGAGAACGAGGCGGCTCTCCGAGGTCGGTCAGCAGGTAGGTGAGCCAGCGTAACTCCTGTGCAGCCATGGCCCCTGCGTAGATCTCAGCCTCACAGCTGGAGCTGAGAACAGAAGACGAGCGGATAGACCGTCACGAAACAGAACCGGAACCAAGGCTGAAGGAGTAACCCTGTGACGACCGCTGCGTAGCTAGGTCGTCAACCCAAGACGCGTCTGCGTGACCAGTGAGGACCACTGGACTCCGCCCTCCAAGCACTAGCCCCATGCCCGACGTACTGCACAAGTAGCGCAACACCCTCTTCGCTGCAGCCATGTGCTCAGGGAGGTGTCTCCCACGAGCAACATAGCGTGCCAGAATGCTAAGAGGGTATGCAAGGTCAGGTCGTGTGCAGGTCATCAGGTACATGAGGTAGCCAACAAGCTCTGGGTACGGGCCACTCGGCTCTACGGACTCATCCGAAGGCAGAGCTGGAGAGCGAGTGGCGAGTAGACAGAGGAGTGGCCTGAAGGCGAGGAGTACGTGAAAGCCGAAGCGCTGAAGGAACCTGCAGCACCATGTGTGACTGAGTCAGGGTAATGGTGCGCTGTGCTCTGTCCCGGGTGATTTGCAAGCCAAGGTAGCTGCGCAGTTCACCCAGGTCCTGTGCACGTGTGCTCTTCTGCGGCTCGGAACTTCACGTGGGCGAGTCCAGCAGTGTCAGCTGTGGCAAAGACCAAGTCGTCGACGTACACGAGGATGTAGAACGGCGGCAAAGAGGTGTCGGTGCGCAGAAACAGCGACGGGTCGGCAGTAGAAGGAGCAAACCCAAGAGCCGCAAGTGTAGTCCTCATGTGTCCGGGCCACTCACGAGGTGCCTGGCGGAGACCATAGACTGGCCGCCGGAGGCTCCATGGGTGCCAGGAGGAAAGACCCAGTGAAGCCAGGTGGGCGGCGCAGCCAGATCTCCTCGTGCAGGCTGCCTTGTAGGAAAGCAGTGCTGAAGTCAAGAGAGTGAAGCTCGTAGTCACGCTGAGTCGGCGAGGTGGCAGCAACAACCCGAAAAAGAGTGGTCATCTATTCGGGTGGGAGAAAAGGGTCTGAAGAGTAAGTCCAACTCCCTGCCGCTGATTGAAGCCTCGAGCCACGTACCGTGCCTTGAAGACAGGCGGAGAACCAGGCGGCCGCTTCACCCTGAAAATCCACATGCCACTGACGATGTTCGCCCCAGGTGGGGGAACCACGTCGACGTAGGTGCCTGTGGACTTCAAGGACGCCATCTCTGCGTCCATGGCTGCCTGCCACTGAGAGGAGTAGGGACCTCTATCGCCTCCGCGTAAGAGCGCGTAGTCGGGATGTCTGGTGCATCCGGGTCTCCCTCAGGGGCAAGTAGCATGGACACGAGATGGGGTGGGTGAAGCAGCCGCAAAGCACTGGAACTCCTCCTGCCTGTCCTCAAGGACGTCCGTGCCAAGGGCACACTCACTCCCGACGGACGGAGGACAGACAGACTCAGACTCAGCGACAAGACTAGCAGCGTAGTCTAGACGACAGCGAGCACAGCGAAGTCGACAAGCTCAGCAACTAAGGCAGACGCAGCAGTGGACTCAAAGGAAGGGTCAGTGACAACAGTAGCAAGGAGACGCGTGACAGTAGGATTGGCAGCACGAAGGGAGTCCGACTCCGGGTCAGCAAGAGCAGGAAGAGAGGACTCAGGAGGAGAAGGCAAAGGGGCACGCAGTGGAGCAGTAGAAGGACGCAGAGACATCCGGTGCGTGCCGGGGACAGGAAGAGGACGCAGACGCGAACACGACCACTAGTGCGAGCAGCACGGACAGGCAACGCAGCACGAGATGCAGGCTCACGACGCTCAGCAAGACCTCCAGTAGGACCAGTGTAGGGAGAAGGAGCAGGCAGAGGGGAGGCTGGCTGTAACTGAGAGACTCAGACTGGACAGGGGGCAGACACTCTAAGGAGGAGCTAGACCAGGAGAGGACGGAAGACCAGAACCTGCTGAAGGAGCAGAACGAAGTACG
>CANJKZ010001046.1:0-90265 GCA_947471745.1 Closterium sp. Naga37s-1 | reverse complement strand
TCCTGCACTGCTGGTCTACTGCTGTCTGGCTAACCCCTAGTGTCCTCACTTTTGACGCTGAGGGTCGGGCCATTGACTTTGAGGTCTGGGTAGATGACCTACAGCTGTTCTTACAGTGCGATAGGGCGGACGGCCTCTCTCTCTTTGACCTCACCTCTGGCGCTTCCCCTGCCCCTGCTGCTGATGCTGACGCCACTGTTCGCATCCCAATGGGCCACGCGCGATGCTGCTGCACGTCTTGCTGTGCGTCGCCACCTTCCCTACCTCCGAGCGTGCGCACTTTTAGTCAGTACAAGAGTGCTCAGACCTTGTATGCCGCTGTAGTCGCGCGCTACTCCTCCCCTTCCACTGCTTGCACTGAGCCGTCTCATGCTGCCGTACCTCTTCCCTGACCTTGCTTCTTTTCCCACCGTTGCTGACCTCATTACGCACCTCCGCACTAGTGACACTCGCTACCGCGCTGCACTTCCTGCTGACTTCTGCACCGCGAACCCCCCCCCCATGTACATCACTCTGTACTTCCTAGTCACTCGCCTCCCTGACTCCCTTCGAGTAGTCAGGGACCACTTTCTCTCAGTCTGTCCCACCACACTCACTGTAGACCTCCTCGAGAAGGCCCTCCTCGCGATAGAAAAGAGCATAGTCGCTGTAGGAGCCTCTCGAGGTGACCCGCGCACCCCCATCTTTGAGGGGTGTTCTCCCTCCCCCCTGCTGCCCTCTGTTGCCTCTGCTGCTTCGGCCGACCTCCTTGGTCTTGAGTCGGTCGGTGCGGCGTCTGCCCCTAGCGGGAGACGCCGCCCTGGCAAGGGCAAGGGGGGCAAGGGAGCTGGAGGAGCGGGCGGTGGAGGTGGAGGTGGAGGCAGTGGGGGGAGTGGGGGTAGCGGTGGAGGTGGAAGTGGGGGTGGGGGGTTCGGTGGCGGCAGTGGGAGGCGGAGGCCGCGGCGGCGGTGGCGGTGGTAGCGGAGGTGGCGGAGGAGGCGGCGGTGGAGGAGGCGGTGGAGGCGGCGGCGGCAGTGGAGGCAGCGGAGGCGGTGGAGGCGGTGGGGGTGGCGGTGGAGCTGGTCGCGGGTCTTTGCAGAGGAGTGGCTCCGGTGGTGGCTCGCGCCAGCAGCAGCAGCGTGGTCGTGCGACCCTGTCCCCTCAGCAGCTCCGTGAGTGGTACACTGCACGCCAGCGGGGTGGGGGTTTTGGTCCGTGTACCTACGTCCTGCGCACCGGCGACCGTGCGGGTGAGCAGTGTGGGGGTGCGCACCCCACTCCGCGCTGCTTTGGCCGCCTGACGGACGCATGGCGTCACCAGTTCCCGGAGGCCTCCGAGATCCCTCGCTGGGACGAGCTGTTTAGGGCGGGGGTTGCCATCTTTGATCTGGACTTTGATGCTATTCTCTCTGCCATGTATGCTGTGTCTCTAAGTGATGAGGGTGACTGTTACCGGTGTTTCCAGCCCGATCCGGGCATTGAGACTGCTGCTCTAGGTACTGGTGAGGCTGCTGCCCTAGGTGCTTACGACGCTGCTGCTCTAGGTGCTGGTGTGTCTGCGTCCTCAGGTACTGGTGAGTCTGCTCTCTCAGGTACCGCGTCGGCTTCGGCCTCCCTCACCTTCACTCTTGACTCTGGGGCGTCTCGCTCCTTCTTTCGGGACCGCACCACACTCACGCCGCTTAGTCGGCCGGTTTGCGGTGTCTCTGGCTGACCCCTCTGGGGGTCCGGTCCTGTCTCGTTTCTCCACAGTCCTCCCGTGTCCGGCGGCTCCCTCTGGCACCCTGTCTGGTCTCTACCTCCCCTCGTTCTCGACGAACCTGGTGAGTGGTGCTGACCTACAGGATGCGGGTGTCCACCAGTTCACTCCTGCACGTCAGCGAGTGACCCACTGTACAGAGGCTGGCACAGGCCGACACCTGGCTACGTTCACCCGTCAGCCGGGGTCGAGCCTGTACACTCTGACCACTGCGTCTCCTCCAGTTGCTGAGTCTGGTAGGGTAGTTACGTCGGGTCAGGTGTTTGCTGCGGCGTCCAGGTCTGGTCCTGAGTCTGCCCCCTGTTCGTGTCGTCTCCTGTCTCACGAGACTCTCCTCTGGCACCACCGCCTTGGCCACCCCTCTCTGCTTCGGCTCAGAGGTATGGCCTCCCGTCTTCTTGTGTCCGGTCTCCCCCGGTCCCTCCCTCCCCTTCCTCAGGGCCCTGGCCCTGCCTGTGTCCCCTGTGTCGAGGGGCGCCAGCGTGCTGCCCCTCACTCCTCCCAGTTTCCTTCGACAGAGGCCCCGTTGCAGACACTTCACATGGACGTGTGGGGCCCAGCCCGCGTCCGTGGACAGGGTCACGAGCGCTACTTCCTGCTCGTTGTTGACGACTACTCGCGTTACACCACAGTCTTCCCCTTGCGCAGCAAGGGTGATGTCACTGAGGTGCTGATCGACTGGATCCGCGCAGCTCGTCTCCAGCTCAGGCAGAGCTTCGGCTCGGACTTTCCTGTTCTGCGTCTGCACTCGGACAGAGGCGGAGAGTTCTTCTCTGGCCTTCTGCGTGCCTACTGTCGTGCACGGGGCATCCGTCAGACCTTCACGCTTCCGGACTCACCGCAGCAAAATGGGATTGCTGAGCGCCGCATTGGCATGGTCATGGACGTCGCTCGTACGTCTATGATGCATGCGGCTGCCCCCCATTTTCTGTGGCCGTTTGCGGTGAGGTACGCGGCGCATCAGATCAACCTCCACCCCAGGGTCTCCAGGCCGGAGACCTCCCCAGCCTTGCTGTGGACGGGGAAGGTTGGCGATGCGTCGGCGTTCCGGGTCTGGGGATCTCGGGCGTTTGTCCGCGATCGGTCTGCGGACAAACTATCCCCTCGTGCTGCTCCTTGCGTCTTCCTGGGGTTCCCCCCTGACGCGCCTGGGTGGCAGTTTTACCCACCCCACCTCTCGCCGTGTTCTGTCCTCCCAGGACGTCACGTTTGACGAGTCGGTCCCCTACTACCGCCTCTTCCCCTACCGCACTCCGTCCCTCCCCCCACCCCCACTCTTCCTGGTACCAGGTCCCCCCCAGGTAGACCCCCTCCCCCCTCAGGGTCCTGCCCCTTCAGGTGTGTCCCAGGTAGACGCAGTCGAGCCTGTCGAGGTCACTGGTGACTCTGGTGCTGCTGAGGGTGCTGAGGCTGGGGGTGCTGTACCTGGGGGTGCGGAGCCTAGGGGTGCTGGGCCTGGGGGTGCTACGTCTGGGGGTGCTGAGCCTGGGGGTGCTGAGCCTGGGGGTGCTGAGCCTAGGGGTGCTGAGCCTGGGGGTGCTGAGCCTAGGGGTGCTACATCTGGGGGTGCTGAGCCTAGGGGTGCTACGCCTGGGGGTGCTGAGCCTGGAGGTGCTCCGCCTGGCGGTTCTCCGAGTGCTTCGTCTCGCCGGGGAGCCACTTTCTCCACAGGAGCTGCGTGAGTGGTTTGCCCGGCGCTGGAGGCGTGCTGCTGGTGCTGGAGGTCCTTCGGCTGCTGAGGGTGCTGCGGTCGCGGGTCCCGGAGGTGCTCGTCCTGGGTGCACTGGAGCTGGTGCTGCTGAGGGTGTTGGCGCTGAGACTACCGCTGGCAGTCCTACTGGGGGTGCTCCTGGTGCTACTGGAGGTTCTGGAGCTACTGGTGGTGCTGCTGGAGCGGGTGCTCCTGCTGAGGGTTCTGGTGCTGTCCCTGCTGCTTCTAGCGTCGCCGCGCGGCCTCGACCGTACTTCGTTCCACTCCTGCAGCAGGTTCTTGGTCTTCCACCTTCTACTGGTCCTCCTCCTCCCTTAGAGTGTCCACAGCCTGTCTCGTCCCAGCTACAGTTGCAGCCTACCTCCCCTTTGCCTGCTCCTTCTCCCTACACTGGTCCTACTGGAGGTCTGGCTGAGCGTCGTGAGCCTGCGTCTCGCCCTGCGTCGCCTGTCCGTGCTGCTCGCACTAGTGGTCGCGGTTCGCGTCAGCGTCCTCCTCCTGTCCCTGGCACGCACCGGATGTCTCTGCGTCCGTCCACTGCTCCTCTGCGTGCCCCTTTGCCTTCTCCTCCTGAGTCCTCTCTTCCTGCTCTTCCCGACCCGGAGTCGGACTCTCTTCGTGCTGCCAGTCCTACTGTCACGCGTCTCCTTGCTACTGTTGTCACTGACCCTTCTTTCGAGTCTACTGCTGCGTCTGCTCTCGTTACTGAGCTCGTCGACTTTGCTGCTCGCTGTCGCTTAGACTACGCTGCTAGTCTTGTCGCTGAGTCTGAGTCTGTCTGTCCTCCGTCCGTCGGGGGTGAGTGTGCCCTTGGCACGGACGTCCTTGAGGACAGGCAGGAGGAGTTCCAGTGTCTGGCAGCTGCCTCACCTCATCTCGTGTCCGTACTGCTTACCCCTGAGGGAGACCCGGATGCACTTGACATCCCGACTCCGCGCTCTTACGCGGAGGCGATAGAGGGTCCCTACTCCTCTCAGTGGCAGGCAGCTATGGATGCAGAGATGGCTTCCTGGAAGTCCACAGGCACCTACGTTGACGCTGTCCCCCCTCCTGGGGCGAACATCGTCAGTGGCATGTGGATCTTCAGGGTGAAGCGGCCGCCGGGTTCTCCGCCTGTCTTCAAGGCGCGTTACGTGGCTCGTGGCTTCAGTCAGCGGCAGGGAGTTGACTACTTTCAGACCTTCTCCCCCACCCCGAAGATGACCACTCTTCGGGTACTGCTGCACACTGCTGCTCACCGTGACTACGAGCTGCACTCTCTTGACTTCAGCACAGCTTTCTTGCAGGGCAGCCTGCACGAGGAGATCTGGCTGCGTCGCCCACCTGGCTTCACTGGGTCTTTCCCTCCTGGTACCCAGTGGAGTCTCCGGCGTCCAGTCTACGGTCTCCGCCAGGCGCCACGTGAGTGGCACGACACACTGAGGACTACGCTTGCGGCTCTTGGGTTTGCTCCTTCTACTGCCGACCCGTCGCTGTTTCTACGCACCGACACCTCTCTGCCGCCGTTCTACATCCTCGTGTACGTCGACGACTTGGTCTTTGCCACAGCTGACACTGCTGGACTCGCCTACGTGAAGTCCGAGCTGCAGAAGAGACACACGTGCACAGACCTGGGTGAACTGCGCAGCTACCTTGGCTTGCAGATCACCCGGGACAGAGCACGCCGCACCATTACCCTGACTCAGTCACACATGGTGCAGCAGGTCCTTCAGCGCTTCGGCTTCACGTACTCCTCGCCTCAGGCCACTCCTCTGTCTACTCGCCACTCGCTCTCAGCTCTGCCTTCGGATGAGTCCGTAGAGTCGAGTGGCCCGTACCCAGAGCTTGTTGGCTGCCTCATGTACCTGATGACCTGCACACGACCTGACCTTGCATACCCTCTTAGCATTCTTGCACGCTATGTTGCTCCTGGGAGACACAGACCAGAGCACATGGCTGCAGCGAAGAGGGTGTTGCGCTACTTGTGCAGTACGTCGGGCATGGGGCTAGTGCTTGGAGGGCGGAGTCCAGTGGTCCTCACTGGGCACGCGGACGCTTCTTGGGCTGACGACCAGGCTACGCAGCGGTCGTCACAGGGTTACACCTTCAGCCTTGGTTCCGGCTCTGTTTCGTGGCGGGCTACTCGCTCGTCTTCTGTTCTTGGCTCGAGTTGTGAGGCTGAGATCTACGCCGGGGCCATGGCTGCACAGGAGCTTCGCTGGCTCACCTACCTGCTGACCGACCTTGGAGAGCCGCCTCGTTCTCCTCCAGTCCTGTACGTAGACAACAAGGCCATGCTGGCCTTGTGTCGAGAGCAGTGACTGGAGCACAGAACAAAGCACATTGCTCTCCGCTACTTCCTTGCTCGTGAGCTACAGCAATGTGGACAGTTGCGGCTTGCGTACGTGGCCTCTGAGGCCAACACTGCTGATGTCTTCACCAAGGCACTTCCGCCTTGTGATCATCAGCGCTTCTGCACTCAGCTGGGTCTTGTGCCCGTCTTGCCTCACTTGCTCTCCTCTTGACCTTGCTTGTACTCTCACATATTTATATACCTGCTCTTGCTTGTCTAGCTTTATATATATGTGTGTACTCTTGCATGTGAACTGGCCGTGTGGCCTTGACCCTGTGCTCGGACTGTGTGGTGTCTTTGTGATCCACCCTGAGCTTGCTTTGCTTTGCTTTGCTTGACTGGTCTTGTGACCCCTTGTTCTCCCCCACTTTGCCTATGGGGGTGTGTCAGAACATTATAGCTTATGCTGTTGTGTAGGCTATAGTGGGGTATCCCATAGGGGGTACAACCAATTAGGGTTTCATATTTGTACTCACTTCATTTTCATAGTTCACTCATTCTCGTTCTCATTATCACAACTCTTGCTCGTGATACCATGTTGGGCTGAGTGCCCCTTAGGATCTTTGGTAGGGTTAAACTCTGGGTAGAGTGATGTAGTAGCGGAAGCGTTTAAATGAAGCCCTTGAACCACCTTGCGCTGGTATGTGAGGGCAAAGTAAGTTGATTAAAACAAGCAAGTACAAAGGTTTATATAAGAGTACAAAGAATACGAAGAGATATAATTAAACTGTTTTACTGTTGCGGTTCGATACAGTGCGACTCGGGCAACTGCTCAATGTCGAGTCAGTTGTGTGTCCTTGCTGTCGCGCTGCATTTGTCAAGTCAAAGGTCGCTGACCTTTGACTTTCACGCTCCCGCACCGGCTACATCTACCGCCTCGAACCTATCGGACCGATCTCCTGGCAATCGAGCAAGCAGGAATTAATTGCTCTCTCGTCAGCTGAAGCAGAATATATTGCACTCTGCTCAGCCACCAAGGAAGGACTCTATCTTCGCGAGCTGCTGGAAGAAGCGAAGTTAGCCGAGTTACCCAACTTCACTCTGTTCTGCGACAACCAATCTGCAATTCGCATCGCCAACAAAAATGGATTCGCGAACAGAACGAAGCATATCGCTCTGCGATATTTCTTCGTGAAAGACGAGATTGAGAAGGGGAGACTTGAACTATCCTACTGTCCCACGTCCGAGATGGCAGCTGACTACTTGACCAAGAAGCTCGGAAAACAAAAGTTCGAGTACTGCATGCTGCTGACTGGACAAAGCCACGTCACCAGCAGCGACACTCCAGAAGCGAAGGGGAGTGTTGGGAACAAACAATCTTAAGCGCCTCTGTCGTGTCGAAACACCAAGGCACAAGCGAAGCAGAGCATATCGAGGCACCAGCGAGTCAACCCTCGGAGGTTGAAGTAACCGCTGGAGGTTACGCGACATTAGAAGAAAAGGATTACCATGTTGTTTTACTTGGAGAAAAACAAGCGACCCAAGCGACGCAGCGCAACTGTTATACAGTTGCGCCTTGGTAACTGTTTGCCCTATGCGTTTGCTATATAACAACATGTAATGCCTTGCTCATATTACACAATTCTCAAGCTTGTGTCCGGCCTACCCTCGGCCGCTGCTTTGGCACCACGTTACAAGCCAGGAGAGCTACCTCTGAGTGACCAATAGCCCCCGCCGTAGGGACGTCGTTAATTCCTAGAGCTTCCGCTGCGCTCTAGCGACTTCTTATTTCCAACATGGTATCAGAGCACATATGTTGTCCGCAGCAACTGTCCAAGAACCATGTATCCTTCCCGGACGGCTCGCTTTGAGCGATGGCGGCGTACGTCGGGTTCGGTTGAAGTGACTCGCGGCGAGGCGTGCTGTTGTCGAGTTGTTCTTCTGGTGAGTAATATGGTGGTGACTCAGTTACGCAGGAGTCACTCAGCCTTGCCATGCAGCTGACGATGTTTCTTGTTCCTTTCGCAGGTTGTCCCGTCGATGTTGTTGAGACTTGTACTGAAGTTGTCGGATTTGCTTGCGTTGAGGCGACTTGACTGCTTGAAGGGCGAAGTTGGCGTTGCGGCGACGTTGACTGTTGTCGATTCGGGCAGTGCGTACGAGGATGCCCTGAAGTCTTGCAGAGGTGGCAGAACGGAGGTACGATTTTCGGTCGATTGTTGTTGTTGTTGTGGCGCCGTTGAGTGTGAAACGCGAATTCGGGCACTGATACCTTTCTCTTGTGTCGTTCTTCTTGCAGGTCCATGTCTTGCTGCTCGGCGTGGATTTCGGCGTCGATTTCTGCGCTGCATTAGATTTGACACAAAACAAAACGCTTGAAGATATGTACAGAAATAAGATATTTGGTACCGGATTGAGATTTTAGGTGACCTTGGAGTCCTAATCAAGGCTAATTTTATCAGTGTAAATCACCCTGATACCCTGATTATCATGGTGGTTTTTGGTAGTCACACTAATGGCCTAGGGTAATTTTTTGTGGAGCTATGATTTTCCTGATATGCCAGGGTTCACATTTCAGGCACACTGATGCCTCAGGGTTACCGTTCTTCATAACGAGTTTTACCCTGAAGCGAGTACCATACCCCCCCCCCCCTCCCCCTCCCCCCACTTCCCCCACCCCCCCTTTCCCGTAACCCCGGGATTCCCGATTGCCAAATGTCGAAACCGGAATTTGAGCCTGCTGAAGTAACTGACGACGAGCAACACCCATGTGGCATGTATGATCTAAAAAAAATATTGTGTGCAACGATAATATCAATTCATAAGGGTTTGCTAAACTGGTACACTGATGCCACAGGGTTGGATTTAAAAAAAAACAAGAAAAACACTGATGGATCAGGGTTTGAAGAAGGTGTCACACTGATAATCAGGTTTTTGAACAGGTGCAACACTGATCACAAGGGTTGCTCAAAACCAAAAATTAGCCCTGGTCCTAAGTTGCTAGACAAAAACGGTCATTTGTGTTGGAAACAAATAACTTAAACGCTTCTGAAGTAATCGAAGCATCGACACGAAACGAAGCAGACTACAAGCGAAACAACACGCGAGTCAACTAAAGACAAACGCTGGAGGTTACGCGAAGGTCAAAGGTCACTGACCTTTGACCTGACAAAAAATGCAGTGCGACAGCAAGGACACATAACTGACTCGATACTGAGCAGTTACCCGAGTCGTCACTGTATCGAACCGCAACAGCAGAAACAGTTAAAATCGAGCTTTCTGTCAGAACATTATAGCTTATGCTGTTGTGTAGGCTATAGTGGGGTATCCCATAGGGGGTACAACCAATTAGGGTTTCATATTTGTACTCACTTCATTTTAATAGTTCAGCCATTTCTCGTTCTCATTCTCACATGGAATCAGAGCAGGTCCCCTCCTAGGGACTGTTCCTTGGGCCCACCGAAGCGCGCCTCGAGTCGCGCCTGCCTTTTTTTAGCGGCCCGTCGAGTCGCACCTAGCGGCCCGTCGCGCCGCCCTTACGGTCGCGTCGAGCCGCCCTAGCGGCTGCGGCGCGCCGCCCTTTTCCCGGCCCGTCGCCGCCCTTACCCGCGGCTTTGCGCCGCCCTCACCGGCGGCTTCGCGCCGCCCCTACCTGCGGCTTCGCGCCGCCCAGGCCCGTCGCCGCCCTTCCCGCGGCTTCGCGCCGCCTCTACCTGCGGCTTCGAGCCGCCCCGGCCCGTCGCCGCCCTTACCTGCGGCTTCGCGCCGCCTACGGCCCGTCGCCGCCCTTTTCTGCGGCCCCGCCGCCTCTCTCGTTGCGGCCCCGCCGCCCGTCTTCGCGGCCCCGCCGCCATCTCTCGCTGCGGCCCCGCCGCCACTCACTGCGGCCCCGCCACCCGTCTCAGCGGCCCCGCCGCCCGTCTTCGCGGCCCCGCCGCCTCTCTCGCTGCGGCCCCGCCGCCTCTCACTGCGGCCCCCGCCGCCCTACTCAGCGGCCCCGCCGCCCGACTTCGCGGCCCCACCGCTTCTCTCGCTGCGGCCCCGCCGCCTCTCTCGTTGCGGCCCCGCCGCCCTTCACTGCGGCCCCGCCGCTTCTCTACAGCGGCCCCGCCGCCCTACGTCAGCGGCCCAGCCGAGCCGCCCAGCAGCAGAGCAGCCGAGCCGCCCCGCCGCCAAGCCGCGCTGCAGCCGAGCCGCCCGGCCGCCCACTAGCCGAGCCGCCGTGCAGCCGACCGCCCAGCCGCCGAGCCGCCCAGCTGCCGAGCCGCCCAGCCGCCGAGCCGCCCTGCAGCCGAGCCGCCCGAGCAGCCCTGTCCGGTGAGCACAGACCCTCTGTCACTGCGTGCTCTTCCCCTACTCCTTGCACTGCTGGTCTACTGCTGTCATGGCTACCCCTAGTGTCCTCACTTTTGACGCTGAGGGTCGGGCCATTGACTTTGAGGTCTGGGTAGATGACCTACAGCTGTTCTTACAGTGCGATAGGGCGGACGGCCTCTCTCTCTTTGACCTCACCTCTGGCGCTTCCCCTGCCCCTGCTGCTGATGCTGACGCCACTGTTCGCTCCCAGTGGGCCACGCGCGATGCTGCTGCACGTCTTGCTGTGCGTCGCCACCTCCCTACCTCCGAGCATGCGCACTTTAGTCAGTACAAGAGTGCTCAGACCTTGTACGCCGCTGTAGTCGCGCGCTACTCCTCCCCTTCCACTGCTGCACTGAGCCGTCTCATGCTGCCGTACCTCTTCCCTGACCTTGCTTCTTTTCCCACCGTTGCTGACCTCATTACGCACCTCCGCACTAGTGACACTCGCTACCGCGCTGCACTTCCTGCTGACTTCTGCACCGCGAACCCCCCCCCCATGTACATCACTCTGTACTTCCTAGTCACTCGCCTCCCTGACTCCCTTCGAGTAGTCAGGGACCACTTTCTCTCAGTCTGTCCCACCACACTCACTGTAGACCTCCTCGAGAAGGCCCTCCTCGCGATAGAAAAGAGCATAGTCGCTGTAGGAGCCTCTCGAGGTGACCCGCGCACCCCCATCTTTGAGGGGTGTTCTCCCTCCCCCCTGCTGCCCTCTGTTGCCTCTGCTGCTTCGGCCGACCTCCTTGGTCTTGAGTCGGTCGGTGCGGTGTCTGCCCCTAGCGGGAGACGCCGCCCTGGCAAGGGCAAGGGGGGCAAGGGAGCTGGAGGAGCGGGCGGTGGAGGTGGAGGTGGAGGCAGTGGGGGGAGTGGGGGTAGCGGTGGAGGTGGAGGTGGGGGTGGGGGGTTCGGTGGCGGCAGTGGAGGCGGAGGCCGCGGCGGCGGTGGCGGTGGTAGCGGAGGTGGCGGAGGAGGCGGCGGTGGAGGAGGCGGTGGAGGCGGCGGCGGCAGTGGAGGCAGCGGAGGCGGTGGAGGCGGTGGGGGTGGCGGTGGAGCTGGTCGCGGGTCTTTGCAGAGGAGTGGCTCCGGTGGTGGCTCGCGCCAGCAGCAGCAGCGTGGTCGTGCGACCCTGTCCCCTCAGCAGCTCCGTGAGTGGTACACTGCACGCCAGCGGGGTGGGGGTTTTGGTCCGTGTACCTACGTCCTGCGCACCGGCGACCGTGCGGGTGAGCAGTGTGGGGGTGCGCACCCCACTCCGCGCTGCTTTGGCCGCCTGACGGACGCATGGCGTCACCAGTTCCCGGAGGCCTCCAAGATCCCTCGCTGGGACGAGCTGTCTAGGGCGGGGGTTGCCATCTTTGATCTGGACTTTGATGCTATTCTCTCTGCCATGTATGCTGTGTCTATTAGTGATGAGGGTGACTGTTACCGGTGTTTCCAGCCCGATCCGGGCATTGAGACTGCTGCTCTAGGTACTGGTGAGGCTGCTGCCCTAGGTGCTTACGACGCTGCTGCTCTAGGTGCTGGTGTGTCTGCGTCCTCAGGTACTGGTGAGTCTGCTCTCTCAGGTACCGCGTCGGCTTCGGCCTCCCTCACCTTCACTCTTGACTCTGGGGCGTCTCGCTCCTTCTTTCGGGACCGCACCACACTCACGCCGCTTAGTCGGCCGGTTGCGGTGTCTCTGGCTGACCCCTCTGGGAGTCCGGTCCTGTCTCGTTTCTCCACAGTCCTCCCGTGTCCGGCGGCTCCCTCTGGCACCCTGTCTGGTCTCTACCTCCCCTCGTTCTCGACGAACCTGGTGAGTGGTGCTGACCTACAGGATGCGGGTGTCCACCAGTTCACACCTGCACGTCAGCGAGTGACCCACTGTACAGAGGCTGGCACAGGCCGACACCTGGCTACGTTCACCCGTCAGCCGGGGTCGAGCCTGTACACTCTGACCACTGCGTCTCCTCCAGTTGCTGAGTCTGGTAGGGTAGTTACGTCGGGTCAGGTGTTTGCTGCGGCGTCCAGGTCTGGTCCTGAGTCTGCCCCCTGTTCGTGTCGTCTCCTGTCTCACGAGACTCTCCTCTGGCACCACCGCCTTGGCCACCCCTCTCTGCTTCGGCTCAGAGGTATGGCCTCCCGTCTTCTTGTGTCCGGTCTCCCCCGGTCCCTCCCTCCCCTTCCTCAGGGCCCTGGCCCTGCCTGTGTCCCCTGTGTCGAGGGGCGCCAGCGTGCTGCCCCTCACTCCTCCCAGTTTCCTTCGACAGAGGCCCCGTTGCAGACACTTCACATGGACGTGTGGGGCCCAGCCCGCGTCCGTGGACAGGGTCACGAGCGCTACTTCCTGCTCGTTGTTGACGACTACTCGCGTTACACCACAGTCTTCCCCTTGCGCAGCAAGGGTGATGTCACTGAGGTGCTGATCGACTGGATCCGCGCAGCTCGTCTCCAGCTCAGGCAGAGCTTCGGCTCGGACTTTCCTGTTCTGCGTCTGCACTCAGACAGAGGCGGAGAGTTCTCCTCTGGCCTTCTGCGTGCCTACTGTCGTGCACGGGGCATCCGTCAGACCTTCACGCTTCCGGACTCACCGCAGCAAAATGGGATTGCTGAGCGCCGCATTGGCATGGTCATGGACGTCGCTCGTACGTCTATGATGCATGCGGCTGCCCCCCATTTTCTGTGGCCGTTTGCGGTGAGGTACGCGGCGCATCAGATCAACCTCCACCCCAGGGTCTCCAGGCCGGAGACCTCCCCAGCCTTGCTGTGGACGGGGAAGGTTGGCGATGCGTCGGCGTTCCGGGTCTGGGGATCTCGGGCGTTTGTCCGCGACCTGTCTGCGGACAAACTATCCCCTTGTGCTGCTCCTTGCGTCTTCCTGGGGTTCCCCCCTGACGCGCCTGGGTGGCAGTTTTACCACCCCACCTCTCGCCGTGTTCTGTCCTCCCAGGACGTCACGTTTGACGAGTCGGTCCCCTACTACCGCCTCTTCCCCTACCGCACTCCGTCCCTCCCCCCACCCCCACTCTTCCTGGTACCAGGTCCCCCCCAGGTAGACCCCCTCCCCCCTCAGGGTCCTGCCCCTTCAGGTGTGTCCCAGGTAGACGCAGTCGAGCCTGTCGAGGTCACTGGTGACTCTGGTGCTGCTGAGGGTGCTGAGGCTGGGGGTGCTGTACCTGGGGGTGCGGAGCCTAGGGGTGCTGGGCCTGGGGGTGCTACGTCTGGGGGTGCTGAGCCTAGGGGTGCTGAGCCTAGGGGTGCTGAGCCTGGGGGTGCTGAGCCTGGGGGTGCTGAGCCTGGGGGTGCTGAGCCTAGGGGTGCTGAGCCTGGGGGTGCTGAGCCTAGGGGTGCTACGCCTGGGGGTGCTGAGCCTGGAGGTGCTCCGCCTGGAGGTTCTCCGAGTGCTTCGTCTCGCCGGGAGCCACTTTCTCCACAGGAGCTGCGTGAGTGGTTTGCCCGGCGCTGGAGGCGTGCTGCTGGTGCTGGAGGTCCTTCGGCTGCTGAGGGTGCTGCGGTCGCGGGTCCCAGAGGTGCTCGTCCTGGGTGCACTGGAGCTGGTGCTGCTGAGGGTGTTGGCGCTGAGACTACCGCTGGCAGTCCTACTGGGGGTGCTCCTGGTGCTGCTGGAGGTTCTGGAGCTACTGGTGGTGCTGCTGGAGCGGGTGCTCCTGCTGAGGGTTCTGGTGCTGTCCCTGCTGCTTCTAGCGTCGCCGCGCGGCCTCGACCGTACTTCGTTCCACTCCTGCAGCAGGTTCTTGGTCTTCCACCTTCTACTGGTCCTCCTCCTCCCTTAGAGTGTCCACAGCCTGTCTCGTCCCAGCTACAGTTGCAGCCTACCTCCCCTTTGCCTGCTCCTTCTCCCTACACTGGTCCTACTGGAGGTCTGGCTGAGCGTCGTGAGCCTGCGTCTCGCCCTACGTCGCCTGTCCGTGCTGCTCGCACTAGTGGTCGCGGTTCGCGTCAGCGTCCTCCTCCTGTCCCTGGCACGCACCGGATGTCTCTGCGTCCGTCCACTGCTCCTCTGCGTGCCCCTTTGCCTTCTACTCCTGAGTCCTCTCTTCCTGCTCTTGCCGACCCGGAGTCGGACTCTCTTCGTGCTGCCAGTCCTACTGTCACGCGTCTCCTTGCTACTGTTGTCACTGACCCTTCTTTCGAGTCTACTGCTGCGTCTGCTCTCGTTACTGAGCTCGTCGACTTTGCTGCTCGCTGTCGCTTAGACTACGCTGCTAGTCTTGTCGCTGAGTCTGAGTCTGTCTGTCCTCCGTCCGTCGGGGGTGAGTGTGCCCTTGGCACGGACGTCCTTGAGGACAGGCAGGAGGAGTTCCAGTGTCTGGCAGCTGCCTCACCTCATCTCGTGTCCGTACTGCTTACCCCTGAGGGAGACCCGGATGCACTTGACATCCCGACTCCGCGCTCTTACGCGGAGGCGATAGAGGGTCCCTACTCCTCTCAGTGGCAGGCAGCTATGGATGCAGAGATGGCTTCCTGGAAGTCCACAGGCACCTACGTTGACGCTGTCCCCCCTCCTGGGGCGAACATCGTCAGTGGCATGTGGATCTTCAGGGTGAAGCGGCCGCCGGGTTCTCCGCCTGTCTTCAAGGCGCGTTACGTGGCTCGTGGCTTCAGTCAGCGGCAGGGAGTTGACTACTTTCAGACCTTCTCCCCCACCCCGAAGATGACCACTCTTCGGGTACTGCTGCACGTTGCTGCTCACCGTGACTACGAGCTGCACTCTCTTGACTTCAGCACAGCTTTCTTGCAGGGCAGCCTGCACGAGGAGATCTGGCTGCGTCGCCCACCTGGCTTCACTGGGTCTTTCCCTCCTGGTACCCAGTGGAGTCTCCGGCGTCCAGTCTACGGTCTCCGCCAGGCGCCACGTGAGTGGCACGACACACTGAGGACTACGCTTGCGGCTCTTGGGTTTGCTCCTTCTACTGCCGACCCGTCGCTGTTTCTACGCACCGACACCTCTCTGCCGCCGTTCTACATCCTCGTGTACGTCGACGACTTGGTCTTTGGCACAGCTGACACTGCTGGACTCGCCTACGTGAAGTCCGAGCTGCAGAAGAGACACACGTGCACAGACCTGGGTGAACTGCGCAGCTACCTTGGCTTGCAGATCACCCGGGACAGAGCACGCCGCACCATTACCCTGACTCAGTCACACATGGTGCAGCAGGTCCTTCAGCGCTTCGGCTTCACGTACTCCTCGCCTCAGGCCACTCCTCTGTCTACTCGCCACTCGCTCTCAGCTCTGCCTTCGGATGAGTCCGTAGAGTCGAGTGGCCCGTACCCAGAGCTTGTTGGCTGCCTCATGTACCTGATGACCTGCACACGACCTGACCTCGCATACCCTCTTAGCATTCTTGCACGCTATGTTGCTCCTGGGAGACACAGACCAGAGCACATGGCTGCAGCGAAGAGGGTGTTGCGCTACTTGTGCAGTACGTCGGGCATGGGGCTAGTGCTTGGAGGGCGGAGTCCAGTGGTCCTCACTGGGCACGCGGACGCTTCTTGGGCTGACGACCAGGCTACGCAGCGGTCGTCACAGGGTTACACCTTCAGCCTTGGTTCCGGCTCTGTTTCGTGGCGGGCTACTCGCTCGTCTTCTGTTCTTGGCTCGAGTTGTGAGGCTGAGATCTACGCCGGGGCCATGGCTGCACAGGAGCTTCGCTGGCTCACCTACCTGCTGACCGACCTTGGAGAGCCGCCTCGTTCTCCTCCAGTCCTGTACGTAGACAACAAGGCCATGCTGGCCTTGTGTCGAGAGCAGCGACTGGAGCACAGAACAAAGCACATTGCTCTCCGCTACTTCCTTGCTCGTGAGCTACAGCAACGTGGACAGTTGCGGCTTGCGTACGTGGCCTCTGAGGCCAACACTGCTGATGTCTTCACCAAGGCACTTCCGCCTTGTGATCATCAGCGCTTCTGCACTCAGCTGAGTCTTGTGCCTGTCTTGCCTCACTTGCTCTCCTCTTGACCTTGCTTGTACTCTCACATATATATACACCTGCTCTTGCTTGTCTAGCTTTATATATATGTGTGTACTCTTGCATGTGAACTGGCCGTGTGGCCTTGACCCTGTGCTCGGACTGTGTGGTGACTTTGTGATCCACCCTGAGCTTGCTTTGCTTTGCTTTGCTTGACTGGTCTTGTGACCCCTTGTTCTCCCCCACTTTGCCTATGGGGGTGTGTCAGAACATTATAGCTTATGCTGTTGTGTAGGCTATAGTGGGGTATCCCATAGGGGGTACAACCAATTAGGGTTTCATATTTGTACTCACTTCATTTTCATAGTTCAGCAATTTCTTGTTCTCATTCTCACACTTTCCATATTCCTTTGTAATCATATAAAAGCCTTGCAGTTACCCGAGTCGTCACTGTATCGAACCGCAACAGCAGAAACAGTTAATCTTGTTCTCACATACCAGTGCAAGGTGGTTCAAGTTAATACTACTATCACGCTTCCGCAACTGCAACATCACTACTTCAACAAAATCTTAGCCTTGAAAGATCCTAAGGGCTATTTCTTAGCCCAACATGGTATGAGAGCAAACATGGCAAGATCGATTTCTCAAATACCTACAACAACGCAAGGCATGACAACACAGAAGGAGAGGAGCTCCTCTAACGGATCTCCCGGCACTACTCGTACTCCACCTCCAGCCTCTGGTCTACAGACAGAAGAAGGCATAGCAACAAGACCAGCTGCGGAGTCAGCCGAAACTCCCGGGAATCAAGCACCAGGCTTCGACCCAAGTATGATGGAGAAGTTCTTCTCCTTCATGCCCTTCTACGAGCAACACCAGCAAGCAGTTCCTGCACAATCAAACAACAGCGACAACAACGACATGGCTGTTCCAATGAGCCTTGACAGTTCATCGTATGCGCGCGGAAATCAACAGCAACCCACCTTTGCTCCGTACGAACCTCAACGTGGCTCCATCAGCTTCGCGCCATACCCACAGTCTTCACCTGGACAAGAGAAGACGTTGGACGCCCTTCAAGTTCAATCACAGTTCGCACATGTGTTAAAACTGCAGACATCAATACCCTTCGACGGAAAGGACTTCTATACCTGGTCATTCGAATTTGAGCTAATGATGGAGGGCGCACAAATACTCGGATTCTTCGACGGGTCCCTGCCATACCCAACGCATGGGACACAATACGACAAGCAGCAGTATACATATCAGTCGCTGATGGCGTACACGATATTTCTTCGAAATTTAACGCCAAACGAGCAGCAGAACATTCGGTCTTATCGAGGATACGGCAACTCCGCCGAGCTGGCGTACGACCACCTGAAGAGCCTATATCAAGCAACAGACAGCATTAACCAGGGTCGTCTCATGGCACAGCTAACAACAGTGGAAATGAAACCCGGCGAAAAGGGAATGGCATATATCAGCCGTTGTCGTGGACTGCGCGACAAACTCCTTCGATGCGGAGGATCAATATCCGAAGAAGCCTTCGTAACAATCATCATCGCTAGCCTCGATCCTCATTGGCGCTCGACTCGAGCACTCCTTCGAGCTCATGGAAAAATCACCGAAGCAGCACTCTGCGCCGAAATTCATGATGAACAGCAGGACATGGACCTGCACGAAGAACGACACAAGAAGAAAGCGTCAATACCAGAATTCGCGTTTCACACTCAACGACGCTACAACAACAGCAACAATCGACAAAACAACCGTCACGTTCAACAATACGTCCCACCATTCTGTCACCCCTGCAAGACGTCTGGACATCCTCGCACACACTACCCGAATTGGCAGCAGTCGACATCGCCGCAAAGTCAACTTCGGCCCTCAAGCAGTCAAGTAGCTTCTACGCAGGCACATCCCACCAATCATGTGCAGTCTTCAACGTCTTCAACGTCTTCAACGACAAAACCTGTACAAGGAACAAAAAACATCGTGAGCTGCATGACAAGAACAACAGACAACTGCATCATCGGATCACCACCCCACTACTCACCAGAAGAACAGCTCAACGAGAGCACTCCTCGCCGTGAATCACTGGAGCCCAACCCGATATATGTAGCCATCGCCCAGAGCGAGCCGTCTGGAAAAGACACTTGGTTCTTGGACAGTTGCTGTGGACAGCACATGTGCTCCTCGGGTCGCTTCGTTCAACAGGAACATCAACTTCAGCGCGAAGTTGTAATCACCGTCGCCAACAACCAGAACCTGCACACACGACGACAAGGGATAGTGCAACTTCAGTCTCGAGAAACTAACGTCATTTTACAAATGTCAAAAGTTTTGATTGCAGAAGGAATCGGCTACAACTTACTCAGGAATTCATCTCGAAGCAGACAACACCACTCAGGAATTTAAGTTATTTCACGGAAAGGGTGGACTCTACATTGGCAAAGCAGTCCTGAAGAACAACGTCTTCGTCCTTGACTTCGTTCCAGACCAAGGTACCGCCGACAGCGACGCCATCGTCAACTTCGCTTCCTGGACACATCCACCCGATCTCGATCCTGACTTCAGTCCTGGAGGATTTTGGTATTCACATACCATACCTGAAGCAGAAAGAACAAGGGCATTAGCAACAATACGGCAAGAAGAAACAACATTGACAGCAGCAAAGACAACATCGGCAGCAGCAGCAACACCTACAGCACCAATCGCGAGCTCTTCAACGGCACCAGTTCTCATGGACGACACTCCACCGACTCCTGCGCAACAGTTAACTCCCACTCCACGCGAAGTTCACAGAAGCGCTAACCTCACCGCCGGATTTTACTCCAAATCCGACCTGTACAAGCGCTCACCAGGACATCGTGCGAGCGAATCACTGTGGCACGAAAGACTGGGTCATCCAAGCAACACAACGTTAAATAACCCGATCAAGGCAGCAGTACTTGACAAAGATTCTTTACTTCTACCCGACGGCAGAGAACTTCAACGAGTCCGAGGAACCTGTTTTACTTGTCTCGAAGCCGACTTACCTCATCAACCGTTCGTCTCTCACCACAATCCAAGCGCGCCAGCCTACGCACCACTGGAGAAAGTATACAGCGACATCCTGTATACTCGCGAACAAGGTCAAGAAGCATACAACTATGTGATAACTTTCATAGACGCCGCCACCCGATACGTCTGGCACCTCAACCTCGCAAGTCGCGACATGGCCTTCGAAGCCTTTGTCGCCTGGCTACCTGTGGCAGAACGAGAATCAGGAGCAAAGCTGAAAAGCTTCCAGTCAGACGGGGGAGGGGAATATCAGTCACAAAGGTTCAAGCAGTACCTCGCAGAACGAGGCATCAAGCGACTCATCTCGCTTCCCTACGCGCATCAACAGCAAGGCGTGGCAGAACGGATGAACAGAACTCTCAAGAACACCATGCGCAAACTATTGCGTGGCATGCGACTGCCCAACCACCAGTGGCCTGATGCGACGGACCACGCTGTCATGCTGCACAACCTGCTCTCGTCATCATCGCTCCCGAACAACGCATCACCGCACCTGCTGTGGACAGGAAAATTGGGCAACACAAAAATGTTACGAGTTTTTGGGTGCATGGTACAATACCGACCGCACACTGCGAGAGCCGGAAGATTTTCCCAACGCGCACAGTGGGGGCTACACCTGGGCATCGAAAAGCATTACAACGCATGGAAGATTTTCGACATCCACTCGAAGGAAACAGTAGCAGCACGTGATGTCATTTTCTACGAGCGACTCCCACTTCAAACGTACCTGGACAACCTGGCAGCAAATCGAGACCTCACGGGCGGCTTCTGTGGCAACCGAGCTTTTGCCTCAGCAGCAGACGAAGCTGACTAGGACGAGCAGAACGTGGACGGAGCTTCGGAAGAAGCCGGACCTCTTCCGTACTGCTCTGTGGACATCCCCATGGATGACGACAACCCTCGCGAAAGTGTCAACGCAGAAACCTACTTCGACTTCGCCGACACCGGTTACGTTACACCCCAACTAGTCGACACCAACGTCTCCGAGCGCACAGGACCAAATTTCCTACCGGATCCAGAAGCGGGAGATGAAGCAGCTTATCCTGAGGACACAAATCTCCCCCGCTACACACAGAGTGGACTGCAGATACTGGGACTCGTCACCGCTGTCCACGGAACAGCACCTCCTAAGGAGCCTGCCAACATTCCGCAGGCTCTGGGAGGGGAACACAGGGAAAAATGGCGCGAAGCCATGGACAGAGATTTAAAGGCGCTGCAAGAACGCAACACCTGGAAAGTCGTGCCTATCGGAGTGGTACGCAACAAGACCATCCTCACGGGAAAATGGGTTTTTCGCGTGAAAACAAAAGCCGACGGAACAATCGACAAATTCAAAGCACGCTGGGTCGTGCGTGGCTTCGACCAAGAGCAAGGACGAGACTTCACGGAAACATTTGCACCAGTAAGCCGACATACCTCACTGCGGATTCTCCTCGCGATAGCCGCCATGAACCGGAAGAAACTTCGACAAATCGATGTCGCCAATGCATTCCTCTACGCCCCCGTCGATGCTGAGATCTTCGTCGAACTCCCACACGGGTCTAACGCAGACCCCAACCAAGTCTGTCAGCTGGAAAAGTCACTGTACGGCATCAAACAAGCCCCGAGACTGTGGCAGCAGCATCTTCACGCCCGCCTAATCCGCATCGGATTCCTCCAACTACCGCACGACCAAGGGATGTACCGACTCACGAAGGGTACTGATTATATCCTACTCATCGTCTACGTATACGACCTCCTCTACATAGGCTCCATCGACACCATAACGACCTGGTTTGAAGGGGAGCTACAGCGGGATCTCACACTCACCGTCGCGACTACCGTGACACAGTACTTGGGACTCAACATACAAGACGGCGACAACTCAATCTACCTCAATGCCGAAAAGTACACGGACACCATCGCTAAACGATTCGGACTCACTCCAACTACCATCACCACGCCATACCGCTACACCGACGGAAATCGCAAAGTCTCCGCCCTACTCAAACCCGCCGGCATTCGCGACTACCAACGGAAGTTAGGCTGTCTACTCTTCGCAGCCGTCACCTGCCGACCGGATCTATCTTACTCAGCTAGTCAACTTGCTACCTACCTCAAGAAGCCTGAAGCAGAGCACATGCTGGAGCTCGACCGTGCACTTCACAACCTCGTCAGCACCCCGACGACCGGATTAACCTACCACAAGACCCGAACTACGACACCTAAGTTAATCGGTTACGTCGACGCCGATCACGCTGGAGACTCCGACAACAGACGATCTCGAACTGGCTACATCTACCGACTCGAACCTATCGGCCCTATCTCATGGCAGTCGAACAAGCAAGAGCTAATTGCTCTCTCCTCAGCTGAAGCAGAATACATCGCACTCTGCTCAGCCACCAAGGAAGGACTATATCTTCGCGAATTGCTGGAAGAAGCAAAATTGGCTCAGTTACCCAGCTTCTCTCTCTTCTGCGACAATCAATCGGCCATTCGCATAGCGAACAAAAATGGGTTTGCGAACCGAACGAAGCACATCGCCCTCCGGTACTTCTTCGTAAAAGACGAAATCGAGAAGGGAAGACTCGAGTTATCCTACTGCCCCACATCCAACAGAACACTTCTCGTATACATTTATCTCTTTAAAACAAATGGTGCATTAGATTTGACACAAAACAAAACGCTTGAAGATATGTACAGAAATAAGATATTTGGTACCGGATTGAGATTTTAGGTGACCTTGGAGTCCTAATCAAGGCTAATTTTATCAGTGTAAATCACCCTGATACCCTGATTATCATGGTGGTTTTTGGTAGTCACACTTGTTGGGAACAAACAATCTTAAGCGCCTCTGTCGTGTCGAAACACCAAGGCACAAGCGAAGCAGAGCATATCGAGGCACCAGCGAGTCAACCCTCGGAGGTTGAAGTAACCGCTGGAGGTTACGCGAAAGTCAAAGGTCAGCGACCTTTGACTTGACAAATGCAGCGCGACAGCAAGGACACACAACTGACTCGACATTGAGCAGTTGCCCGAGTCGCACTGTATCGAACCGCAACAGTAAAACAGTTTAATTATATCTCTTCGTATTCTTTGTACTCCTATATAAACCTTTGTACTTGCTTGTTTTAATCAACTTACTTTGCCCTCACCTACCAGCGCAAGGTGGTTCAAGGACTTCATTTAAACGCTTCCGCTACTACATCACTCTACCCAGAGTTTAACCCTACCAAAGATCCTAAGGGGCACTCAGCCCAACATGGTATGAGAGCTGGTTAGGGTTAAAATTATTTCTCCTTAACACCTAATACACCAAGAGACATGTCTACCAGAAAGGAGAGGAGCTCCTCCAACGGCTCTCCTGGTACTACTCCTACTCCACCTCCTGCCTCTGGCCTACAGACAGAGGAAGGCACAACAACGAGACCGGCAGCTGGGTCTACTGAAACACCCGCAAACCAAGGCGCGGGCTTCGATCCAAGCATGATGGAGAAGTTCTTCTCCTTCATGTCCTTCTACGAGCAGCATCAGCAAGGAGCACCTGCGCAATCAAACAACAGCAACAACAACAACAACGTGACGCCCATGAGTCTCGATGGCTCATCCTACGCACGCGGGAATCAACAACAGCAACCTACCTTCGCTCCGTACGAGCCCCAGCGCGGCTCCGTCAGCTTCATGCCACAACCACAACCTGCACCGGGACAAGAGAGAACGCTGGACGCACTACAAGTTCAGTCGCAGTTCGCGCACGTTCTAAAACTGCAAACGACAAAACCCTTCGACGGGAAGGATTTCTTTACCTGGTCGTTCGAATTCGAGCTGATGATGGAAGGAGCGCAAATCCTTGGCTTCTTCGACGGGTCCCTGCCATACCCAACAAACGGCACACAGTATGAGAAGCAGCAGTACACCTATCAATCGATGATGGCGTACACGATACTACTGAGGAACATCACTCCAACTCAACAACAAAACATACGGTCTTACCGAGGCTACGGCAACTCCGCGGAGCTCGCGTACAATCACTTGAAGAGCCTGTATCAAGCAACAGACAGCGTAAACCAAAGTCGGTTAATGGCGCAGCTGACAACAATCGAAATGAAACCAGGCGAGAAGGGAATGGCGTATATCAGTCGCTGCCGCGAGCTGCGCGACAAGCTTCTTCGATGTGGAGGATCGATTTCAGAGGACGCCTTCGTCACGGTTGTCATCGGCGGTCTTGGTCCTCACTGGCGCTCCACTCGCGCCATACTACGAGCCCACGGGAAAATTTCTGAAGCAGCACTTTGCGCCGAAATCCACGCCGAGCAGCAAGACATGGACCTGCAAGAAGAACGACACAAGAGAAAGGTATCAGTGCCCGAATTCGCGTTTCACACTCAACGGCGCCACAACAACAACAACAATCGACCGAAAATCGTACCTCCGTTCTGCCACCTCTGCAAGACTTCAGGGCATCCTCGTACGCACTGCCCGAATCGACAACAGTCAACGTCGCCGCAACGCCAACTTTGCCCTTCAAGCAGTCAAGTCGCCTCAACGCAAGCAAATCCGACAACTTCAGTACAAGTCTCAACAACATCGACGGGACAACCTGCGAAAGGAACAAGAAACATCGTCAGCTGCATGGCAAGGCTGAGTGACTCCTGCGTAACTGAGTCACCACCATATTACTCACCAGAAGAACAACTCGACAACAGCACGCCTCGCCGCGAGTCACTTCAACCGAACCCGACGTACGCCGCCATCGCTCAAAGCGAGCCGTCCGGGAAGGATACATGGTTCTTGGACAGTTGCTGCGGACAACATATGTGCTCTTCAGGACGTTTCGTTCAACGCGAGCACCAACTTCAACGAGAAGTCGTCATCACTGTCGCCAATAATCAGAACCTGCGCACACGACGACAAGGAGTAGTGCAACTTCAGTCACGAGAGACGAATGTCATACTGCAAATGTCCAAAGTCCTAATAGCAGAAGGACTTGGCTACAACTTACTGAGCGTCAGTCAGTTGATGGCGAAAGGCATACATCTGGAAGCCGACAGTACCACCCAGGAGTTCAAGCTGTACCACGGGAAGGGCGGCCTCTACATCGGAAAGGCGGTCCTGAAGAACAATGTCTTCGTTCTCGATTTCGTCCCAGACCTGGGCACCGCAGACAGTGACGGGATCGTCACCTTCACATCTTGGACGCACCCGCCGGATCTCGACCCCGACTTCAGTCCGGAAGGCTTTTGGTATTCACATACCATTCCTGAAGCAGAACGAACACGTGCGTTAGTAACAATACAACATTCGGCAGCAGCAGAGACAACATCGGCAGCAACAGAGACAACATCGGCAGCAGCAGAGACAACATCGGCAGCAGCAGAGACAACATCGGCAGCAGCAGAGACAACATCGGCAGCAGCAGAGACAACATCGGCAGCAGCAGAGACAACATCGGCAGCAGCAGAGACATCATCGGCAGCAGCAGAGACATCATCGGCAGTAGCAGGAACAACAACAGTAGCAGCAACAACGACACCACTCCTCGTTGACGAAGCACCACCAACACCCGCACAGCAGCTGAATCCGGCTCAACGGGAAGTCCATAGAAGCGCAAACTTCACCGCCAGCTTCTACTCCAACTCCGACGCGTATCGACGCTCACCCGGACACCGCGCCTCCGAAGACATCTGGCACGCACGCATGGGACACCCAAGCAACACTGTGTTAAACAACACAATAAGAGCAGGAGTCCTTGACAAGGACTCGTTACTACTACTCGACGGCAGAGAACTTCAACGGGCACGAGGAACATGTCTTACCTGCCCCGAAGCCGACTTACCACATCGGCCGTTCACTCCTCATCACAACCCGAGCACACCCGCGTACGCACCACTCAAAAAGGTGTATAGCGACATCCTGTACAATCGGGAACCAGGACAAGTAATATACAACTACACAATCACCTTCATCGACGCCGCCACCCGTTACGTCTGGCATCTAAACCTACCCAGCCGCGACATGGTCCTCGAAGCATTCGCTGCTTGGCTACCAGTAGCAGAAAGAGAGTCGGGCGTAAAGCTGAAAAGCTTCCAGTCTGACGGTTGAGGAGAATACACCTCTCAGCGATTCAAGCAGTACCTGGCGGAAAGGGGAATCAAGCAGCTCCTCTCTCTTCCCTACGCCCATCAGCAGCAAGGTGTAGCAGAAAGAATGAACAGGACTCTGCAGAACAGCATGCGCAAACTGTTGCGTGGCATGCGGCTACCCAACCACCAGTGGCCTGACGCGATGGACCACGCTGTCATGCTGCACAACTTGCTCTCATCTTCATCACTACCGAACAACGCATCACCGCATCTGCTGTGGACAGGAAAACAGGGCAGCACAAAAATGTTACGAGTGTTCGGATGCATGGTACAGTACCGACCCCCAGCAGCACGAGCGGGCCGATTTTCACAACGCGCACAGTGGGGACTACACCTCGGCATCGAAAAGAACTACAACGCGTGGAAAATCTTTGACGTCCACTCCAAGGAAACAGTAGCAGCACGCGACGTCATTTTCTACGAACGACTCACGCTCCAGACATACCTTGCCAACCTGCAAGAGGACCAAGATCCCACAGGTGGTTTTCGTGGTGACCGAGCCTTCGCCTCGGCAGCAGACGAAGCTGACTGGGACGAGCAGAATGTGGCCAACGCATCAGAAGAAGCTGGACCCCTTCCGTTCTGCTCCGTCGACGTCCCCATGGACGAAGATAACCCTCGCGAAAGTGTCAACGCCGAAACCTTCTACTACTTCGCCGACAACGATTACGTAACACCTGCGACAGTCAACACCAACGAAGCAGAACGAGTAGGACCGAATTTCATACCTGATCCAGAAGCGGGAGATGAAGCAGCTTATCCCGAGGATGCAACTCTTCCCCGCTACTCACAGACTGGACTGCAGATTCTCGGACTCGTCACCGCAGTCCACGGCAACACTCTTCCTAAGGAGCCTGCGACGGTTCAGCAGGCTCTGGGGGGGGAACACAGGGAAAAATGGCGTGAAGCCATGGACAGAGAGTTAAAGGCGCTGGAGGAACGGAACACCTGGAAAGTTGTCCCCATCAGCGTGGCAAGGAACAAGACCATTCTCACCGGGAAATGGGTCTTCCGTGTTAAAACAAAAGCAGACGGCACAATTGAGAAGTTCAAAGCACGCTGGGTTGTGCGTGGATTCGATCAGGAGCACGGACGGGACTTCACCGAGACATTCGCCCCGGTTAGCCGACATACCTCACTTCGAATCCTCCTCGCGATCGCCGCCATGAAGAAAAGGAAGCTACGGCAAATCGAAGTCGCCAACGCGTTCCTCTACGCACCTGTCGACGTGGAAATCTTCGTCGAGCTCCCACACGGTACCAACGGGGAACCTAACCAAGTCTGTCAACTGCTGAAATCACTTTACGGGATCAAGCAAGCTCCGCGGCTATGGCAACAGTACCTACACGCTCGCCTCATTCGCATCGGATTCCGCCAACTACCTCACGACCAAGGAATGTACCGACTCACTAAAGACACCGACTACATTCTGCTGATCGTCTACGTAGACGACCTACTCTACATCGGCTCCACTGACGACATCACCACCTGGTTCGAAGGGGAGCTACAGAGGGACCTCACACTCACGGTCTCCTCTACCGTCACACAGTACCTCGGCTTGAACATTCGGGAAGAAGAAGGCGCGATCTACCTCAACGCCGCTAAGTACGCCGACACCATCGCCAGACGCTTCGCGCTCACACCTACCACCATCTCTACGCCCTACCGCTACGCGACAGGAAACCACAAGGAAGGATCCTCTCTACTCAAATCCGCCGGGATACGCGACTACCAGAGAAAGCTAGGATGCCTTCTCTTCGCAGCTGTCACCTGCCGCCCCGACCTCTCATACTCCGCAAGCCAGCTCGCCACCTACCTCAAGAAGCCTGAAGCAGAACACCTGGCGGAGCTCGACCGCGCTCTCCACTACTTCGTCAGTACCTCAACGATCGGCCTAACTTACTACAAGAACACAACTACACCGACTAAATTAATCGGCTACGTCGACGCTGATCACGCTGGCGACTCCGACAACAGGCGCTCCCGCACCGGCTACATCTACCGCCTCGAACGTATCGGACCGATCTCCTGGCAATCGAGCAAGCAGGAATTAATTGCTCTCTCGTCAGCTGAAGCAGAATATATTGCACTCTGCTCAGCCACCAAGGAAGGACTCTATCTTCGCGAGCTGCTGGAAGAAGCGAAGTTAGCCGAGTTACCCAACTTCACTCTGTTCTGCGACAACCAATCTGCAATTCGCATCGCCAACAAAAATGGATTCGCGAACAGAACGAAGCATATCGCTCTGCGATATTTCTTCGTGAAAGACGAGATTGAGAAGGGGAGACTTGAACTATCCTACTGTCCCACGTCCGAGATGGCAGCTGACTACTTGACCAAGAAGCTCGGAAAACAAAAGTTCGAGTACTGCATGCTGCTGACTGGACAAAGCCACGTCACCAGCAGCGACACTCCAGAAGCGAAGGGGAGTGTTGGGAACAAACAATCTTAAGCGCCTCTGTCGTGTCGAAACACCAAGGCACAAGCGAAGCAGAGCATATCGAGGCACCAGCGAGTCAACCCTCGGAGGTTGAAGTAACCGCTGGAGGTTACGCGACATTAGAAGAAAAGGATTACCATGTTGTTTTACTTGGAGAAAAACAAGCGACCCAAGCGACGCAGCGCAACTGTTATACAGTTGCGCCTTGGTAACTGTTTGCCCTATGCGTTTGCTATATAACAGAATGTAATGCCTTGCTCATATTACACAATTCTCAAGCTTGTGTCCGGCCTACCCTCGGCCGCTGCTTTGGCACCACGTTACAAGCCACGAGAGCTACCTCTGAGTGACCAATAGCCCCGCCGTAGGGACGTCGTTAATTCCTAGAGCTTCCGCTGCGCTCTAGCGACTTCTTATTTCCAACATGGTATCAGAGCACATATGTTGTCCGCAGCAACTGTCCAAGAACCATGTATCCTTCCCGGACGGCTCGCTTTGAGCGATGGCGGCGTACGTCGGGTTCGGTTGAAGTGACTCGCGGCGAGGCGTGCTGTTGTCGAGTTGTTCTTCTGGTGAGTAATATGGTGGTGACTCAGTTACGCAGGAGTCACTCAGCCTTGCCATGCAGCTGACGATGTTTCTTGTTCCTTTCGCAGGTTGTCCCGTCGATGTTGTTGAGACTTGTACTGAAGTTGTCGGATTTGCTTGCGTTGAGGCGACTTGACTGCTTGAAGGGCGAAGTTGGCGTTGCGGCGACGTTGACTGTTGTCGATTCGGGCAGTGCGTACGAGGATGCCCTGAAGTCTTGCAGAGGTGGCAGAACGGAGGTACGATTTTCGGTCGATTGTTGTTGTTGTTGTGGCGCCGTTGAGTGTGAAACGCGAATTCGGGCACTGATACCTTTCTCTTGTGTCGTTCTTCTTGCAGGTCCATGTCTTGCTGCTCGGCGTGGATTTCGGCGCAAAGTGCTGCTTCAGAAATTTTCCCGTGGGCTCGTAGTATGGCGCGAGTGGAGCGCCGGTGAGGACCAAGACCGCCGATGACAACCGTGACGAAGGCGTCCTCTGAAATCGATCCTCCACATCGAAGAAGCTTGTCGCGCAGCTCGCGGCAGCGACTGATATACGCCATTCCCTTCTCGCCTGGTTTCATTTCGATTGTTGTCAGCTGCGCCTGTCCGTGCTCCTGATCGAATCCACGCACAACCCAGCGTGCTTTGAACTTCTCAATTGTGCCGTCTGCTTTTGTTTTAACGCGGAAGACCCATTTCCCGGTGAGAATGGTCTTGTTCCTTGCCACGCTGATGGGGACAACTTTCCAGGTGTTCCGTTCCTCCAGCGCCTTTAACTCTCTGTCCATGGCTTCACGCCATTTTTCCCTGTGTTCCCCCCCCAGAGCCTGCTGAACCGTCGCAGGCTCCTTAGGAAGAGTGTTGCCGTGGACTGCGGTGACGAGTCCGAGAATCTGCAGTCCAGTCTGTGAGTAGCGGGGAAGAGTTGCATCCTCGGGATAAGCTGCTTCATCTCCCGCTTCTGGATCAGGTATGAAATTCGGTCCTACTCGTTCTGCTTCGTTGGTGTTGACTGTCGCAGGTGTTACGTAACCGTTGTCGGCGAAGTAGTAGAAGGTTTCGGCGTTGACACTTTCGCGAGGGTTATCTTCGTCCATGGGGACGTCGACGGAGCAGAACGGAAGGGGTCCAGCTTCTTCTGATGCGTTGGCCACATTCTGCTCGTCCCAGTCAGCTTCGTCTGCTGCCGAGGCGAAGGCTCGGTCACCACGAAAACCACCTGTGGGATCTTGGTCCTCTTGCAGGTTGGCAAGGTATGTCTGGAGCGTGAGTCGTTCGTAGAAAATGACGTCGCGTGCTGCTACTGTTTCCTTGGAGTGGACGTCAAAGATTTTCCACGCGTTGTAGTTCTTTTCGATGCCGAGGTGTAGTCCCCACTGTGCGCGTTGTGAAAATCGGCCCGCTCGTGCTGCTGGGGGTCGGTACTGTACCATGCATCCGAACACTCGTAACATTTTTGTGCTGCCCTGTTTTCCTGTCCACAGCAGATGCGGTGATGCGTTGTTCGGTAGTGATGAAGATGAGAGCAAGTTGTGCAGCATGACAGCGTGGTCCATCGCGTCAGGCCACTGGTGGTTGGGTAGCCGCATGCCACGCAACAGTTTGCGCATGCTGTTCTGCAGAGTCCTGTTCATTCTTTCTGCTACACCTTGCTGCTGATGGGCGTAGGGAAGAGAGAGGAGCTGCTTGATTCCCCTTTCCGCCAGGTACTGCTTGAATCGCTGAGAGGTGTATTCTCCTCCTCCGTCAGACTGGAAGCTTTTCAGCTTTACGCCCGACTCTCTTTCTGCTACTGGTAGCCAAGCAGCGAATGCTTCGAGGACCATGTCGCGGCTGGGTAGGTTTAGATGCCAGACGTAACGGGTGGCAGGCGTCGATGAAGGTGATTGTGTAGTTGTATATTACTTGTCCTGGTTCCCGATTGTACAGGATGTCGCTATACACCTTTTCGAGTGGTGCGTACGCGGGTGTGCTCGGGTTGTGATGAGGAGTGAACGGCCGATGTGGTAAGTCGGCTTCGGGGCAGGTAAGACATGTTCCTCGTGCCCGTTGAAGTTCTCTGCCGTCGAGTAGTAGTAACGAGTCCTTGTCAAGGACTCCTGCTCTTATTGTGTTGTTTAACACAGTGTTGCTTGGGTGTCCCATGCGTGCGTGCCAGATGTCTTCGGAGGCGCGGTGTCCGGGTGAGCGTCGATACGCGTCGGAGTTGGAGTAGAAGCTGGCGGTGAAGTTTGCGCTTCTATGGACTTCCCGTTGAGCCGGATTCAGCTGCTGTGCGGGTGTTGGTGGTGCTTCGTCAACGAGGAGTGGTGTCGTTGTTGCTGCTACTGTTGTTGTTCCTGCTACTGCCGATGATGTCTCTGCTGCTGCCGATGATGTCTCTGCTGCTGCCGATGTTGTCTCTGCTGCTGCCGATGTTGTCTCTGCTGCTGCCGATGTTGTCTCTGCTGCTGCCGATGTTGTCTCTGCTGCTGCCGATGTTGTCTCTGTTGCTGCCGATGTTGTCTCTGCTGCTGCCGAATGTTGTATTGTTACTAACGCACGTGTTCGTTCTGCTTCAGGAATGGTATGTGAATACCAAAAGCCTTCCGGACTGAAGTCGGGGTCGAGATCCGGCGGGTGCGTCCAAGATGTGAAGGTGACGATCCCGTCACTGTCTGCGGTGCCCAGGTCTGGGACGAAATCGAGAACGAAGACATTGTTCTTCAGGACCGCCTTTCCGATGTAGAGGCCGCCCTTCCCGTGGTACAGCTTGAACTCCTGGGTGGTACTGTCGGCTTCCAGATGTATGCCTTTCGCCATCAACTGACTGACGCTCAGTAAGTTGTAGCCAAGTCCTTCTGCTATTAGGACTTTGGACATTTGCAGTATGACATTCGTCTCTCGTGACTGAAGTTGCACTACTCCTTGTCGTCGTGTGCGCAGGTTCTGATTATTGGCGACAGTGATGACGACTTCTCGTTGAAGTTGGTGCTCGCGTTGAACGAAACGTCCTGAAGAGCACATATGTTGTCCGCAGCAACTGTCCAAGAACCATGTATCCTTCCCGGACGGCTCGCTTTGAGCGATGGCGGCGTACGTCGGGTTCGGTTGAAGTGACTTGCGGCGAGGCGTGCTGTTGTCGAGTTGTTCTTCTGGTGAGTAATATGGTGGTGACTCAGTTACGCAGGAGTCACTCAGCCTTGCCATGCAGCTGACGATGTTTCTTGTTCCTTTCGCAGGTTGTCCCGTCGATGTTGTTGAGACTTGTACTGAAGTTGTCGGATTTGCTTGCGTTGAGGCGACTTGACTGCTTGAAGGGCAAAGTTGGCGTTGCGGCGACGTTGACTGTTGTCGATTCGGGCAGTGCGTACGAGGATGCCCTGAAGTCTTGCAGAGGTGGCAGAACAGAGGTACGATTTTCGGTCGATTGTTGTTGTTGTTGTGGCGCCGTTGAGTGTGAAACGCGAATTCGGGCACTGATACCTTTCTCTTGTGTCGTTCTTCTTGCAGGTCCATGTCTTGCTGCTCGGCGTGGATTTCGGCGCAAAGTGCTGCTTCAGAAATTTTCCCGTGGGCTCGTAGTATGGCGCGAGTGGAGCGCCAGTGAGGACCAAGACCGCCGATGACAACCGTGACGAAGGCGTCCTCTGAAATCGATCCTCCACATCGAAGAAGCTTGTCGCGCAGCTCGCGGCAGCGACTGATATACGCCATTCCCTTCTCGCCTGGTTTCATTTCGATTGTTGTCAGCTGCGCCATTAACCGACTTTGGTTTACGCTGTCTGTTGCTTGATACAGGCTCTTCAAGTGATTGTACGCGAGCTCCGCGGAGTTGCCGTAGCCTCGGTAAGACCGTATGTTTTGTTGTTGAGTTGGAGTGATGTTCCTCAGTAGTATCGTGTACGCCATCATCGATTGATAGGTGTACTGCTGCTTCTCATACTGTGTGCCGTTTGTTGGGTATGGCAGGGACCCGTCGAAGAAGCCAAGGATTTGCGCTCCTTCCATCATCAGCTCGAATTCGAACGACCAGGTAAAGAAATCCTTCCCGTCGAAGGGTTTTGTCGTTTGCAGTTTTAGAACGTGCGCGAACTGCGACTGAACTTGTAGTGCGTCCAGCGTTCTCTCTTGTCCCGGTGCAGGTTGTGGTTGTGGCATGAAGCTGACGGAGCCGCGCTGGGGCTCGTACGGAGCGAAGGTAGGTTGCTGTTGTTGATTCCCGCGTGCGTAGGATGAGCCATCGAGACTCATGGGCGTCACAGTTGTTGTTGTTGCTGTTGTTTGATTGCGCAGGTGCTCCTTGCTGATGCTGCTCGTAGAAGGACATGAAGGAGAAGAACTTCTCCATCATGCTTGGATCGAAGCCCGCACCTTGGTTTGCGGGTGTTTCAGTAGACCCAGCTGCCGGTCTCGTTGTTGTGCCTTCCTCTGTCTGTAGGCCAGAGGCAGGAGGTGGAGTAGGAGTAGTACCAGGAGAGCCGTTGGAGGAGCTCCTCTCCTTTCTGGTAGACATGTCTCTTGGTGTATTAGGTGTTAAGGAGAAATAATTTTAACCCTAACCAGCTCTCATACCATGTTGGGCTGAGTGCCCCTTAGGATCTTTGGTAGGGTTAAACTCTGGGTAGAGTGATGTAGTAGCGGAAGCGTTTAAATGAAGTCCTTGAACCACCTTGCGCTGGTATGTGAGGGCAAAGTAAGTTGATTAAAACAAGCAAGTACAAAGGTTTATATAAGAGTACAAAGAATACGAAGAGATATAATTAAACTGTTTTACTGTTGCGGTTCGATACAGTGCGACTCGGGCAACTGCTCAATGTCGAGTCAGTTGTGTGTCCTTGCTGTCGCGCTGCATTTGTCAAGTCAAAGGTCGCTGACCTTTGACTTTCGCGTAACCTCCAGCGGTTACTTCAACCTCCGAGGGTTGACTCGCTGGTGCCTCGATATGCTCTGCTTCGCTTGTGCCTTGGTGTTTCGACACGACAGAGGCGCTTAAGATTGTTTGTTCCCAACAAGTGTGACTACCAAAAACCACCATGATAATCAGGGTATCAGGTGATTTACACTGATAAAATTAGCCTTGATTAGGACTCCAAGGTCACCTAAAATCTCAATCCGGTACCAAATATCTTATTTCTGTACATATCTTCAAGCGTTTTGTTTTGTGTCAAATCTAATGCACCATTTGTTTTAAAGAGATAAATGTATACGAGAAGTGTTCTGTTGCTGCGTGTAGTGGACCTTTTTCCACCGTGATATGCGGCCAGCCACAGGCTCAACCGAAGCTCGCTCCGCATCACGCGGCTGCAAAAGACCAATAAAAAATCATTCCGCGTCAAGCAGGCGACGAAACCACAGTCCACCCTTCCCACGGCTCTTCTCCTTGTTGAAGGAAATTTGGGATAATTATTGCCTTTTTCAAATTTCGTCGCAATTATTCCGTGCAATGGCAGACATGAGTTCATGGCTCATGGCTTGCGTAAACGCTGCATGCTGCGCCGTCTCCCCACCCCTCGCGTCCCTCTGGTAAGCCTCCTTATCACTCCTGCCAGTGGGCATCCGTCGGGGTTGCACATCCAAGCCTCTAGAAATATATAAAAGCTAGTATTTCAGTCGTAAGGACCAACCAACTTCTGGCATTCGAATCTCCCACATCAGGATCTAACTTCCTTCGCAGCTCTTTTCCCGTCTTATGACACTACAGCACGTCACGCAAAGTCACTTCGCGGTACTTCGCGTGCACATTCAACCAGGCGTCACGTTGATTCTTCCTACATACCGCCGCAATATCCAACCCGCCATGGCTCTCCGGTGCTACCTCTCTCTTCTCCTCGTTCTCCTCGCGGCCTTCGCGCTGACCGTCGCTGCTGCCGATCCCACGGCTCCCCGCTTCGCGCAAATCAATCCTGATGGTACCACCCGTGGCGCCAGCGTTTCTACCAGCCGGCGCGCCTTGGCCGAATCACCGGCACCCAAACGGGTCTTCGAGGCGTATCCCGACACGAGCCTAGCCACGAAAATGAAGGACAAGGCGGCGAAAATGGCGAGCGATGCCGTGCTCGATGCGATCAAGGTTATGAAAGACCCGATCAAGGCTGCGAAGGACCCGGAGAAGCAGAAGGCGTTGGTGAGGACCGCAGCGAAGAAGGCGGCGAAAGCGCTTGCGAATGCCATGTTTCCTGGTCATGCGGGGGCGGTGACCGCTGCGTTCTATGTGAACCAGTACGTGGTGCCGCTGCTTGAGGCGGAGATTAAGAAGCGGCTCGTGAAGGTGAAGACGGAGTAGGGTTAAGGTCGAGATGGCTGGAGTAGGATGGAAATTACTTCCAGGCCGAGTCAAGTCAAGTCAAGTCAAGTGGGTCAAGTGGTATGTGGTGCCGCTGCTTGAAGCAGAGAATAAGAAGCGGCTCGTGAAGGTGAAGTCGGAGTAGGCTCTTCGGTTCGAATCTCGAAATGGCCTCAAAGTTGGGTGAAAGGTCGGCAATTACGTGGTGCGGTGCTGAGGACTTTCACTTAAACTCAAGTCAACTTGGTGCTGTGCTGTGGCTTCTGGATCGAGAATCGAGATGTCTTCTGAGCTAACTCTACTAACGGTCCTTGCGTGGTGCTGCATCTGGGGGCAGAGATCAAGAATACACAGCAGTAAACCTCGTAGGCGGAAGCTTCTCAAGGCGGCTTTTGGTGGGGGGTTGGGGGTGGGGGGAAAGGGTAGATGGGAGGGCATAGGAAAGTAAGGGGGGGGGTTGTAGAATTGAGGTGATTTGAGGAGGGGAAGACCCTTTGGCGACAGTGACGCTGGTGGGAGGAGGTGAGCAGAAAAGGGTGTGCAGAGCAGACACCTGTGGGAATAATCCGGTTGTACAATGTTTCACTGAGGAATGCAAGGTTGAGCTGGTTCATTGAGTTTTCACAAGCCCCAAAATCGGAAACTGGGAGGAGAATTGATGGGTGCAATCTGCTCGTGCCACATGAAAAAAGGAGGACACCCGTACGATACGAGAGCCAACGCTGTGATGATTAAGGAGGACAAAACAACCATAGATATATATTCATACAATGCTAAGTTTGGCAGAGTCAAACTGGGTAACTACGGTAGTACTAATGATCTGCTACTACTCCCAACATACCTACACAAGCCAAGTTGCCACGCGAGCAACCTACAACCAGCTATTAATGCATGCTATTGATGCATTCTAAGGTATTCATTCACCATGCATGCGTCCAAGATATGTCCTCATGTCCCATACTGTAGGTAGAGCCTTGAACACCCTACTGACAAGCAAATTCAATGGTTGACAACCCACTGTCACTGAGCCAAGTGTTACCGGGCCAAGTCTTGCCGAGCCAAGTGTTACCGAGCCAGGTGTTACTGAGCCAAGCGTTACCAAGCCAGGTGTTACCGAGCCAAGTGTTACCAAGCCAAATGTTACCAAGCCATGTGTCGCATGATGCCGAACCAAGTGTTACCGAGCCAAGACAGGTTGGCCCTTCACATGGTGTCCTTGACCCGGAGCTCTGTGCCCCTTCCCTACAGGGTGCCCCCCTCCTGCCTTCTTAGCCGGTGCCACTCCAGTCCTCCACTTCTTCCCACGCTTCACTGTACCCGCAGTTACAGGGTTACCAGCACCTACTGCTCCTGCTGCTGCCGTGCCGCCAGCTCCCACCTGGGCATTGCTGTTGGTGGCGGCTCCTCCGTTTGAGTCGATGCTGTAGCTGGCATTCGGTATAGTCGGTATACCTGGCATTCGGTATAGGTACAAAATCTCCCAATTTCCTGCTTAGGCAACGAGGGTGCTGGCAGTGCCGGACTCGCTGCAAGGAGGAAAAGAAGTAGAGAAAAGATGGGATGGCAAGGATGAGATATCAGTAGGAAGGGTCATGCATGCAGCATGGCTCTCGGAACCCTTGCACGGTACCCATTGCTTCTAGGTTCACGGGTCAGCTTATGGCGCCAAGTGCAAGCAGCAACGACGGTTTGAGCCCTTAGAGCCGAATTCACACAAAGAAGACATCAACAATGCACTACAAGAGAGAGGGAGAGAGGGAGAGAGAGAGAGAGTGAGTGAGTGAGAGAGAGTGTGAGAGAGAGAGAGAATGGGGGAGGAGAGGGGGGGGGAGAAAGGTAAGGAAGCAGCAGCAAAATGCACTCACTACTTCCAGTTGGGCGGCAGCTTCTTGGTCCACTTGTAGTAGCGCGCGAGGCGGTGCACGCGGCTCTCGATGAGAATGAGGCGGAACTTGGAGTCCTTGTCCTTGCGGTTGCGCTCCAAGTGCTTGCGCACCGCCAGCGCCTTCTTGATCAAATGGTACAGATCCTCGGGGATCTCCGGTGCAAGACCTATTGGTGAAGGGGGAAGGGGGGGGGGGGGGGGGGGGGGGGGGGGGCGGCAGGGTGGGGAGGGGGGGAAGGGTCGGAGGAAGGGGTGAACATTACAAACCGCCAGCGCCTAGGAGATCGGATGGTACAGATCCTCGGGGATTTCGGGCGCCAGGCCTTAGACCCAAAAACATTGACAAGAAACATGCATCAACCTGTACCTAACTCAAAACCCTGAATAAATCAACATTTTTGTTTGAGAATCTGAACGAAGACGAGCGCCCGAGAGCAACGGAGGAATGGAGGGGCACATACCGATAACGCCCTCTGACCGCTCACTGCTCCGGCCGTGCGGCCCGCAGTGAAGCTTACAGAAAGGGACGTTGGAATATTCGAGGGGGGTTTACCCCAGCAGAGAAGAGTTTCAGGTCAGGTACCGTGAGCCTTGAGAATGCGCAGGACCTTGCTGCCAGTGACGCCCGACACCTGCGCGATACCGTGCGAGTCCCTCAGAATGACGCCGATCTGCGACGGCGTCAGACCCTTCTTCGCGAGCTTGCAGATGTGCTCGTCGACCTGCCATCAATCAGTGGACAAAAAGTGCAGAATGAATGAGCTGGACGTAAAGCGTGGCTCGAAGAATCAATTCTTTCGTCGCGAATTTGCGGATGTGCTAGGTCGTATGAGCGTGCCGGCCGACTTTGTTTGTTTTCCATGCCGACGCGAAGCCTTAACGAAAGTAAAGCGTCGGGCACTGTGTCTTTCCGAAAGGGGTATTGTATGCACATTGCCAAAAAGGTAAGAATCTAGACACAGAAGCTCGTCCTTAGAGCTCACGCAGGTACGCTGATTCGGGGTTTCTGGGATGATTTCCGATGGGTGGTCAAAAAGTAAGGATCTACGTTAAGTGAGAGAACGAACGTGCCTCGGGGGCGGAGATCTTCAACCAGCTCGGAGGAGTGCGCTTGTAGGGCAGGGCGGAGCGCGAAATACCCTTTCTGCATCAACCAAGTAAGGCGCGACAGAAAAAAAAATCGCGAACTACGCGCGTCAGCGTTCCCTCCGACAAAGCAAGGAACAGCAGCGCGAGGAAAATCAACTGACCCGTGACTGTGCATACGACCCATGGCGGCGGCTGTTTAGGGGACTGCCCACAAGGCGAGGAAGACGTGAGAGATGGAACTACGGGAAAGGGAAAAGCCCGTAGCTGTTGGAGCCAAAATAGGGGTTGCAGGTTCTGAAGGACAGCCACAGAAGGACTGCTACGGGGGGCAGGAAGGGTTTGAGAACGAGAGGAAGAGAAGGGGAATCGGACATGAAAAGCCTGATCCAACGGACACCGTTTCTGCCTGTGGGGGGGAGAGGGTTTATATGATAGTAAATTCATTTGTCAAGATACCGTGTACCGTTTACAGTTTTAGGGTGACATCTACTTCGCAGAATGTAAACGGTTTAAACTAACACATATACAGAACACATCCCACATAGCACATCATTGCAAATGGCGGTTCCAATGTTGAAGCAAATGACCGCTTTTTTCTAGCAACTTAGGACTCCAAGTTCACCTAAAATCTCAATCCGTTACCAAATATATTATTTCTGTACATATCTTCAAGCGTTTTGTTTTGTGTCAAATCTAATGCACCATTTGTTTTAAAGAGATAACTATATACGAGAAGTGTTCTGTTGCTGCGTGTAGTGGAACTTTTTCCACCGTGATACGCGGCCAGCCACAAGCTCAACGGAAGCTCGCTCCGCATCACGCGGCTGCAAAAGCCCAATAAAAAATCATTCCGCGTCAAGCAGGCGACGAAACCACAGTCCACCCTTCCCACGGCTCTTCTCCTTGTTGAAGGAAATTTGGGATAATTATTGCCTTTTTCAAATTTCGTCGCAATTATTCCGTGCAATGGCAGACATGAGTTCATGGCTCATGGCTTGCGTAAACGCTGCATGCTGCGCCGTCTCCCCACCCCTCGCGTCCCTCTGGTAAGCCTCCTTATCACTCCTGCCAGTGGGCATCCGTCGGGGTTGCACATCCAAGCCTCTAGAAATATATAAAAGCTAGTATTTCAGTCGTAAGGACCAACCAACTTCTGGCATTCGAATCTCCCACATCAGGATCTAACTTCCTTCGCAGCTCTTTTCCCGTCTTATGACACTACAGCACGTCACGCAAAGTCACTTCGCGGTACTTCGCGTGCACATTCAACCAGGCGTCACGTTGATTCTTCCTACATACCGCCGCAATATCCAACCCGCCATGGCTCTCCGGTGCTACCTCTCTCTTCTCCTCGTTCTCCTCGCGGCCTTCGCGCTGACCGTCGCTGCTGCCGATCCCACGGCTCCCCGCTTCGCGCAAATCAATCCTGATGGTACCACCCGTGGCGCCAGCGTTTCTACCAGCCGGCGCGCCTTGGCCGAATCACCGGCACCCAAACGGGTCTTCGAGGCGTATCCCGACACGAGCCTAGCCACGAAAATGAAGGACAAGGCGGCGAAAATGGCGAGCGATGCCGTGCTCGATGCGATCAAGGTTATGAAAGACCCGATCAAGGCTGCGAAGGACCCGGAGAAGCAGAAGGCGTTGGTGAGGACCGCAGCGAAGAAGGCGGCGAAAGCGCTTGCGAATGCCATGTTTCCTGGTCATGCGGGGGCGGTGACCGCTGCGTTCTATGTGAACCAGTACGTGGTGCCGCTGCTTGAGGCGGAGATTAAGAAGCGGCTCGTGAAGGTGAAGACGGAGTAGGGTTAAGGTCGAGATGGCTGGAGTAGGATGGAAATTACTTCCAGGCCGAGTCAAGTCAAGTCAAGTCAAGTGGGTCAAGTGGTATGTGGTGCCGCTGCTTGAAGCAGAGAATAAGAAGCGGCTCGTGAAGGTGAAGTCGGAGTAGGCTCTTCGGTTCGAATCTCGAAATGGCCTCAAAGTTGGGTGAAAGGTCGGCAATTACGTGGTGCGGTGCTGAGGACTTTCACTTAAACTCAAGTCAACTTGGTGCTGTGCTGTGGCTTCTGGATCGAGAATCGAGATGTCTTCTGAGCTAACTCTAGTAACGGTCCTTGCGTGGTGCTGCATCTGGGGGCAGAGATCAAGAATACACAGCAGTAAACCTCGTAGGCGGAAGCTTCTCAAGGCGGCTTTTGGTGGGGGGTTGGGGGTGGGGGGAAAGGGTAGATGGGAGGGCATAGGAAAGTAAGGGGGGGGGTTGTAGAATTGAGGTGATTTGAGGAGGGGAAGACCCTTTGGCGACAGTGACGCTGGTGGGAGGAGGTGAGCAGAAAAGGGTGTGCAGAGCAGACACCTGTGGGAATAATCCGGTTGTACAATGTTTCACTGAGGAATGCAAGGTTGAGCTGGTTCATTTTTTGAGGCGCCTCAAAAGTCGTCTCTCTACCCGCAATTTTTATATTGATCGAATTCTTGTTGCTTGGAAGTGTGCACGTAACGTGCAACAGTGCCTGGTTCGCGCGAGGTTACCACCACCCAATTCCAAGACTGCCAAAGACAAACCCGAAGAGTGACTGGACACCTAGGAATTTTCTTTTGTGTCTAGTTGGCGCATTTCTTATCTAGTTACGCGCCCGGGGTAGGATTTCCCTGTGTAGATCTCGAGGCTTGGGTGTTCTTTAAGACCCCTTGCTTGTTCGCTCTTTCACTTTGAACTCTTGCACTGATGAAGGCCTAGCGGGTATGATCCCCGTGCAAAGCCGAAACATGTTTGCTTTCGTCTAGAGTTTGAACTGAGTTGTACGTTCGGATCTTAATCAATTTTTTCGAGGGTTACTTTTTTCACTGGTTGACTATCATCCCTTTGCTAAAGGCGACCTTGCCTACTGCTGCCCTTCTTCATGAGCACAGATCCGTGGGACTTTGAAAAGTTTCTTTCGGAAGAAGAGGCCGGTATGAAGGGACGTCACTCTAAGAATTCATCTCGCGGAGGGGGTTCGTCTGGCCGCCCGGGTTTTTCTGCTGAGAAGCAGTATCGCGTTGCGGGTTCTACGTTCCCTCCCTTGCCACTGGTCCGCGATGATCGTTTCATTGAGAAGCAACCAGAAATTCTTCCCGCTGCTGGCTCGTCGGGTCTTTCGTGCGCGTTCGCGACGGAAGCTACTGCTGACGTTACTCCAATCCCTGAGCCGTTCAAGGGATGGTCGCTGTCTGCAGTTAAGGGCTTTCGGGACGACTACAAGTCATATCTGAAGGCGAAGGCGAAACTGAAAAAGATGAAGGAGCTCAACGACAAGGGCGAGATACTTCACAGTATCCGCACGAAGGCGGTGGAGTTCCAGACAAAGTACGCCACCATCAAGGAGAAATCTGCAGGGCTCGTCGCAGCAACGCATCTGGAGAACCAGAAACGTCTCCAGGCGGATTTCATTTCGTCTAAAGAAGCGGAGGTCGAGGAAATTCTGGCAGCGAGCAACTCGCATGTCACGGTTTTGGCAACAAAGCTCGAGGAGTACATACAAAGCCTTTCCGCCGACCCAGAGCTGGTGGTGTCTGACGCCGCCAAGGAGCGATTTCGTCGCTTGAAGGGACGCTGCATCGAAAAGGTTAACTCTGAGATTGCTGCTGCTAAGGATGAGATCGTCATCCGAGAACTGGATCGACAGCGAAAACAGGCCGCTGAGGACTTGAAGAAAGCCGCTGCCGCGGAGGAACTGAAGGAGATGGATACAGAGCTGTCGATGGAGGAGATCCTGAAGAACCACACTAAGAAGATGGCGGATCAGCTTCGCAGGGAGATCACAGCGAGTGTTGAAGCCAAGCTATCGAAGAAGTTCAAGAAGGAGCTCTCTCTGGGTGAACAGGAACCTACGACAGCCTCCAACGCGGACTCCAAGGCTAAGAAGGAGAAGAACGATGCGCCTTCGAAGCCGAGAAGGAAGCGCGGAGCTAAGAAGCCGAAAACGTAGAACTCCAACGGTGACAACGGGCAGCAGGGGAAAGGCGCCAACAACAACGACAAATCCAGCGCCAAGGGTCCAAAAAACGGCGGAGGCGGCCCCGGAAAAGGGCCGCGCAACAAGTAACGAGCCATGATTTGGCTCTCCGCTGGTTCGGTCGCATGACGTATCGGCAGGCGACGTCGCGCATACTGAACCAGGGAGTACACAACCTGAGCACCAGAATCTTGTCTCCTGACGAGAAGACGGCGCTTGGGTTGGGTCTGAAGTTCATACCAACGCCCGCCAGATCCCTTTCCTCCGGAGTGGAACTCGATCAGCTACTCCGACAGGTTTCCCTTCACTTTTTCTTCAACGAGTCAGGTGGTTCAGCGGCGGGTTCGCGTTTTCGTGTACGGAAGCCCGGTTGGGTCCCTGATGTGAATCCGATTCCAGAGCAGGTTTTCAAAGAAACGGTTTCTGACCTTTCTGTCCTATTGAAAGCTAACAGACCGAGGCGTGTTCGGAACATCTCGTTCGGCGTCGCCCAGGCTCTGCGTTCCATTGCAGCCGACCGCAGCGTGGTGATTAAACCGGCGGATAAGAACTTGGGGGTGACGGTGTTAGACAGGGAGCACTACGTCAGGCTGTGTCTGGATCATCTCGACGACCGGAGCACCTACGAACCAGTCTTCTCCAATCCCACAGATTCTGTCTTCCAGCAACTGCGCACACTTCAGGTGGCATGGGGCCCTGCTCTTCCAGATAGTCTATGGAGGTATTTCTTACATCAACCTAGCGGGGGCTGGAAACCAGCGGCATTTTACATCCTACCGAAGCTGCATAAAAAAACCCTGGCGGGGCGTCCGATCGCTGCTTCGCATGCGTGGGTCACTACTAACGTCAACACTTGGTTGGATGCTGAACTGCGGCCGCTGGTTCTTAAACAACCTTCCTACCTTCGCGACTCCCTCTCGCTGCTACTTGAGCTGGAACGCACTACTCTTCCCCGAAATGTGCTTCTGGCGACGTATGATGTCACCGCGCTGTACCCCAGTATTCCACTTCGGCGCGGTCTTGATACGGTCAGCGACTTTCTGCAGAGGGAGAACTCGTGTCAGGCCTTCCCGGTCTTGGCCATGCTGGAGTGGGTCATGTTGAATTCCTACGTGGAGTTCAATGGCAACATCTACCGCCAGATTCAAGGGACCGCCATGGGAACTCCCGTGGCGGTCTGCTTTGCGGTACTTTTCATGAGCCGACTGGACGAGGTGCTGAAGCAGAGGTGGACCGGGACGCAGCCGCTTCGACACGTCAGATACATCGACGATGGGTTCATTGTCTGGCCTGGAACCAGAGATGAGCTGGAACGGTACTTCAACACGTTCAACAGCCTCGACCCGAATATCAAGCTTACGTGGCATGTCTCGGAGCAGTCAGTGGATTTCCTCGACATGGTCCTCTACAAGGGGGACCGGTTCGCTGCCTGCGGTACCTTGGATTTCCGGACCTTCCAGAAACCTATGAACCGGTATCTCTACCTCCCATTCTCACCATACCACCCACGTCACTGCAAGGTTGGGTTCATCCAGGCCGAATTGAAGCGGTATCTACTCCGCTCGTCATCAGCCTCGGCCTTCCTCGCAACGAAGCATGAGGTTACCACCACCCAATTCCAAGACTGCCAAAGACAAACCCGAAGAGTGACTGGACACCTAGGAATTTTCTTTTGTGTCTAGTTGGCACATTTCTTATCTAGTTACGCGCCCGGGGTAGGATTTCCCTGTGTAGATCTCGAGGCTTGGGTGTTCTTTAAGACCCCTTGCTTGTTCGCTCTTTCACTTTGAACTCTTGCACTGATGAAGGCCTAGCGGGTATGATCCCCGTGCAAAGCCGAAACATGTTTGCTTTCGTCTAGAGTTTGAACTGAGTTGTACGTTCGGATCTTAATCAATTTTTTCGAGGGTTACTTTTTTCACTGGTTGACTATCATCCCTTTGCTAAAGGCGACCTTGCCTACTGCTGCCCTTCTTCATGAGCACAGATCCGGAGGAATGCAAGGTTGAGCTGGTTCATTGAGTTTTCACAAGCCCCAAAATCGGAAACTGGGAGGAGAATTGATGGGTGCAATCTGCTCGTGCCACATGAAAAAAGGAGGACACCCATACGATACGAGAGCCAACGCTGTGATGATTAAGGAGGACAAAACAACCATAGATATATATTCGTACAATGCTAAGTTTGGCAGAGTCAAACTGGGTAACTACGGTAGTACTAATGATCTGCTACTACTCCCAACATACCTACACAAGCCAAGTTGCCACGCGAGCAACCTACAACCAGCTATTAATGCATGCTATTGATGCATCCTAAGGTATTCATTCACCATGCATGCGTCCAAGATATGTCCTCATGTCCCATACTGTAGGTAGAGCCTTGAACACCCTACTGACAAGCAAATTCAATGGTTGACAACCCACTGTCACTGAGCCAAGTGTTACCGGGCCAAGTCTTGCCGAGCCAAGTGTTACCGAGCCAGGTGTTACTGAGCCAAGCGTTACCAAGCCAGGTGTTACCGAGCCAAGTGTTACCAAGCCAAATGTTACCAAGCCATGTGTCGCATGATGCCGAACCAAGTGTTACCGAGCCAAGACAGGTTGGCCCTTCACATGGTGTCCTTGACCCGGAGCTCTGTGCCCCTTCCCTACAGGGTGCCCCCCTCCTGCCTTCTTAGCCGGTGCCACTCCAGTCCTCCACTTCTTCCCACGCTTCACTGTACCCGCAGTTACAGGGTTACCAGCACCTACTGCTCCTGCTGCTGCCGTGCCGCCAGCTCCCACCTGGGCATTGCTGTTGGTGGCGGCTCCTCCGTTTGAGTCGATGCTGTAGCTGGCATTCGGTATAGTCGGTATACCTGGCATTCGGTATAGGTACAAAATCTCCCAATTTCCTGCTTAGGCAACGAGGGTGCTGGCAGTGCCGGACTCGCTGCAAGGAGGAAAAGAAGTAGAGAAAAGATGGGATGGCAAGGATGAGATATCAGTAGGAAGGGTCATGCATGCAGCATGGCTCTCGGAACCCTTGCACGGTACCCATTGCTTCTAGGTTCACGGGTCAGCTTATGGCGCCAAGTGCAAGCAGCAACGACGGTTTGAGCCCTTAGAGCCGAATTCACACAAAGAAGACATCAACAATGCACTACAAGAGAGAGGGAGAGAGGGAGAGAGAGAGAGAGTGAGTGAGTGAGAGAGAGTGTGAGAGAGAGAGAGAGAATGGGGGAGGAGAGGGGGGGGGAGAAAGGTAAGGAAGCAGCAGCAAAATGCACTCACTACTTCCAGTTGGGCGGCAGCTTCTTGGTCCACTTGTAGTAGCGCGCGAGGCGGTGCACGCGGCTCTCGATGAGAATGAGGCGGAACTTGGAGTCCTTGTCCTTGCGGTTGCGCTCCAAGTGCTTGCGCACCGCCAGCGCCTTCTTGATCAAATGGTACAGATCCTCGGGGATCTCCGGTGCAAGACCTATTGGTGAAGGGGGAAGGGGGGGGGGGGGGGGGGGGGGCGGCAGGGTGGGGAGGGGGGGAAGGGTCGGAGGAAGGGGTGAACATTACAAACCGCCAGCGCCTAGGAGATCGGATGGTACAGATCCTCGGGGATTTCGGGCGCCAGGCCTTAGACCCGAAAACATTGACAAGAAACATGCATCAACCTGTACCTAACTCAAAACCCTGAATAAATCAACATTTTTGTTTGAGAATCTGAACGAAGACGAGCGCCCGAGAGCAACGGAGGAATGGAGGGGCACATACCGATAACGCCCTCTGACCGCTCACTGCTCCGGCCGTGCGGCCCGCAGTGAAGCTTACAGAAAGGGACGTTGGAATATTCGAGGGGGGTTTACCCCAGCAGAGAAGAGTTTCAGGTCAGGTACCGTGAGCCTTGAGAATGCGCAGGACCTTGCTGCCAGTGACGCCCGACACCTGCGCGATACCGTGCGAGTCCCTCAGAATGACGCCGATCTGCGACGGCGTCAGACCCTTCTTCGCGAGCTTGCAGATGTGCTCGTCGACCTGCCATCAATCAGTGGACAAAAAGTGCAGAATGAATGAGCTGGACGTAAAGCGTGGCTCGAAGAATCAATTCTTTCGTCGCGAATTTGCGGATGTGCTAGGTCGTATGAGCGTGCCGGCCGACTTTGTTTGTTTTCCATGCCGACGCGAAGCCTTAACGAAAGTAAAGCGTCGGGCACTGTGTCTTTCCGAAAGGGGTATTGTATGCACATTGCCAAAAAGGTAAGAATCTAGACACAGAAGCTCGTCCTTAGAGCTCACGCAGGTACGCTGATTCGGGGTTTCTGGGATGATTTCCGATGGGTGGTCAAAAAGTAAGGATCTACGTTAAGTGAGAGAACGAACGTGCCTCGGGGGCGGAGATCTTCAACCAGCTCGGAGGAGTGCGCTTGTAGGGCAGGGCGGAGCGCGAAATACCCTTTCTGCATCAACCAAGTAAGGCGCGACAGAAAAAAAAATCGCGAACTACGCGCGTCAGCGTTCCCTCCGACAAAGCAAGGAACAGCAGCGCGAGGAAAATCAACTGACCCGTGACTGTGCATACGACCCATGGCGGCGGCTGTTTAGGGGACTGCCCACAAGGCGAGGAAGACGTGAGAGATGGAACTACGGGAAAGGGAAAAGCCCGTAGCTGTTGGAGCCAAAATAGGGGTTGCAGGTTCTGAAGGACAGCCACAGAAGGACTGCTACGGGGGGCAGGAAGGGTTTGAGAACGAGAGGAAGAGAAGGGGAATCGGACATGAAAAGCCTGATCCAACGGACACCGTTTCTGCCTGTGGGGGGGAGAGGGTTTATATGACAAGTAAATTCATTTGTCACGATACCGTGTACCGTTTACAGTTTTAGGGTCGGGAAAATATGCCGTTCGTAACCATCATGGGACTCGAAAACATTTTTGGTAAAAAAATAAAGGGTACGGTCACTGCAAAGGGTGTTTTCACGCGACTGATAAAGCGTTTCACGGAATCAGTCACAATCAGCTGGTAAAAAAAAACGCGAATGGTCACAGATGAAACTCCCGCCAAAACAAAATGAAACCCAGAAAGAACCTGGATGCATTTTCGGATGATCAACCCTAAACACGTAACTCGCCAGGTGTTTAGGGTTGATCCGTTCCCAAACCGCATCCGATTCCGATTGGGTTTTAGTTTTTTTACAAGTTCGCAGATTGGTTGGGCGCGAGCGGGAATTTTGTTGAGTTTCAAGTTTTTTTGGCGGGAGTTACATGTGTGACCATTCGCGTGATTTTTTACCTGTTGTTAGTGACTGAATCCGTGACCCCGCTTACCAAACCCGTCAGAAAACCCGATACAGTGACCGTACGCGTTTTTTTTTTTACCATTCACGTTATCGAGTTCCAAGTTGGTTACTTGTGGCATATTTTCCCTTTAGGGTCACAGCTACTTCGCAGAATGTAAACGGTATCAACTAACACATATACAGAACACATCTCACATAGCACATCATTGCAAATGACGGTTCCAATGTTGAAGCAAATTGTTGGGCTGAGAAATAGCCCTTAGGATCTTTCAAGGCTAAGACTTTGTTGAAGTAGTGATGTTGTAGTTGCGGAAGCGTAATAGTAGTATTAACTTGAACCACCTTGCACTGGTATATGAGAACAAGATTAGTTGATAATAGCATGGGCATACAAGGCTTTTATATGATTACAAAGGAATATGGAAAGTTCTATTTTAACTGTTTCTGCTGTTGCGGTTCGATACAGTGACGACTCGGGTAATTGCTCAGTATCGAGTCAATTATGTGTCCTTGCTGTCGCACAGCATTTTTCGTCAGGTCAAAGGTCAGTGAGCTTTGACCTTCGCGTAACCTCCAGCGTTTGTCTTTAGTTGACTCGCGTGTTGTTTCGCTTGTAGTCTGCTTCGTTTCGTGTCGATGCTTCGATTACTTCAGAAACGTTTAAGTTATTTGTTTCCAACACTCCCCTTCGCTTCTAGAGTGTCGCTACTGATGACGTGTCCTTGTCCAGTCAGCAGCATGCAGTAGTCGAACTTCTGTTTTCCGAGTTTCTTGGTTAGGTAATCGGCTGCCATCTCGGATGTGGGGCAGTAGGATAACTCGAGTCTTCCCTTCTCGATTTCGTCTTTTACGAAGAAGTACCGGAGGGCGATGTGCTTCGTTCGGTTCGCGAACCCATTTTTGTTCGCTCTGCGAATGGCCGATTGATTGTCGCAGAAGAGAGAGAAGCTGGGTAACTGAGCCAATTTTGCTTCTTCCAGCAATTCGCGAAGATATAGTCCTTCCTTGGTGGCTGAGCAGAGTGCGATGTATTCTGCTTCAGCTGAGGAGAGAGCAATTAGCTCTTGCTTGTTCGACTGCCATGAGATAGGGCCGATAGGTTCGAGTCGGTAGATGTAGCCAGTTCGAGATCGTCTGTTGTCGGAGTCTCCAGCGTGATCGGCGTCGACGTAACCGATTAACTTAGGTGTCGTAGTTCGGGTCTTGTGGTAGGTTAATCCGGTCGTCGGGGTGCTGACTGAGGTTGTGAAGTGCACGGTCGAGCTCCAGCATGTGCTCTGCTTCAGGCTTCTTGAGGTAGGTAGCAAGTTGACTAGCTGAGTAAGATAGATCCGGTCGGCAGGTGACGGCTGCGAAGAGTAGACAGCCTAACTTCCGTTGGTAGTCGCGAATGCCGGCGGGTTTGAGTAGGGCGGAGACTTTGCGATTTCCGTCGGTGTAGCGGTATGGCGTGGTGATGGTAGTTGGAGTGAGTCCGAATCGTTTAGCGATGGTGTCCGTGTACTTTTCGGCATTGAGGTAGATTGAGTTGTCGCCGTCTTGTATGTTGAGTCCCAAGTACTGTGTCACGGTAGTCGCGACGGTGAGTGTGAGATCCCGCTGTAGCTCCCCTTCAAACCAGGTCGTTATGGTGTCGATGGAGCCTATGTAGAGGAGGTCGTATACGTAGACGATGAGTAGGATATAATCAGTACCCTTCGTGAGTCGGTACATCCCTTGGTCGTGCGGTAGTTGGAGGAATCCGATGCGGATTAGGCGGGCGTGAAGATGCTGCTGCCACAGTCTCGGGGCTTGTTTGATGCCGTACAGTGACTTTTCCAGCTGACAGACTTGGTTGGGGTCCGCGTTAGACCCGTGTGGGAGTTCAACGAAGATCTCAGCATCGACGGGGGCGTAGAGGAATGCATTGGCGACATCGATTTGTCGAAGTTTCTTCCGGTTCATGGCGGCTATCGCGAGGAGAATCCGCAGTGAGGTATGTCGGCTTACTGGTGCAAATGTTTCCGTGAAGTCTCGTCCTTGCTCTTGGTCGAAGCCACGCACGACCCAGCGTGCTTTGAATTTGTCGATTGTTCCGTCGGCTTTTGTTTTCACGCGAAAAACCCATTTTCCCGTGAGGATGGTCTTGTTGCGTACCACTCCGATAGGCACGACTTTCCAGGTGTTGCGTTCTTGCAGCGCCTTTAACTCTCTGTCCATGGCTTCGCGCCATTTTTCCCTGTGTTCCCCTCCCAGAGCCTGCGGAATGTTGGCAGGCTCCTTAGGAGGTGCTGTTCCGTGGACAGCGGTGACGAGTCCCAGTATCTGCAGTCCACTCTGTGTGTAGCGGGGGAGATTTGTGTCCTCAGGATAAGCTGCTTCATCTCCCGCTTCTGGATCCGGTAGGAAATTTGGTCCTGTGCGCTCGGAGACGTTGGTGTCGACTGGTTGGGGTGTAACGTAACCGGTGTCGGCGAAGTCGAAGTAGGTTTCTGCGTTGACACTTTCGCGAGGGTTGTCGTCATCCATGGGGATGTCCACAGAGCAGTACGGAAGAGGTCCGGCTTCTTCCGAAGCTTCGTCCACGTTCTGCTCGTCCTAGTCAGCTTCGTCTGCTGCTGAGGCAAAAGCTCGGTTGCCACAGAAGCCGCCCGTGAGGTCTCGATTTGCTGCCAGGTTGTCCAGGTACGTTTGAAGTGGGAGTCGCTCGTAGAAAATGACATCACGTGCTGCTACTGTTTCCTTCGAGTGGATGTCGAAAATCTTCCATGCGTTGTAATGCTTTTCGATGCCCAGGTGTAGCCCCCACTGTGCGCGTTGGGAAAATCTTCCGGCTCTCGCAGTGTGCGGTCGGTATTGTACCATGCACCCAAAAACTCGTAACATTTTTGTGTTGCCCAATTTTCCTGTCCACAGCAGGTGCGGTGATGCGTTGTTCGGGAGCGATGATGACGAGAGCAGGTTGTGCAGCATGACAGCGTGGTCCGCCGCATCAGGCCACTGGTGGTTGGGCAGTCGCATGCCACGCAATAGTTTGCGCATGGTGTTCTTGAGAGTTCTGTTCATCTGTTCTGCCACGCCTTGCTGTTGATGCGCGTAGGGAAGCGAGATGAGTCGCTTGATGCCTCGTTCTGCGAGGTACTGCTTGAACCTTTGTGACTGATATTCCCCTCCCCCGTCTGACTGGAAGCTTTTCAGCTTTGCTCCTGATTCTCGTTCTGCCACAGGTAGCCAGGCGACAAAGGCTTCGAAGGCCATGTCGCGACTTGCGAGGTTGAGGTGCCAGACGTATCGGGTGGCGGCGTCGATGAAAGTAATCACATAGTTGTATGCTTCTTGACCTTGTTCGCGAGTATACAGGATGTCGCTGTATACTTTCTCCAGTGGTGCGTAGGCTGGCGCGCTTGGATTGTGGTGAGAGACGAACGGTTGATGAGGTAAGTCGGCTTCGAGACAAGTAAAACAGGTTCCTCGGACTCGTTGAAGTTCTCTGCCGTCGGGTAGAAGTAAAGAATCTTTGTCGAGTACTGCTGCCTTGATCGGGTTATTTAACGTTGTGTTGCTTGGATGACCCAGTCTTTCGTGCCACAGTGATTCGCTCGCACGATGTCCTGGTGAGCGCTTGTACAGGTCGGAGTTGGGAGTAAAATCCGGCGGTGAGGTTAGCGCTTCTGTGAACTCCGCGTGGAGTGGGAGTTAACTGTTGCGCAGGAGTCGGTGGAGTGTCGTCGATGAGAACTGGTGCCGTTGAAGAGCTCGCGATTGGTTCTGTAGGTGTTGCTGCTGCTGCCGATGTTGTCTTTGCTGCTGTCAATGTTGTTTCTTCTTGCCGGATTGTTGCTAATGCCCTTGTTCTTTCTGCTTCAGGTATGGTATGTGAATACCAAAATCCTCCAGGACTGAAGTCAGGATCGAGATCGGGTGGATGTGTCCAGGAAGCGAAGTTGACGATGGCGTCGCTGTCGGCGGTACCTTGGTCTGGAACGAAGTCAAGGACGAAGACGTTGTTCTTCAGGACTGCTTTGCCAATGTAGAGTCCGCCCTTTCCGTGAAATAACTTAAATTCCTGAGTGGTGCTGTCTGCTTCGAGATGAATTCCTGAGTAAGTTGTAGCCGAGTCCTTCTGCAATCAAAACTTTTGACATTTGTAAAATGACGTTAGTTTCTCGAGACTGAAGTTGCACTATCCCTTGTCGTCGTGTGTGCAGGTTCTGGTTGTTGGCGACGGTGATTACAACTTTGCGCTGAAGTTGATGTTCCTGTTGAACGAAGCGACCCGAGGAGCACATGTGCTGTCCACAGCAACTGTCCAAGAACCACGTGTCTTTTCCAGACGGCTCGCTCTGGGCGATGGCTACATATATCGGGTTGGGCTCCATTGATTCACGGCGAGGAGTGCTCTCGTTGAGCTGTTCTTCTGGTGAGTAGTGGGGTGGTGATCCGATGATGCAGGAGTCTGTTGTTCTTGTCATGCTCACGATGTTTTTTGTTCCTTGTACAGGTTTTGTCGTTGAAGACGTTGAAGACGTTGAAGACTGCACATGATTGGTGGGATGTGCCTGCGTAGAAGCTACTTGACTGCTTGAGGGCCGAAGTTGACTTTGCGGCGATGTCGACTGCTGCCAATTCGGGCAGTGTGTGCGAGGATGTCCAGACGTCTTGCAGGGGTGACAGAATGGTGGGACGTATTGTTGAACGTGACGGTTGTTTTGTCGATTGTTGCTGTTGTTGTAGCGTCGTTGAGTGTGAAACGCGAATTCTGGTATTGATGCTTTCTTCTTGTGTCGTTCTTCGTGCAGGTCCATGTCCTGCTGTTCATCATGAATTTCGGCGCAGAGTGTTGCTTCGGAGATTTTTCCATGAGCTCGAAGGAGTGCTCGAGTCGAGCGCCAATGAGGATCGAGGCTAGCGATGATGATTGTTACGAAGGCTTCTTCGGATATTGATCCTCCGCATCGAAGGAGTTTGTCGCGCAGTCCACGACAACGGCTGATATATGCCATTCCCTTTTCGCCGGGTTTCATTTCCACTGTTGTTAGCTGTGCCATGAGACGACCCTGGTTAATGCTGTCTGTTGCTTGATATAGGCTCTTCAGGTGGTCGTACGCCAGCTCGGCGGAGTTGCCGTATCCTCGATAAGACCGAATGTTCTGCTGCTCGTTTGGCGTTAAATTTCGAAGAAATATCGTGTACGCCATCAGCGACTGATATGTATACTGCTGCTTGTCGTATTGTGTCCCATGCGTTGGGTATGGCAGGGACCCGTCGAAGAATCCGAGTATTTGTGCGCCCTCCATCATCAGCTCAAATTCGAATGACCAGGTATAGAAGTCCTTTCCGTCGAAGGGTGTTGATGTCTGCAGTTTTAACACATGTGCGAACTGTGATTGAACTTGAAGGGCGTCCAACGTCTTCTCTTGTCCAGGTGAAGACTGTGGGTATGGCGCGAAGCTGATGGAGCCACGTTGAGGTTCGTACGGAGCAAAGGTGGGTTGCTGTTGATTTCCGCGCGCATACGATGAACTGTCAAGGCTCATTGGAACAGCCCTATCGTTGTTGTCGCTGTTGTTTGATTGTGCAGGAACTGCTTGCTGGTGTTGCTCGTAGAAGGGCATGAAGGAGAAGAACTTCTCCATCATACTTGGGTCGAAGCCTGGTGCTTGATTCCCAGGGAGTTTCGGTTGACTCCGCAGCTGGTCTTGTTGCTATGCCTTCTTCTGTCTGTAGACCAGAGGCTGGAGGTGGAGTAGGAGTAGTGCCGGGAGATCCGTTAGAGGAGCTCCTCTCCTTCTGTGTTGTCATGCCTTGCGTTGTTGTAGGTATTTGAGAAATCGATCTTGCCATGTTTGCTCTCATACCATGTTGGGCTAAGAAATAGCCCTTAGGATCTTTCAAGGCTAAGATTTTGTTGAAGTAGTGATGTTGCAGTTGCGGAAGCGTAATACTAGTATTAACTTGAACCACCTTGCACTGGTATGTGAGAACAAGATTAACTGTTTCTGCTGTTGCGGTTCGATACAGTGATGACTCGGGTAACTGCAAGGCTTTTATATGATTACAAAGGAATATGGAAAGCTCGATTTTAACTGTTTCTGCTGTTGCGGTTCGATACAGTGACGACTCGGGTAACTGCTCAGTATCGAGTCAGTTATGTGTCCTTGCTGTCGCACTGCATTTTTCGTCAGGTCAAAGGTCAGTGACCTTTGACCTTCGCGTAACCTCCAGCGTTTGTCTTTAGTTGACTCGCGTGTTGTTTCGCTTGTAGTCTGCTTCGTTTCGTGTCGATGCTTCGATTACTTCAGAAGCGTTTAAGTTATTTGTTTCCAACACAAATGACCGTTTTTTTCTAGCAACTTAGGACCAGGGCTAATTTTTGGTTTTGAGCAACCCTTGTGATCAGTGTTGCACCTGTTCAAAAACCTGATTATCAGTGTGACACCTTCTTCAAACCCTGATCCATCAGTGTTTTTCTTGTTTTTGAAAATCCAACCCTGTGGCATCAGTGTACCAGTTTAGCAAACCCTTATGAATTGATATTATCGTTGCACACAATATTTTTTTTAGATCATACATGCCACATGGGTGTTGCTCGTCGTCAGTTACTTCAGCAGGCTCAAATTCCGGTTTCGACATTTGGCAATCGGGAATCCCGGGTTACGGGAAAGGGGGGGTGGGGGAAGTGGGGGGAGGGGGAGGGGGGGGGGTATGGTACTCGCTTCAGGGTAAAACTCGTTATGAAGAACGGTAACCCTGAGGCATCAGTGTGCCTGAAATGTGAACCCTGGCATATCAGGAAAATCATAGCTCCACAAAAAATTACCCTAGGCCATTAGTGTGACTACCAAAAACCACCATGATAATCAGGGTATCAGGGTGATTTACACTGATAAAATTAGCCTTGATTAGGACTCCAAGGTCACCTAAAATCTCAATCCGGTACCAAATATCTTATTTCTGTACATATCTTCAAGAGTTTTGTTTTGTGTCAAATCTAATGCAGCGCAGAAATCGACGCCGAAATCCACGCCGAGCAGCAAGACATGGACCTGCAAGAAGAACGACACAGCTCGCGTACAATCACTTGAAGAGGATTGGAACTCTTGCTCGTGATACCATGTTGGGCTGAGTGCCCCTTAGGATCTTTGGTAGGGTTAAACTCTGGGTAGAGTGATGTAGTAGCGGAAGCGTTTAAATGAAGTCCTTGAACCACCTTGCGCTGGTATGTGAGGGCAAAGTAAGTTGATTAAAACAAGCAAGTACAAAGGTTTATATAAGAGTACAAAGAATACGAAGAGATATAATTAAACTGTTTTACTGTTGCGGTTCGATACAGTGCAACTCGGGCAACTGCTCAATGTCGAGTCAGTTGTGTGTCCTTGCTGTCGCGCTGCATTTGTCAAGTCAAAGGTCGCTGACCTTTGACTTTCGCGTAACCTCCAGCGGTTACTTCAACCTCCGAGGGTTGACTCGCTGGTGCCTCGATATGCTCTGCTTCGCTTGTGCCTTGGTGTTTCGACACGACAGAGGCGCTTAAGATTGTTTGTTCCCAACACTCCCCTTCGCTTCTGGAGTGTCGCTGCTGGTGACGTGGCTTTGTCCAGTCAGCAGCATGCAGTACTCGAACTTCTGTTTTCCGAGCTTCTTGGTCAAGTAGTCAGCTGCCATCTCGGACGTGGGACAGTAGGATAGTTCAAGTCTCCCCTTCTCAATCTCGTCTTTCACGAAGAAATATCGCAGAGCGATATGCTTCGTTCTGTTCGCGAATCCATTTTTGTTGGCGATGCGAATTGCAGATTGGTTGTCGCAGAACAGAGTGAAGTTGGGTAACTCGGCTAACTTTGCTTCTTCCAGCAGCTCGCGAAGATAGAGTCCTTCCTTGGTGGCTGAGCAGAGTGCAATATATTCTGCTTCAGCTGACGAGAGAGCAATTAATTCCTGCTTGCTCGATTGCCAGGAGATCGGTCCGATAGGTTCGAGGCGGTAGATGTAGCCGGTGCGGGAGCGCCTGTTGTCGGAGTCGCCAGCGTGATCAGCGTCGACGTAGCCGATTAATTTAGTCGGTGTAGTTGTGTTCTTGTAGTAAGTTAGGCCGATCGTTGAGGTACTGACGAAGTAGTGGAGAGCGCGGTCGAGCTCCGCCAGGTGTTCTGCTTCAGGCTTCTTGAGGTAGGTGGCAAGCTGGCTTGCGGAGTATGAGAGGTCGGGGCGGCAGGTGACAGCTGCGAAGAGAAGGCATCCTAGCTTTCTCTGGTAGTCGCGTATCCCGGCGGATTTGAGTAGAGAGGATCCTTCCTTGTGGTTTCCTGTCGCGTAGCGGTAGGGCGTAGAGATGGTGGTAGGTGTGAGCGCGAAGCGTTTCGCGATGGTGTCGGCGAGCTCAGCGGCGTTGAGGTAGATCGCGCCTTCTTCTTCCCGAATGTTCAAGCCGAGGTACTGTGTGACGGTAGAGGAGACCGTGAGTGTGAGGTCCCTCTGTAGCTCCCCTTCGAACCAGGTGGTGATGTCGTCAGTGGAGCCGATGTAGAATAGGTCGTCTACGTAGACGATCAGCAGAATGTAGTCGGTGTCTTTAGTGAGTCGGTACATTCCTTGGTCGTGAGGTAGTTGGCGGAATCCGATGCGAATGAGGCGAGCGTGTAGGTACTGTTGCCATAGCCGCGGAGCTTGCTTGATCCCGTAAAGTGATTTCAGCAGTTGACAGACTTGGTTAGGTTCCCCGTTGGTACCGTGTGGGAGCTCGACGAAGATTTCCACGTCGACAGGTGCGTAGAGGAACGCGTTGGCGACATCGATTTGCCGTAGCTTCCTTTTCTTCATGGCGGCGATCGCGAGGAGGATTCGAAGTGAGGTATGTCGGCTAACCGGGGCGAATGTCTCGGTGAAGTCCCGTCCGTGCTCCTGATCGAATCCACGCACAACCCAGCGTGCTTTGAACTTCTCAATTGTGCCGTCTGCTTTTGTTTTAACGCGGAAGACCCATTTCCCGGTGAGAATGGTCTTGTTCCTTGCCACGCTGATGGGGACAACTTTCCAGGTGTTCCGTTCCTCCAGCGCCTTTAACTCTCTGTCCATGGCTTCACGCCATTTTTCCCTGTGTTCCCCCCCCAGAGCCTGCTGAACCGTCGCAGGCTCCTTAGGAAGAGTGTTGCCGTGGACTGCGGTGACGAGTCCGAGAATCTGCAGTCCAGTCTGTGAGTAGCGGGGAAGAGTTGCATCCTCGGGATAAGCTGCTTCATCTCCCGCTTCTGGATCAGGTATGAAATTCGGTCCTACTCGTTCTGCTTCGTTGGTGTTGACTGTCGCAGGTGTTACGTAACCGTTGTCGGCGAAGTAGTAGAAGGTTTCGGCGTTGACACTTTCGCGAGGGTTATCTTCGTCCATGGGGACGTCGACGGAGCAGAACGGAAGGGGTCCAGCTTCTTCTGATGCGTTGGCCACATTCTGCTCGTCCCAGTCAGCTTCGTTTGCTGCCGAGGCGAAGGCTCGGTCACCATGAAAACCACCTGTGGGATCTTGGTCCTCTTGCAGGTTGGCAAGGTATGTCTGGAGCGTGAGTCGTTCGTAGAAAATGACGTCGCGTGCTGCTACTGTTTCCTTGGAGTGGACGTCAAAGATTTTCCACGCGTTGTAGTTCTTTTCGATGCCGAGGTGTAGTCCCCACTGTGCGCGTTGTGAAAATCGGCCCGCTCGTGCTGCTGGGGGTCGGTACTGTACCATCCATCCGAACACTCGTAACATTTTTGTGCTGCCCTGTTTTCCTGTCCAGCAGATGCGGTGATGCGTTGTTCGGTAGTGATGAAGATGAGAGCAAGTTGTGCAGCATGACAGCGTGGTCCATCGCGTCAGGCCACTGGTGGTTGGGTAGCCGCATGCCACGCAACAGTTTGCGCATGCTGTTCTGCAGAGTCCTGTTCATTCTTTCTTTCTGCTACACCTTGCTGCTGATGGGCGTAGGGAAGAGAGAGGAGCTGCTTGATTCCCCTTTCCGCCAGGTACTGCTTGAATCGCTGAGAGGTGTATTCTCCTCCTCCGTCAGACTGGAAGCTTTTCAGCTTTACGCCCGACTCTCTTTCTGCTACTGGTAGCCAAGCAGCGAATGCTTCGAGGACCATGTCGCGGCTGGGTAGGTTTAGATGCCAGACGTAACGGGTGGCGGCGTCGATGAAGGTGATTGTGTAGTTGTATATTACTTGTCCTGGTTCCCGATTGTACAGGATGTCGCTATACACCTTTTCGAGTGGTGCGTACGCGGGTGTGCTCGGGTTGTGATGAGGAGTGAACGGCCGATGTGGTAAGTCGGCTTCGGGGCAGGTAAGACATGTTCCTCGTGCCCGTTGAAGTTCTCTGCCGTCGAGTAGTAGTAACGAGTCCTTGTCAAGGACTCCTGCTCTTTTTGTGTTGTTTAACACAGTGTTGCTTGGGTGTCCCATGCGTGCGTGCCAGATGTCTTCGGAGGCGCGGTGTCCGGGTGAGCGTCGATACGCGTCGGAGTTGGAGTAGAAGCTGGCGGTGAAGTTTGCGCTTCTATGGACTTCCCGTTGAGCCGGATTCAGCTGCTGTGCGGGTGTTGGTGGTGCTTCGTCAACGAGGAGTGGTGTCGTTGTTGCTGCTACTGTTGTTGTTCCTGCTACTGCCGATGATGTCTCTGCTGCTGCCGATGATGTCTCTGCTGCTGCCGATGTTGTCTCTGCTGCTGCCGATGTTGTCTCTGCTGCTGCCGATGTTGTCTCTGCTGCTGCCGATGTTGTCTCTGCTGCTGCCGATGTTGTCTCTGTTGCTGCCGATGTTGTCTCTGCTGCTGCCGAATGTTGTATTGTTACTAACGCACGTGTTCGTTCTGCTTCAGGAATGGTATGTGAATACCAAAAGCCTTCCGGACTGAAGTCGGGGTCGAGATCCGGCGGGTGCGTCCAAGATGTGAAGGTGACGATCCCGTCACTGTCTGCGGTGCCCAGGTCTGGGACGAAATCGAGAACGAAGACATTGTTCTTCAGGACCGCCTTTCCGATGTAGAGGCCGCCCTTCCCGTGGTACAGCTTGAACTCCTGGGTGGTACTGTCGGCTTCCAGATGTATGCCTTTCGCCATCAACTGACTGACGCTCAGTAAGTTGTAGCCAAGTCCTTCTGCTATTAGGACTTTGGACATTTGCAGTATGACATTCGTCTCTCGTGACTGAAGTTGCACTACTCCTTGTCGTCGTGTGCGCAGGTTCTGATTATTGGCGACAGTGATGACGACTTCTCGTTGAAGTTGGTGCTCGCGTTGAACGAAACGTCCTGAAGAGCACATATGTTGTCCGCAGCAACTGTCCAAGAACCATGTATCCTTCCCGGTCGGCTCGCTTTGAGCGATGGCGGCGTACGTCGGGTTCGGTTGAAGTGACTCGCGGCGAGGCGTGCTGTTGTCGAGTTGTTCTTCTGGTGAGTAATATGGTGGTGACTCAGTTACGCAGGAGTCACTCAGCCTTGCCATGCAGCTGACGATGTTTCTTGTTCCTTTCGCAGGTTGTCCCGTCGATGTTGTTGAGACTTGTACTGAAGTTGTCGGATTTGCTTGCGTTGAGGCGACTTGACTGCTTGAAGGGCAAAGTTGGCGTTGCGGCGACGTTGACTGTTGTCGATTCGGGCAGTGCGTACGAGGATGCCCTGAAGTCTTGCAGAGGTGGCAGAACGGAGGTACGATTTTCGGTCGATTGTTGTTGTTGTTGTGGCGCCGTTGAGTGTGAAACGCGAATTCGGGCACTGATACCTTTCTCTTGTGTCGTTCTTCTTGCAGGTCCATGTCTTGCTGCTCGGCGTGGATTTCGGCGCAAAGTGCTGCTTCAGAAATTTTCCCGTGGGCTCGTAGTATGGCGCGAGTGGAGCGCCAGTGAGGACCAAGACCGCCGATGACAACCGTGACGAAGGCGTCCTCTGAAATCGATCCTCCACATCGAAGAAGCTTGTCGCGCAGCTCGCGGCAGCGACTGATATACGCCATTCCCTTCTCGCCTGGTTTCATTTCGATTGTTGTCAGCTGCGCCATTAACCGACTTTGGTTTACGCTGTCTGTTGCTTGATACAGGCTCTTCAAGTGATTGTACGCGAGCTCCGCGGAGTTGCCGTAGCCTCGGTAAGACCGTATGTTTTGTTGTTGAGTTGGAGTGATGTTCCTCAGTAGTATCGTGTACGCCATCATCGATTGATAGGTGTACTGCTGCTTCTCATACTGTGTGCCGTTTGTTGGGTATGGCAGGGACCCGTCGAAGAAGCCAAGGATTTGCGCTCCTTCCATCATCAGCTCGAATTCGAACGACCAGGTAAAGAAATCCTTCCCGTCGAAGGGTTTTGTCGTTTGCAGTTTTAGAACGTGCGCGAACTGCGACTGAACTTGTAGTGCGTCCAGCGTTCTCTCTTGTCCCGGTGCAGGTTGTGGTTGTGGCATGAAGCTGACGGAGCCGCGCTGGGGCTCGTAAGGAGCGAAGGTAGGTTGCTGTTGTTGATTCCCGCGTGCGTAGGATGAGCCATCGAGACTCATGGGCGTCACGTTGTTGTTGTTGTTGCTGCTGTTGTTTGATTGCGCAGGTGCTCCTTGCTGATGCTGCTCGTAGAAGGACATGAAGGAGAAGAACTTCTCCATCATGCTTGGATCGAAGCCCGCGCCTTGGTTTGCGGGTGTTTCAGTAGACCCAGCTGCCGGTCTCGTTGTTGTGCCTTCCTCTGTCTGTAGGCCAGAGGCAGGAGGTGGAGTAGGAGTAGTACCAGGAGAGCCGTTGGAGGAGCTCCTCTCCTTTCTGGTAGACATGTCTCTTGGTGTATTAGGTGTTAAGGAGAAATAATTTTAACCCTAACCAGCTCTCATACCATGTTGGGCTGAGTGCCCCTTAGGATCTTTGGTTAGGTTAAACTCTGGGTAGAGTGATGTAGTAGCGGAAGCGTTTAAATGAAGTCCTTGAACCACCTTGCGCTGGTATGTGAGGGCAAAGTAAGTTGATTAAAACAAGCAAGTACAAAGGTTTATATAAGAGTACAAAGAATACGAAGAGATATAATTAAACTGTTTTACTGTTGCGGTTCGATACAGTGCAACTCGGGCAACTGCTCAATGTCGAGTCAGTTGTGTGTCCTTGCTGTCGCGCTGCATTTGTCAAGTCAAAGGTCGCTGACCTTTGACTTTCGCGTAACCTCCAGCGGTTACTTCAACCTCCGAGGGTTGACTCGCTGGTGCCTCGATATGCTCTGCTTCGCTTGTGCCTTGGTGTTTCGACACGACAGAGGCGCTTAAGATTGTTTGTTCCCAACACTCCCCTTCGCTTCTGGAGTGTCGCTGCTGGTGACGTGGCTTTGTCCAGTCAGCAGCATGCAGTACTCGAACTTTTGTTTTCCGAGCTTCTTGGTCAAGTAGTCAGCTGCCATCTCGGACGTGGGACAGTAGGATAGTTCAAGTCTCCCCTTCTCAATCTCGTCTTTCACGAAGAAATATCGCAGAGCGATATGCTTCGTTCTGTTCGCGAATCCATTTTTGTTGGCGATGCGAATTGCAGATTGGTTGTCGCAGAACAGAGTGAAGTTGGGTAACTCGGCTAACTTTGCTTCTTCCAGCAGCTCGCGAAGATAGAGTCCTTCCTTGGTGGCTGAGCAGAGTGCAATATATTCTGCTTCAGCTGACGAGAGAGCAATTAATTCCTGCTTGCTCGATTGCCAGGAGATCGGTCCGATAGGTTCGATGCGGTAGATGTAGCCGGTGCGGGAGCGCCTGTTGTCGGAGTCGCCAGCGTGATCAGCGTCGACGTAGCCGATTAATTTAGTCGGTGTAGTTGTGTTCTTGTAGTAAGTTAGGCCGATCGTTGAGGTACTGACGAAGTAGTAGAGAGCGCGGTCGAGCTCCGCCAGGTGTTCTGCTTCAGGCTTCTTGAGGTAGGTGGCAAGCTGGCTTGCGGAGTATGAGAGGTCGGGGCGGCAGGTGACAGCTGCGAAGAGAAGGCATCCTAGCTTTCTCTGGTAGTCGCGTATCCCGGCGGATTTGAGTAGAGAGGATCCTTCCTTGTGGTTTCCTGTCGCGTAGCGGTAGGGCGTAGAGATGGTGGTAGGTGTGAGCGCGAAGCGTTTGGCGATGGTGTCGGCGTACTTAGCGGCGTTGAGGTAGATCGCGCCTTCTTCTTCCCGAATGTTCAAGCCGAGGTACTGTGTGACGGTAGAGGAGACCGTGAGTGTGAGGTCCCTCTGTAGCTCCCCTTCGAACCAGGTGGTGATGTCGTCAGTGGAGCCGATGTAGAGTAGGTCGTCTACGTAGACGATCAGCAGAATGTAGTCGGTGTCTTTATTGAGTCGGTACATTCCTTGGTCGTGAGGTAGTTGGCGGAATCCGATGCGAATGAGGCGAGCGTGTAGGTACTGTTGCCATAGCCGCGGAGCTTGCTTGATCCCGTAAAGTGGTTTCAGCAGTTGACAGACTTGGTTAGGTTCCCCGTTGGTACCGTGTGGGAGCTCGACGAAGATTTCCACGTCGACAGGTGCGTAGAGGAACGCGTTGGCGACATCGATTTGCCGTAGCTTCCTTTTCTTCATGGCGGCGATCGCGAGGAGGATTCGAAGTGAGGTATGTCGGCTAACCGGGGCGAATGTCTCGGTGAAGTCCCGTCCGTGCTCCTGATCGAATCCACGCACAACCCAGCGTGCTTTGAACTTCTCAATTGTGCCGTCTGCTTTTGTTTTAACGCGGAAGACCCATTTCCCGGTGAGAATGGTCTTGTTCCTTGCCACGCTGATGGGGACAACTTTCCAGGTGTTCCGTTCCTCCAGCGCCTTTAACTCTCTGTCCATGGCTTCACGCCATTTTTCCCTGTGTTCCCCCCCCAGAGCCTGCTGAACCGTCGCAGGCTCCTTAGGAAGAGTGTTGCCGTGGACTGCGGTGACGAGTCCGAGAATCTGCACTCCAGTCTGTGAGTAGCGGGGAAGAGTTGCATCCTCGGGATAAGCTGCTTCATCTCCCGCTTCTGGATCAGGTATGAAATTCGGTCCTACTCGTTCTGCTTCGTTGGTGTTGACTGTCGCAGGTGTTACGTAACCGTTGTCGGCGAAGTAGTAGAAGGTTTCGGCGTTGACACTTTCGCGAGGGTTATCTTCGTCCATGGGGACGTCGACGGAGCAGAACGGAAGGGGTCCAGCTTCTTCTGATGCGTTGGCCACATTCTGCTCGTCCCAGTCAGCTTCGTCTGCTGCCGAGGCGAAGGCTCGGTCACCACGAAAACCACCTGTGGGATCTTGGTCCTCTTGCAGGTTGGCAAGGTATGTCTGGAGCGTGAGTCGTTCGTAGAAAATGACGTCGCGTGCTGCTACTGTTTCCTTGGAGTGGACGTCAAAGATTTTCCACGCGTTGTAGTTCTTTTCGATGCCGAGGTGTAGTCCCCACTGTGCGCGTTGTGAAAATCGGCCCGCTCGTGCTGCTGGGGGTCGGTACTGTACCATGCATCCGAACACTCGTAACATTTTTGTGCTGCCCTGTTTTCCTGTCCACAGCAGATGCGGTGATGCGTTGTTCGGTAGTGATGAAGATGAGAGCAAGTTGTGCAGCATGACAGCGTGGTCCATCGCGTCAGGCCACTGGTGGTTGGGTAGCCGCATGCCACGCAACAGTTTGCGCATGCTGTTCTGCAGAGTCCTGTTCATTCTTTCTGCTACACCTTGCTGCTGATGGGCGTAGGGAAGAGAGAGGAGCTGCTTGATTCCCCTTTCCGCCAGGTACTGCTTGAATCGCTGAGAGGTGTATTCTCCTCCTCCGTCAGACTGGAAGCTTTTCAGCTTTACGCCCGACTCTCTTTCTGCTACTGGTAGCCAAGCAGCGAATGCTTCGAGGACCATGTCGCGGCTGGGTAGGTTTAGATGCCAGACGTAACGGGTGGCGGCGTCGATGAAGGTGATTGTGTAGTTGTATATTACTTGTCCTGGTTCCCGATTGTACAGGATGTCGCTATACACCTTTTCGAGTGGTGCGTACGCGGGTGTGCTCGGGTTGTGATGAGGAGTGAACGGCCGATGTGGTAAGTCGGCTTCGGGGCAGGTAAGACATGTTCCTCGTGCCCGTTGAAGTTCTCTGCCGTCGAGTAGTAGTAACGAGTCCTTGTCAAGGACTCCTGCTCTTATTGTGTTGTTTAACACATTGTTGCTTGGGTGTCCCATGCGTGCGTGCCAGATGTCTTCGGAGGCGCGGTGTCCGGGTGAGCGTCGATACGCGTCGGAGTTGGAGTGGAAGCTGGCGGTGAAGTTTGCGCTTCTATGGACTTCCCGTTGAGCCGGATTCAGCTGCTGTGCGGGTGTTGGTGGTGCTTCGTCAACGAGGAGTGGTGTCGTTGTTGCTGCTACTGTTGTTGTTCCTGCTACTGCCGATGATGTCTCTGCTGCTGCCGATGATGTCTCTGCTGCTGCCGATGTTGTCTCTGCTGCTGCCGATGTTGTCTCTGCTGCTGCCGATGTTGTCTCTGTTGCTGCCGATGTTGTCTCTGCTGCTGCCGATGTTGTCTCTGTTGCTGCCGATGTTGTCTCTGCTGCTGCCGAATGTTATATTGTTACTAACGCACGTGTTCGTTCTGCTTCAGGAATGGTATGTGAATACCAAAAGCCTTCCGGACTGAAGTCGGGGTCGAGATCCGGCGGGTGCGTCCAAGATGTGAAGGTGACGATCCCGTCACTGTCTGCGGTGCCCAGGTCTGGGACGAAATCGAGAACGAAGACATTGTTCTTCAGGACCGCCTTTCCGATGTAGAGGCCGCCCTTCCCGTGGTACAGCTTGAACTCCTGGGTGGTACTGTCGGCTTCCAGATGTATGCCTTTCGCCATCAACTGACTGACGCTCAGTAAGTTGTAGCCAAGTCCTTCTGCTATTAGGACTTTGGACATTTGCAGTATGACATTCGTCTCTCGTGACTGAAGTTGCACTACTCCTTGTCGTCGTGTGCGCAGGTTCTGATTATTGGCGACAGTGATGACGACTTCTCGTTGAAGTTGGTGCTCGCGTTGAACGAAACGTCCTGAAGAGCACATATGTTGTCCGCAGCAACTGTCCAAGAACCATGTATCCTTCCCGGACGGCTCGCTTTGAGCGATGGCGGCGTACGTCGGGTTCGGTTGAAGTGACTCGCGGCGAGGCGTGCTGTTGTCGAGTTGTTCTTCTGGTGAGTAATATGGTGGTGACTCAGTTACGCAGGAGTCACTCAGCCTTGCCATGCAGCTGACGATGTTTCTTGTTCCTTTCGCAGGTTGTCCCGTCGATGTTGTTGAGACTTGTACTGAAGTTGTCGGATTTGCTTGCGTTGAGGCGACTTGACTGCTTGAAGGGCAAAGTTGGCGTTGCGGCGACGTTGACTGTTGTCGATTCGGGCAGTGCGTACGAGGATGCCCTGAAGTCTTGCAGAGGTGGCAGAACGGAGGTACGATTTTCGGTCGATTGTTGTTGTTGTTGTGGCGCCGTTGAGTGTGAAACGCGAATTCGGGCACTGATACCTTTCTCTTGTGTCGTTCTTCTTGCAGGTCCATGTCTTGCTGCTCGGCGTGGATTTCGGCGCAAAGTGCTGCTTCAGAAATTTTCCCGTGGGCTCGTAGTATGGCGCGAGTGGAGCGCCAGTGAGGACCAAGACCGCCGATGACAACCGTGACGAAGGCGTCCTCTGAAATCGATCCTCCACATCGAAGAAGCTTGTCGCGCAGCTCGCGGCAGCGACTGATATACGCCATTCCCTTCTCGCCTGGTTTCATTTCGATTGTTGTCAGCTGCGCCATTAACCGACTTTGGTTTACGCTGTCTGTTGCTTGATACAGGCTCTTCAAGTGATTGTACGCGAGCTCCGCGGAGTTGCCGTAGCCTCGGTAAGACCGTATGTTTTGTTGTTGAGTTGGAGTGATGTTCCTCAGTAGTATCGTGTACGCCATCATCGATTGATAGGTGTACTGCTGCTTCTCATACTGTGTGCCGTTTGTTGGGTATGGCAGGGACCCGTCGAAGAAGCCAAGGATTTGCGCTCCTTCCATCATCAGCTCGAATTCGAACGACCAGGTAAAGAAATCCTTCCCGTCGAAGGGTTTTGTCGTTTGCAGTTTTAGAACGTGCGCGAACTGCGACTGAACTTGTAGTGCGTCCAGCGTTCTCTCTTGTCCCGGTGCAGGTTGTGGTTGTGGCATGAAGCTGACGGAGCCGCGCTGGGGCTCGTACGGAGCGAAGGTAGGTTGCTGTTGTTGATTCCCGCGTGCGTAGGATGAGCCATCGAGACTCATGGGCGTCACGTTGTTGTTGTTGTTGCTGTTGTTTGATTGCGCAGGTGCTCCTTGCTGATGCTGCTCGTAGAAGGACATGAAGGAGAAGAACTTCTCCATCATGCTTGGATCGAAGACCGCGCCTTGGTTTGCGGGTGTTTCAGTAGACCCAGCTGCCGGTCTCGTTGTTGTGCCTTCCTCTGTCTGTAGGCCAGAGGCAGGAGGTGGAGTAGGAGTAGTACCAGGAGAGTCGTTGGAGGAGCTCCTCTCCTTTCTGGTAGACATGTCTCTTGGTGTATTATGTGTTAAGGAGAAATAATTTTAACCCTAACCAGCTCTCATACCATGTTGGGCTGAGTGCCCCTTAGGATCTTTGGTAGGGTTAAACTCTGGGTAGAGTGATGTAGTAGCGGAAGCGTTTAAATGAAGTCCTTGAACCACCTTGCGCTGGTATGTGAGGGCAAAGTAAGTTGATTAAAACAAGCAAGTACAAAGGTTTATATAAGAGTACAAAGAATACGAAGAGATATAATTAAACTGTTTTACTGTTGCGGTTCGATACAGTGCGACTCGGGCAACTGCTCAATGTCGAGTCAGTTGTGTGTCCTTGCTGTCGCGCTGCATTTGTCAAGTCAAAGGTCGCTGACCTTTGACTTTCGCGTAACCTCCAGCGGTTACTTCAACCTCCGAGGGTTGACTCGCTGGTGCCTCGATATGCTCTGCTTCGCTTGTGCCTTGGTGTTTCGACACGACAGAGGCGCTTAAGATTGTTTGTTCCCAACAAGTGTGACTACCAAAAACCACCATGATAATCAGGGTATCAGGGTGATTTACACTGATAAAATTAGCCTTGATTAGGACTCCAAGGTCACCTAAAATCTCAATCCGGTACCAAATATCTTATTTCTGTACATATCTTCAAGCGTTTTGTTTTGTGTCAAATCTAATGCACCATTTGTTTTAAAGAGATAAATGTATACGAGAAGTGTTCTGTTGCTGCGTGTAGTGGACCTTTTTCCACCGTGATATGCGGCCAGCCACAGGCTCAACCGAAGCTCGCTCCGCATCACGCGGCTGCAAAAGACCAATAAAAAATCATTCCGCGTCAAGCAGGCGACGAAACCACAGTCCACCCTTCCCACGGCTCTTCTCCTTGTTGAAGGAAATTTGGGATAATTATTGCCTTTTTCAAATTTCGTCGCAATTATTCCGTGCAATGGCAGACATGAGTTCATGGCTCATGGCTTGCGTAAACGCTGCATGCTGCGCCGTCTCCCCACCCCTCGCGTCCCTCTGGTAAGCCTCCTTATCACTCCTGCCAGTGGGCATCCGTCGGGGTTGCACATCCAAGCCTCTAGAAATATATAAAAGCTAGTATTTCAGTCGTAAGGACCAACCAACTTCTGGCATTCGAATCTCCCACATCAGGATCTAACTTCCTTCGCAGCTCTTTTCCCGTCTTATGACACTACAGCACGTCACGCAAAGTCACTTCGCGGTACTTCGCGTGCACATTCAACCAGGCGTCACGTTGATTCTTCCTACATACCGCCGCAATATCCAACCCGCCATGGCTCTCCGGTGCTACCTCTCTCTTCTCCTCGTTCTCCTCGCGGCCTTCGCGCTGACCGTCGCTGCTGCCGATCCCACGGCTCCCCGCTTCGCGCAAATCAATCCTGATGGTACCACCCGTGGCGCCAGCGTTTCTACCAGCCGGCGCGCCTTGGCCGAATCACCGGCACCCAAACGGGTCTTCGAGGCGTATCCCGACACGAGCCTAGCCACGAAAATGAAGGACAAGGCGGCGAAAATGGCGAGCGATGCCGTGCTCGATGCGATCAAGGTTATGAAAGACCCGATCAAGGCTGCGAAGGACCCGGAGAAGCAGAAGGCGTTGGTGAGGACCGCAGCGAAGAAGGCGGCGAAAGCGCTTGCGAATGCCATGTTTCCTGGTCATGCGGGGGCGGTGACCGCTGCGTTCTATGTGAACCAGTACGTGGTGCCGCTGCTTGAGGCGGAGATTAAGAAGCGGCTCGTGAAGGTGAAGACGGAGTAGGGTTAAGGTCGAGATGGCTGGAGTAGGATGGAAATTACTTCCAGGCCGAGTCAAGTCAAGTCAAGTCAAGTGGGTCAAGTGGTATGTGGTGCCGCTGCTTGAAGCAGAGAATAAGAAGCGGCTCGTGAAGGTGAAGTCGGAGTAGGCTCTTCGGTTCGAATCTCGAAATGGCCTCAAAGTTGGGTGAAAGGTCGGCAATTACGTGGTGCGGTGCTGAGGACTTTCACTTAAACTCAAGTCAACTTGGTGCTGTGCTGTGGCTTCTGGATCGAGAATCGAGATGTCTTCTGAGCTAACTCTACTAACGGTCCTTGCGTGGTGCTGCATCTGGGGGCAGAGATCAAGAATACACAGCAGTAAACCTCGTAGGCGGAAGCTTCTCAAGGCGGCTTTTGGTGGGGGGTTGGGGGTGGGGGGAAAGGGTAGATGGGAGGGCATAGGAAAGTAAGGGGGGGGGTTGTAGAATTGAGGTGATTTGAGGAGGGGAAGACCCTTTGGCGACAGTGACGCTGGTGGGAGGAGGTGAGCAGAAAAGGGTGTGCAGAGCAGACACCTGTGGGAATAATCCGGTTGTACAATGTTTCACTGAGGAATGCAAGGTTGAGCTGGTTCATTGAGTTTTCACAAGCCCCAAAATCGGAAACTGGGAGGAGAATTGATGGGTGCAATCTGCTCGTGCCACATGAAAAAAGGAGGACACCCGTACGATACGAGAGCCAACGCTGTGATGATTAAGGAGGACAAAACAACCATAGATATATATTCATACAATGCTAAGTTTGGCAGAGTCAAACTGGGTAACTACGGTAGTACTAATGATCTGCTACTACTCCCAACATACCTACACAAGCCAAGTTGCCACGCGAGCAACCTACAACCAGCTATTAATGCATGCTATTGATGCATTCTAAGGTATTCATTCACCATGCATGCGTCCAAGATATGTCCTCATGTCCCATACTGTAGGTAGAGCCTTGAACACCCTACTGACAAGCAAATTCAATGGTTGACAACCCACTGTCACTGAGCCAAGTGTTACCGGGCCAAGTCTTGCCGAGCCAAGTGTTACCGAGCCAGGTGTTACTGAGCCAAGCGTTACCAAGCCAGGTGTTACCGAGCCAAGTGTTACCAAGCCAAATGTTACCAAGCCATGTGTCGCATGATGCCGAACCAAGTGTTACCGAGCCAAGACAGGTTGGCCCTTCACATGGTGTCCTTGACCCGGAGCTCTGTGCCCCTTCCCTACAGGGTGCCCCCCTCCTGCCTTCTTAGCCGGTGCCACTCCAGTCCTCCACTTCTTCCCACGCTTCACTGTACCCGCAGTTACAGGGTTACCAGCACCTACTGCTCCTGCTGCTGCCGTGCCGCCAGCTCCCACCTGGGCATTGCTGTTGGTGGCGGCTCCTCCGTTTGAGTCGATGCTGTAGCTGGCATTCGGTATAGTCGGTATACCTGGCATTCGGTATAGGTACAAAATCTCCCAATTTCCTGCTTAGGCAACGAGGGTGCTGGCAGTGCCGGACTCGCTGCAAGGAGGAAAAGAAGTAGAGAAAAGATGGGATGGCAAGGATGAGATATCAGTAGGAAGGGTCATGCATGCAGCATGGCTCTCGGAACCCTTGCACGGTACCCATTGCTTCTAGGTTCACGGGTCAGCTTATGGCGCCAAGTGCAAGCAGCAACGACGGTTTGAGCCCTTAGAGCCGAATTCACACAAAGAAGACATCAACAATGCACTACAAGAGAGAGGGAGAGAGGGAGAGAGAGAGAGAGTGAGTGAGTGAGAGAGAGTGTGAGAGAGAGAGAGAATGGGGGAGGAGAGGGGGGGGGAGAAAGGTAAGGAAGCAGCAGCAAAATGCACTCACTACTTCCAGTTGGGCGGCAGCTTCTTGGTCCACTTGTAGTAGCGCGCGAGGCGGTGCACGCGGCTCTCGATGAGAATGAGGCGGAACTTGGAGTCCTTGTCCTTGCGGTTGCGCTCCAAGTGCTTGCGCACCGCCAGCGCCTTCTTGATCAAATGGTACAGATCCTCGGGGATCTCCGGTGCAAGACCTATTGGTGAAGGGGGAAGGGGGGGGGGGGGGGGGGGGGGGCGGCAGGGTGGGGAGGGGGGGAAGGGTCGGAGGAAGGGGTGAACATTACAAACCGCCAGCGCCTAGGAGATCGGATGGTACAGATCCTCGGGGATTTCGGGCGCCAGGCCTTAGACCCGAAAACATTGACAAGAAACATGCATCAACCTGTACCTAACTCAAAACCCTGAATAAATCAACATTTTTGTTTGAGAATCTGAACGAAGACGAGCGCCCGAGAGCAACGGAGGAATGGAGGGGCACATACCGATAACGCCCTCTGACCGCTCACTGCTCCGGCCGTGCGGCCCGCAGTGAAGCTTACAGAAAGGGACGTTGGAATATTCGAGGGGGGTTTACCCCAGCAGAGAAGAGTTTCAGGTCAGGTACCGTGAGCCTTGAGAATGCGCAGGACCTTGCTGCCAGTGACGCCCGACACCTGCGCGATACCGTGCGAGTCCCTCAGAATGACGCCGATCTGCGACGGCGTCAGACCCTTCTTCGCGAGCTTGCAGATGTGCTCGTCGACCTGCCATCAATCAGTGGACAAAAAGTGCAGAATGAATGAGCTGGACGTAAAGCGTGGCTCGAAGAATCAATTCTTTCGTCGCGAATTTGCGGATGTGCTAGGTCGTATGAGCGTGCCGGCCGACTTTGTTTGTTTTCCATGCCGACGCGAAGCCTTAACGAAAGTAAAGCGTCGGGCACTGTGTCTTTCCGAAAGGGGTATTGTATGCACATTGCCAAAAAGGTAAGAATCTAGACACAGAAGCTCGTCCTTAGAGCTCACGCAGGTACGCTGATTCGGGGTTTCTGGGATGATTTCCGATGGGTGGTCAAAAAGTAAGGATCTACGTTAAGTGAGAGAACGAACGTGCCTCGGGGGCGGAGATCTTCAACCAGCTCGGAGGAGTGCGCTTGTAGGGCAGGGCGGAGCGCGAAATACCCTTTCTGCATCAACCAAGTAAGGCGCGACAGAAAAAAAAATCGCGAACTACGCGCGTCAGCGTTCCCTCCGACAAAGCAAGGAACAGCAGCGCGAGGAAAATCAACTGACCCGTGACTGTGCATACGACCCATGGCGGCGGCTGTTTAGGGGACTGCCCACAAGGCGAGGAAGACGTGAGAGATGGAACTACGGGAAAGGGAAAAGCCCGTAGCTGTTGGAGCCAAAATAGGGGTTGCAGGTTCTGAAGGACAGCCACAGAAGGACTGCTACGGGGGGCAGGAAGGGTTTGAGAACGAGAGGAAGAGAAGGGGAATCGGACATGAAAAGCCTGATCCAACGGACACCGTTTCTGCCTGTGGGGGGGAGAGGGTTTATATGACAAGTAAATTCATTTGTCACGATACCGTGTACCGTTTACAGTTTTAGGGTCGGGAAAATATGCCGTTCGTAACCATCATGGGACTCGAAAACATTTTTGGTAAAAAAATAAAGGGTACGGTCACTGCAAAGGGTGTTTTCACGCGACTGATAAAGCGTTTCACGGAATCAGTCACAATCAGCTGGTAAAAAAAAACGCGAATGGTCACAGATGAAACTCCCGCCAAAACAAAATGAAACCCAGAAAGAACCTGGATGCATTTTCGGATGATCAACCCTAAACACGTAACTCGCCAGGTGTTTAGGGTTGATCCGTTCCCAAACCGCATCCGATTCCGATTGGGTTTTAGTTTTTTTACAAGTTCGCAGATTGGTTGGGCGCGAGCGCGAATTTTGTTGAGTTTCAAGTTTTTTTGGCGGGAGTTACATGTGTGACCATTCGCGTGATTTTTTACCTGTTGTTAGTGACTGAATCCGTGACCCCGCTTACCAAACCCGTCAGAAAACCCGATACAGTGACCGTACGCGTTTTTTTTTTTACCATTCACGTTATCGAGTTCCAAGTTGGTTACTTGTGGCATATTTTCCCTTTAGGGTCACAGCTACTTCGCAGAATGTAAACGGTATCAACTAACACATATACAGAACACATCTCACATAGCACATCATTGCAAATGACGGTTCCAATGTTGAAGCAAATTGTTGGGCTGAGAAATAGCCCTTAGGATCTTTCAAGGCTAAGACTTTGTTGAAGTAGTGATGTTGTAGTTGCGGAAGCGTAATAGTAGTATTAACTTGAACCACCTTGCACTGGTATATGAGAACAAGATTAGTTGATAATAGCATGGGCATACAAGGCTTTTATATGATTACAAAGGAATATGGAAAGTTCTATTTTAACTGTTTCTGCTGTTGCGGTTCGATACAGTGACGACTCGGGTAATTGCTCAGTATCGAGTCAATTATGTGTCCTTGCTGTCGCACAGCATTTTTCGTCAGGTCAAAGGTCAGTGAGCTTTGACCTTCGCGTAACCTCCAGCGTTTGTCTTTAGTTGACTCGCGTGTTGTTTCGCTTGTAGTCTGCTTCGTTTCGTGTCGATGCTTCGATTACTTCAGAAACGTTTAAGTTATTTGTTTCCAACACTCCCCTTCGCTTCTAGAGTGTCGCTACTGATGACGTGTCCTTGTCCAGTCAGCAGCATGCAGTAGTCGAACTTCTGTTTTCCGAGTTTCTTGGTTAGGTAATCGGCTGCCATCTCGGATGTGGGGCAGTAGGATAACTCGAGTCTTCCCTTCTCGATTTCGTCTTTTACGAAGAAGTACCGGAGGGCGATGTGCTTCGTTCGGTTCGCGAACCCATTTTTGTTCGCTCTGCGAATGGCCGATTGATTGTCGCAGAAGAGAGAGAAGCTGGGTAACTGAGCCAATTTTGCTTCTTCCAGCAATTCGCGAAGATATAGTCCTTCCTTGGTGGCTGAGCAGAGTGCGATGTATTCTGCTTCAGCTGAGGAGAGAGCAATTAGCTCTTGCTTGTTCGACTGCCATGAGATAGGGCCGATAGGTTCGAGTCGGTAGATGTAGCCAGTTCGAGATCGTCTGTTGTCGGAGTCTCCAGCGTGATCGGCGTCGACGTAACCGATTAACTTAGGTGTCGTAGTTCGGGTCTTGTGGTAGGTTAATCCGGTCGTCGGGGTGCTGACGAGGTTGTGAAGTGCACGGTCGAGCTCCAGCATGTGCTCTGCTTCAGGCTTCTTGAGGTAGGTAGCAAGTTGACTAGCTGAGTAAGATAGATCCGGTCGGCAGGTGACGGCTGCGAAGAGTAGACAGCCTAACTTCCGTTGGTAGTCGCGAATGCCGGCGGGTTTGAGTAGGGCGGAGACTTTGCGATTTCCGTCGGTGTAGCGGTATGGCGTGGTGATGGTAGTTGGAGTGAGTCCGAATCGTTTAGCGATGGTGTCCGTGTACTTTTCGGCATTGAGGTAGATTGAGTTGTCGCCGTCTTGTATGTTGAGTCCCAAGTACTGTGTCACGGTAGTCGCGACGGTGAGTGTGAGATCCCGCTGTAGCTCCCCTTCAAACCAGGTCGTTATGGTGTCGATGGAGCCTATGTAGAGGAGGTCGTATACGTAGACGATGAGTAGGATATAATCAGTACCCTTCGTGAGTCGGTACATCCCTTGGTCGTGCGGTAGTTGGAGGAATCCGATGCGGATTAGGCGGGCGTGAAGATGCTGCTGCCACAGTCTCGGGGCTTGTTTGATGCCGTACAGTGACTTTTCCAGCTGACAGACTTGGTTGGGGTCCGCGTTAGACCCGTGTGGGAGTTCGACGAAGATCTCAGCATCGACGGGGGCGTAGAGGAATGCATTGGCGACATCGATTTGTCGAAGTTTCTTCCGGTTCATGGCGGCTATCGCGAGGAGAATCCGCAGTGAGGTATGTCGGCTTACTGGTGCAAATGTTTCCGTGAAGTCTCGTCCTTGCTCTTGGTCGAAGCCACGCACGACCCAGCGTGCTTTGAATTTGTCGATTGTTCCGTCGGCTTTTGTTTTCACGCGAAAAACCCATTTTCCCGTGAGGATGGTCTTGTTGCGTACCACTCCGATAGGCACGACTTTCCAGGTGTTGCGTTCTTGCAGCGCCTTTAACTCTCTGTCCATGGCTTCGCGCCATTTTTCCCTGTGTTCCCCTCCCAGAGCCTGCGGAATGTTGGCAGGCTCCTTAGGAGGTGCTGTTCCGTGGACAGCGGTGACGAGTCCCAGTATCTGCAGTCCACTCTGTGTGTAGCGGGGGAGATTTGTGTCCTCAGGATAAGCTGCTTCATCTCCCGCTTCTGGATCCGGTAGGAAATTTGGTCCTGTGCGCTCGGAGACGTTGGTGTCGACTGGTTGGGGTGTAACGTAACCGGTGTCGGCGAAGTCGAAGTAGGTTTCTGCGTTGACACTTTCGCGAGGGTTGTCGTCATCCATGGGGATGTCCACAGAGCAGTACGGAAGAGGTCCGGCTTCTTCCGAAGCTCCGTCCACGTTCTGCTCGTCCTAGTCAGCTTCGTCTGCTGCTGAGGCAAAAGCTCGGTTGCCACAGAAGCCGCCCGTGAGGTCTCGATTTGCTGCCAGGTTGTCCAGGTACGTTTGAAGTGGGAGTCGCTCGTAGAAAATGACATCACGTGCTGCTACTGTTTCCTTCGAGTGGATGTCGAAAATCTTCCATGCGTTGTAATGCTTTTCGATGCCCAGGTGTAGCCCCCACTGTGCGCGTTGGGAAAATCTTCCGGCTCTCGCAGTGTGCGGTCGGTATTGTACCATGCACCCAAAAACTCGTAACATTTTTGTGTTGCCCAATTTTCCTGTCCACAGCAGGTGCGGTGATGCGTTGTTCGGGAGCGATGATGACGAGAGCAGGTTGTGCAGCATGACAGCGTGGTCCGCCGCATCAGGCCACTGGTGGTTGGGCAGTCGCATGCCACGCAATAGTTTGCGCATGGTGTTCTTGAGAGTTCTGTTCATCTGTTCTGCCACGCCTTGCTGTTGATGCGCGTAGGGAAGCGAGATGAGTCGCTTGATGCCTCGTTCTGCGAGGTACTGCTTGAACCTTTGTGACTGATATTCCCCTCCCCCGTCTGACTGGAAGCTTTTCAGCTTTGCTCCTGATTCTCGTTCTGCCACAGGTAGCCAGGCGACAAAGGCTTCGAAGGCCATGTCGCGACTTGCGAGGTTGAGGTGCCAGACGTATCGGGTGGCGGCGTCGATGAAAGTAATCACATAGTTGTATGCTTCTTGACCTTGTTCGCGAGTATACAGGATGTCGCTGTATACTTTCTCCAGTGGTGCGTAGGCTGGCGCGCTTGGATTGTGGTGAGAGACGAACGGTTGATGAGGTAAGTCGGCTTCGAGACAAGTAAAACAGGTTCCTCGGACTCGTTGAAGTTCTCTGCCGTCGGGTAGAAGTAAAGAATCTTTGTCGAGTACTGCTGCCTTGATCGGGTTATTTAACGTTGTGTTGCTTGGATGACCCAGTCTTTCGTGCCACAGTGATTCGCTCGCACGATGTCCTGGTGAGCGCTTGTACAGGTCGGAGTTGGGAGTAAAATCCGGCGGTGAGGTTAGCGCTTCTGTGAACTTCGTGTGGAGTGGGAGTTAACTGTTGCGCAGGAGTCGGTGGAGTGTCGTCGATGAGAACTGGTGCCGTTGAAGAGCTCGCGATTGGTGCTGTAGGTGTTGCTGCTGCTGCCGATGTTGTCTTTGCTGCTGTCAATGTTGTTTCTTCTTGCCGGATTGTTGCTAATGCCCTTGTTCTTTCTGCTTCAGGTATGGTATGTGAATACCAAAATCCTCCAGGACTGAAGTCAGGATCGAGATCGGGTGGATGTGTCCAGGAAGCGAAGTTGACGATGGCGTCGCTGTCGGCGGTACCTTGGTCTGGAACGAAGTCAAGGACGAAGACGTTGTTCTTCAGGACTGCTTTGCCAATGTAGAGTCCGCCCTTTCCGTGAAATAACTTAAATTCCTGAGTGGTGCTGTCTGCTTCGAGATGAATTCCTGAGTAAGTTGTAGCCGAGTCCTTCTGCAATCAAAACTTTTGACATTTGTAAAATGACGTTAGTTTCTCGAGACTGAAGTTGCACTATCCCTTGTCGTCGTGTGTGCAGGTTCTGGTTGTTGGCGACGGTGATTACAACTTTGCGCTGAAGTTGATGTTCCTGTTGAACGAAGCGACCCGAGGAGCACATGTGCTGTCCACAGCAACTGTCCAAGAACCACGTGTCTTTTCCAGACGGCTCGCTCTGGGCGATGGCTACATATATCGGGTTGGGCTCCATTGATTCACGGCGAGGAGTGCTCTCGTTGAGCTGTTCTTCTGGTGAGTAGTGGGGTGGTGATCCGATGATGCAGGAGTCTGTTGTTCTTGTCATGCTCACGATGTTTTTTGTTCCTTGTACAGGTTTTGTCGTTGAAGACGTTGAAGACGTTGAAGACTGCACATGATTGGTGGGATGTGCCTGCGTAGAAGCTACTTGACTGCTTGAGGGCCGAAGTTGACTTTGCGGCGATGTCGACTGCTGCCAATTCGGGCAGTGTGTGCGAGGATGTCCAGACGTCTTGCAGGGGTGACAGAATGGTGGGACGTATTGTTGAACGTGACGGTTGTTTTGTCGATTGTTGCTGTTGTTGTAGCGTCGTTGAGTGTGAAACGCGAATTCTGGTATTGATGCTTTCTTCTTGTGTCGTTCTTCGTGCAGGTCCATGTCCTGCTGTTCATCATGAATTTCGGCGCAGAGTGTTGCTTCGGAGATTTTTCCATGAGCTCGAAGGAGTGCTCGAGTCGAGCGCCAATGAGGATCGAGGCTAGCGATGATGATTGTTACGAAGGCTTCTTCGGATATTGATCCTCCGCATCGAAGGAGTTTGTCGCGCAGTCCACGACAACGGCTGATATATGCCATTCCCTTTTCGCCGGGTTTCATTTCCACTGTTGTTAGCTGTGCCATGAGACGACCCTGGTTAATGCTGTCTGTTGCTTGATATAGGCTCTTCAGGTGGTCGTACGCCAGCTCGGCGGAGTTGCCGTATCCTCGATAAGACCGAATGTTCTGCTGCTCGTTTGGCGTTAAATTTCGAAGAAATATCGTGTACGCCATCAGCGACTGATATGTATACTGCTGCTTGTCGTATTGTGTCCCATGCGTTGGGTATGGCAGGGACCCGTCGAAGAATCCGAGTATTTGTGCGCCCTCCATCATCAGCTCAAATTCGAATGACCAGGTATAGAAGTCCTTTCCGTCGAAGGGTGTTGATGTCTGCAGTTTTAACACATGTGCGAACTGTGATTGAACTTGAAGGGCGTCCAACGTCTTCTCTTGTCCAGGTGAAGACTGTGGGTATGGCGCGAAGCTGATGGAGCCACGTTGAGGTTCGTACGGAGCAAAGGTGGGTTGCTGTTGATTTCCGCGCGCATACGATGAACTGTCAAGGCTCATTGGAACAGCCCTATCGTTGTTGTCGCTGTTGTTTGATTGTGCAGGAACTGCTTGCTGGTGTTGCTCGTAGAAGGGCATGAAGGAGAAGAACTTCTCCATCATACTTGGGTCGAAGCCTGGTGCTTGATTCCCGGGAGTTTCGGTTGACTCCGCAGCTGGTCTTGTTGCTATGCCTTCTTCTGTCTGTAGACCAGAGGCTGGAGGTGGAGTAGGAGTAGTGCCGGGAGATCCGTTAGAGGAGCTCCTCTCCTTCTGTGTTGTCATGCCTTGCGTTGTTGTAGGTATTTGAGAAATCGATCTTGCCATGTTTGCTCTCATACCATGTTGGGCTAAGAAATAGCCCTTAGGATCTTTCAAGGCTAAGATTTTGTTGAAGTAGTGATGTTGCAGTTGCGGAAGCGTAATAGTAGTATTAACTTGAACCACCTTGCACTGGTATGTGAGAACAAGATTAACTGTTTCTGCTGTTGCGGTTCGATACAGTGATGACTCGGGTAACTGCAAGGCTTTTATATGATTACAAAGGAATATGGAAAGCTCGATTTTAACTGTTTCTGCTGTTGCGGTTCGATACAGTGACGACTCGGGTAACTGCTCAGTATCGAGTCAGTTATGTGTCCTTGCTGTCGCACTGCATTTTTCGTCAGGTCAAAGGTCAGTGACCTTTGACCTTCGCGTAACCTCCAGCGTTTGTCTTTAGTTGACTCGCGTGTTGTTTCGCTTGTAGTCTGCTTCGTTTCGTGTCGATGCTTCGATTACTTCAGAAGCGTTTAAGTTATTTGTTTCCAACACAAATGACCGTTTTTTTCTAGCAACTTAGGACCAGGGCTAATTTTTGGTTTTGAGCAACCCTTGTGATCAGTGTTGCACCTGTTCAAAAACCTGATTATCAGTGTGACACCTTCTTCAAACCCTGATCCATCAGTGTTTTTCTTGTTTTTGAAAATCCAACCCTGTGGCATCAGTGTACCAGTTTAGCAAACCCTTATGAATTGATATTATCGTTGCACACAATATTTTTTTTAGATCATACATGCCACATGGGTGTTGCTCGTCGTCAGTTACTTCAGCAGGCTCAAATTCCGGTTTCGACATTTGGCAATCGGGAATCCCGGGTTACGGGAAAGGGGGGGTGGGGGAAGTGGGGGGAGGGGGAGGGGGGGGGGTATGGTACTCGCTTCAGGGTAAAACTCGTTATGAAGAACGGTAACCCTGAGGCATCAGTGTGCCTGAAATGTGAACCCTGGCATATCAGGAAAATCATAGCTCCACAAAAAATTACCCTAGGCCATTAGTGTGACTACCAAAAACCACCATGATAATCAGGGTATCAGGGTGATTTACACTGATAAAATTAGCCTTGATTAGGACTCCAAGGTCACCTAAAATCTCAATCCGGTACCAAATATCTTATTTCTGTACATATCTTCAAGAGTTTTGTTTTGTGTCAAATCTAATGCAGCGCAGAAATCGACGCCGAAATCCACGCCGAGCAGCAAGACATGGACCTGCAAGAAGAACGACACAGCTCGCGTACAATCACTTGAAGAGGATTGGAACTCTTGCTCGTGATACCATGTTGGGCTGAGTGCCCCTTAGGATCTTTGGTAGGGTTAAACTCTGGGTAGAGTGATGTAGTAGCGGAAGCGTTTAAATGAAGTCCTTGAACCACCTTGCGCTGGTATGTGAGGGCAAAGTAAGTTGATTAAAACAAGCAAGTACAAAGGTTTATATAAGAGTACAAAGAATACGAAGAGATATAATTAAACTGTTTTACTGTTGCGGTTCGATACAGTGCAACTCGGGCAACTGCTCAATGTCGAGTCAGTTGTGTGTCCTTGCTGTCGCGCTGCATTTGTCAAGTCAAAGGTCGCTGACCTTTGACTTTCGCGTAACCTCCAGCGGTTACTTCAACCTCCGAGGGTTGACTCGCTGGTGCCTCGATATGCTCTGCTTCGCTTGTGCCTTGGTGTTTCGACACGACAGAGGCGCTTAAGATTGTTTGTTCCCAACACTCCCCTTCGCTTCTGGAGTGTCGCTGCTGGTGACGTGGCTTTGTCCAGTCAGCAGCATGCAGTACTCGAACTTCTGTTTTCCGAGCTTCTTGGTCAAGTAGTCAGCTGCCATCTCGGACGTGGGACAGTAGGATAGTTCAAGTCTCCCCTTCTCAATCTCGTCTTTCACGAAGAAATATCGCAGAGCGATATGCTTCGTTCTGTTCGCGAATCCATTTTTGTTGGCGATGCGAATTGCAGATTGGTTGTCGCAGAACAGAGTGAAGTTGGGTAACTCGGCTAACTTTGCTTCTTCCAGCAGCTCGCGAAGATAGAGTCCTTCCTTGGTGGCTGAGCAGAGTGCAATATATTCTGCTTCAGCTGACGAGAGAGCAATTAATTCCTGCTTGCTCGATTGCCAGGAGATCGGTCCGATAGGTTCGAGGCGGTAGATGTAGCCGGTGCGGGAGCGCCTGTTGTCGGAGTCGCCAGCGTGATCAGCGTCGACGTAGCCGATTAATTTAGTCGGTGTAGTTGTGTTCTTGTAGTAAGTTAGGCCGATCGTTGAGGTACTGACGAAGTAGTGGAGAGCGCGGTCGAGCTCCGCCAGGTGTTCTGCTTCAGGCTTCTTGAGGTAGGTGGCAAGCTGGCTTGCGGAGTATGAGAGGTCGGGGCGGCAGGTGACAGCTGCGAAGAGAAGGCATCCTAGCTTTCTCTGGTAGTCGCGTATCCCGGCGGATTTGAGTAGAGAGGATCCTTCCTTGTGGTTTCCTGTCGCGTAGCGGTAGGGCGTAGAGATGGTGGTAGGTGTGAGCGCGAAGCGTTTCGCGATGGTGTCGGCGAGCTCAGCGGCGTTGAGGTAGATCGCGCCTTCTTCTTCCCGAATGTTCAAGCCGAGGTACTGTGTGACGGTAGAGGAGACCGTGAGTGTGAGGTCCCTCTGTAGCTCCCCTTCGAACCAGGTGGTGATGTCGTCAGTGGAGCCGATGTAGAATAGGTCGTCTACGTAGACGATCAGCAGAATGTAGTCGGTGTCTTTAGTGAGTCGGTACATTCCTTGGTCGTGAGGTAGTTGGCGGAATCCGATGCGAATGAGGCGAGCGTGTAGGTACTGTTGCCATAGCCGCGGAGCTTGCTTGATCCCGTAAAGTGATTTCAGCAGTTGACAGACTTGGTTAGGTTCCCCGTTGGTACCGTGTGGGAGCTCGACGAAGATTTCCACGTCGACAGGTGCGTAGAGGAACGCGTTGGCGACATCGATTTGCCGTAGCTTCCTTTTCTTCATGGCGGCGATCGCGAGGAGGATTCGAAGTGAGGTATGTCGGCTAACCGGGGCGAATGTCTCGGTGAAGTCCCGTCCGTGCTCCTGATCGAATCCACGCACAACCCAGCGTGCTTTGAACTTCTCAATTGTGCCGTCTGCTTTTGTTTTAACGCGGAAGACCCATTTCCCGGTGAGAATGGTCTTGTTCCTTGCCACGCTGATGGGGACAACTTTCCAGGTGTTCCGTTCCTCCAGCGCCTTTAACTCTCTGTCCATGGCTTCACGCCATTTTTCCCTGTGTTCCCCCCCCAGAGCCTGCTGAACCGTCGCAGGCTCCTTAGGAAGAGTGTTGCCGTGGACTGCGGTGACGAGTCCGAGAATCTGCAGTCCAGTCTGTGAGTAGCGGGGAAGAGTTGCATCCTCGGGATAAGCTGCTTCATCTCCCGCTTCTGGATCAGGTATGAAATTCGGTCCTACTCGTTCTGCTTCGTTGGTGTTGACTGTCGCAGGTGTTACGTAACCGTTGTCGGCGAAGTAGTAGAAGGTTTCGGCGTTGACACTTTCGCGAGGGTTATCTTCGTCCATGGGGACGTCGACGGAGCAGAACGGAAGGGGTCCAGCTTCTTCTGATGCGTTGGCCACATTCTGCTCGTCCCAGTCAGCTTCGTTTGCTGCCGAGGCGAAGGCTCGGTCACCATGAAAACCACCTGTGGGATCTTGGTCCTCTTGCAGGTTGGCAAGGTATGTCTGGAGCGTGAGTCGTTCGTAGAAAATGACGTCGCGTGCTGCTACTGTTTCCTTGGAGTGGACGTCAAAGATTTTTCCACGCGTTGTAGTTCTTTTCGATGCCGAGGTGTAGTCCCCACTGTGCGCGTTGTGAAAATCGGCCCGCTCGTGCTGCTGGGGGTCGGTACTGTACCATCCATCCGAACACTCGTAACATTTTTGTGCTGCCCTGTTTTCCTGTCCAGCAGATGCGGTGATGCGTTGTTCGGTAGTGATGAAGATGAGAGCAAGTTGTGCAGCATGACAGCGTGGTCCATCGCGTCAGGCCACTGGTGGTTGGGTAGCCGCATGCCACGCAACAGTTTGCGCATGCTGTTCTGCAGAGTCCTGTTCATTCTTTCTTTCTGCTACACCTTGCTGCTGATGGGCGTAGGGAAGAGAGAGGAGCTGCTTGATTCCCCTTTCCGCCAGGTACTGCTTGAATCGCTGAGAGGTGTATTCTCCTCCTCCGTCAGACTGGAAGCTTTTCAGCTTTACGCCCGACTCTCTTTCTGCTACTGGTAGCCAAGCAGCGAATGCTTCGAGGACCATGTCGCGGCTGGGTAGGTTTAGATGCCAGACGTAACGGGTGGCGGCGTCGATGAAGGTGATTGTGTAGTTGTATATTACTTGTCCTGGTTCCCGATTGTACAGGATGTCGCTATACACCTTTTCGAGTGGTGCGTACGCGGGTGTGCTCGGGTTGTGATGAGGAGTGAACGGCCGATGTGGTAAGTCGGCTTCGGGGCAGGTAAGACATGTTCCTCGTGCCCGTTGAAGTTCTCTGCCGTCGAGTAGTAGTAACGAGTCCTTGTCAAGGACTCCTGCTCTTTTTGTGTTGTTTAACACAGTGTTGCTTGGGTGTCCCATGCGTGCGTGCCAGATGTCTTCGGAGGCGCGGTGTCCGGGTGAGCGTCGATACGCGTCGGAGTTGGAGTAGAAGCTGGCGGTGAAGTTTGCGCTTCTATGGACTTCCCGTTGAGCCGGATTCAGCTGCTGTGCGGGTGTTGGTGGTGCTTCGTCAACGAGGAGTGGTGTCGTTGTTGCTGCTACTGTTGTTGTTCCTGCTACTGCCGATGATGTCTCTGCTGCTGCCGATGATGTCTCTGCTGCTGCCGATGTTGTCTCTGCTGCTGCCGATGTTGTCTCTGCTGCTGCCGATGTTGTCTCTGCTGCTGCCGATGTTGTCTCTGCTGCTGCCGATGTTGTCTCTGTTGCTGCCGATGTTGTCTCTGCTGCTGCCGAATGTTGTATTGTTACTAACGCACGTGTTCGTTCTGCTTCAGGAATGGTATGTGAATACCAAAAGCCTTCCGGACTGAAGTCGGGGTCGAGATCCGGCGGGTGCGTCCAAGATGTGAAGGTGACGATCCCGTCACTGTCTGCGGTGCCCAGGTCTGGGACGAAATCGAGAACGAAGACATTGTTCTTCAGGACCGCCTTTCCGATGTAGAGGCCGCCCTTCCCGTGGTACAGCTTGAACTCCTGGGTGGTACTGTCGGCTTCCAGATGTATGCCTTTCGCCATCAACTGACTGACGCTCAGTAAGTTGTAGCCAAGTCCTTCTGCTATTAGGACTTTGGACATTTGCAGTATGACATTCGTCTCTCGTGACTGAAGTTGCACTACTCCTTGTCGTCGTGTGCGCAGGTTCTGATTATTGGCGACAGTGATGACGACTTCTCGTTGAAGTTGGTGCTCGCGTTGAACGAAACGTCCTGAAGAGCACATATGTTGTCCGCAGCAACTGTCCAAGAACCATGTATCCTTCCCGGACGGCTCGCTTTGAGCGATGGCGGCGTACGTCGGGTTCGGTTGAAGTGACTCGCGGCGATGCGTGCTGTTGTCGAGTTGTTCTTCTGGTGAGTAATATGGTGGTGACTCAGTTACGCAGGAGTCACTCAGCCTTGCCATGCAGCTGACGATGTTTCTTGTTCCTTTCGCAGGTTGTCCCGTCGATGTTGTTGAGACTTGTACTGAAGTTGTCGGATTTGCTTGCGTTGAGGCGACTTGACTGCTTGAAGGGCAAAGTTGGCGTTGCGGCGACGTTGACTGTTGTCGATTCGGGCAGTGCGTACGAGGATGCCCTGAAGTCTTGCAGAGGTGGCAGAACGGAGGTACGATTTTCGGTCGATTGTTGTTGTTGTTGTGGCGCCGTTGAGTGTGAAACGCGAATTCGGGCACTGATACCTTTCTCTTGTGTCGTTCTTCTTGCAGGTCCATGTCTTGCTGCTCGGCGTGGATTTCGGCGCAAAGTGCTGCTTCAGAAATTTTCCCGTGGGCTCGTAGTATGGCGCGAGTGGAGCGCCAGTGAGGACCAAGACCGCCGATGACAACCGTGACGAAGGCGTCCTCTGAAATCGATCCTCCACATCGAAGAAGCTTGTCGCGCAGCTCGCGGCAGCGACTGATATACGCCATTCCCTTCTCGCCTGGTTTCATTTCGATTGTTGTCAGCTGCGCCATTAACCGACTTTGGTTTACGCTGTCTGTTGCTTGATACAGGCTCTTCAAGTGATTGTACGCGAGCTCCGCGGAGTTGCCGTAGCCTCGGTAAGACCGTATGTTTTGTTGTTGAGTTGGAGTGATGTTCCTCAGTAGTATCGTGTACGCCATCATCGATTGATAGGTGTACTGCTGCTTCTCATACTGTGTGCCGTTTGTTGGGTATGGCAGGGACCCGTCGAAGAAGCCAAGGATTTGCGCTCCTTCCATCATCAGCTCGAATTCGAACGACCAGGTAAAGAAATCCTTCCCGTCGAAGGGTTTTGTCGTTTGCAGTTTTAGAACGTGCGCGAACTGCGACTGAACTTGTAGTGCGTCCAGCGTTCTCTCTTGTCCCGGTGCAGGTTGTGGTTGTGGCATGAAGCTGACGGAGCCGCGCTGGGGCTCGTACGGAGCGAAGGTAGGTTGCTGTTGTTGATTCCCGCGTGCGTAGGATGAGCCATCGAGACTCATGGGCGTCACGTTGTTGTTGTTGTTGCTGCTGTTGTTTGATTGCGCAGGTGCTCCTTGCTGATGCTGCTCGTAGAAGGACATGAAGGAGAAGAACTTCTCCATCATGCTTGGATCGAAGCCCGCGCCTTGGTTTGCGGGTGTTTCAGTAGACCCAGCTGCCGGTCTCGTTGTTGTGCCTTCCTCTGTCTGTAGGCCAGAGGCAGGAGGTGGAGTAGGAGTAGTACCAGGAGAGCCGTTGGAGGAGCTCCTCTCCTTTCTGGTAGACATGTCTCTTGGTGTATTAGGTGTTAAGGAGAAATAATTTTAACCCTAACCAGCTCTCATACCATGTTGGGCTGAGTGCCCCTTAGGATCTTTGGTAGGGTTAAACTCTGGGTAGAGTGATGTAGTAGCGGAAGCGTTTAAATGAAGTCCTTGAACCACCTTGCGCTGGTATGTGAGGGCAAAGTAAGTTGATTAAAACAAGCAAGTACAAAGGTTTATATAAGAGTACAAAGAATACGAAGAGATATAATTAAACTGTTTTACTGTTGCGGTTCGATACAGTGCAACTCGGGCAACTGCTCAATGTCGAGTCAGTTGTGTGTCCTTGCTGTCGCGCTGCATTTGTCAAGTCAAAGGTCGCTGACCTTTGACTTTCGCGTAACCTCCAGCGGTTACTTCAACCTCCGAGGGTTGACTCGCTGGTGCCTCGATATGCTCTGCTTCGCTTGTGCCTTGGTGTTTCGACACGACAGAGGCGCTTAAGATTGTTTGTTCCCAACACTCCCCTTCGCTTCTGGAGTGTCGCTGCTGGTGACGTGGCTTTGTCCAGTCAGCAGCATGCAGTACTCGAACTTTTGTTTTCCGAGCTTCTTGGTCAAGTAGTCAGCTGCCATCTCGGACGTGGGACAGTAGGATAGTTCAAGTCTCCCCTTCTCAATCTCGTCTTTCACGAAGAAATATCGCAGAGCGATATGCTTCGTTCTGTTCGCGAATCCATTTTTGTTGGCGATGCGAATTGCAGATTGGTTGTCGCAGAACAGAGTGAAGTTGGGTAACTCGGCTAACTTTGCTTCTTCCAGCAGCTCGCGAAGATAGAGTCCTTCCTTGGTGGCTGAGCAGAGTGCAATATATTCTGCTTCAGCTGACGAGAGAGCAATTAATTCCTGCTTGCTCGATTGCCAGGAGATCGGTCCGATAGGTTCGATGCGGTAGATGTAGCCGGTGCGGGAGCGCCTGTTGTCGGAGTCGCCAGCGTGATCAGCGTCGACGTAGCCGATTAATTTAGTCGGTGTAGTTGTGTTCTTGTAGTAAGTTAGGCCGATCGTTGAGGTACTGACGAAGTAGTAGAGAGCGCGGTCGAGCTCCGCCAGGTGTTCTGCTTCAGGCTTCTTGAGGTAGGTGGCAAGCTGGCTTGCGGAGTATGAGAGGTCGGGGCGGCAGGTGACAGCTGCGAAGAGAAGGCATCCTAGCTTTCTCTGGTAGTCGCGTATCCCGGCGGATTTGAGTAGAGAGGATCCTTCCTTGTGGTTTCCTGTCGCGTAGCGGTAGGGCGTAGAGATGGTGGTAGGTGTGAGCGCGAAGCGTTTGGCGATGGTGTCGGCGTACTTAGCGGCGTTGAGGTAGATCGCGCCTTCTTCTTCCCGAATGTTCAAGCCGAGGTACTGTGTGACGGTAGAGGAGACCGTGAGTGTGAGGTCCCTCTGTAGCTCCCCTTCGAACCAGGTGGTGATGTCGTCAGTGGAGCCGATGTAGAGTAGGTCGTCTACGTAGACGATCAGCAGAATGTAGTCGGTGTCTTTAGTGAGTCGGTACATTCCTTGGTCGTGAGGTAGTTGGCGGAATCCGATGCGAATGAGGCGAGCGTGTAGGTACTGTTGCCATAGCCGCGGAGCTTGCTTGATCCCGTAAAGTGATTTCAGCAGTTGACAGACTTGGTTAGGTTCCCCGTTGGTACCGTGTGGGAGCTCGACGAAGATTTCCACGTCGACAGGTGCGTAGAGGAACGCGTTGGCGACATCGATTTGCCGTAGCTTCCTTTTCTTCATGGCGGCGATCGCGAGGAGGATTCGAAGTGAGGTATGTCGGCTAACCGGGGCGAATGTCTCGGTGAAGTCCCGTCCGTGCTCCTGATCGAATCCACGCACAACCCAGCGTGCTTTGAACTTCTCAATTGTGCCGTCTGCTTTTGTTTTAACGCGGAAGACCCATTTCCCGGTGAGAATGGTCTTGTTCCTTGCCACGCTGATGGGGACAACTTTCCAGGTGTTCCGTTCCTCCAGCGCCTTTAACTCTCTGTCCATGGCTTCACGCCATTTTTCCCTGTGTTCCCCCCCCAGAGCCTGCTGAACCGTCGCAGGCTCCTTAGGAAGAGTGTTGCCGTGGACTGCGGTGACGAGTCCGAGAATCTGCACTCCAGTCTGTGAGTAGCGGGGAAGAGTTGCATCCTCGGGATAAGCTGCTTCATCTCCCGCTTCTGGATCAGGTATGAAATTCGGTCCTACTCGTTCTGCTTCGTTGGTGTTGACTGTCGCAGGTGTTACGTAACCGTTGTCGGCGAAGTAGTAGAAGGTTTCGGCGTTGACACTTTCGCGAGGGTTATCTTCGTCCATGGGGACGTCGACGGAGCAGAACGGAAGGGGTCCAGCTTCTTCTGATGCGTTGGCCACATTCTGCTCGTCCCAGTCAGCTTCGTCTGCTGCCGAGGCGAAGGCTCGGTCACCACGAAAACCACCTGTGGGATCTTGGTCCTCTTGCAGGTTGGCAAGGTATGTCTGGAGCGTGAGTCGTTCGTAGAAAATGACGTCGCGTGCTGCTACTGTTTCCTTGGAGTGGACGTCAAAGATTTTCCACGCGTTGTAGTTCTTTTCGATGCCGAGGTGTAGTCCCCACTGTGCGCGTTGTGAAAATCGGCCCGCTCGTGCTGCTGGGGGTCGGTACTGTACCATGCATCCGAACACTCGTAACATTTTTGTGCTGCCCTGTTTTCCTGTCCACAGCAGATGCGGTGATGCGTTGTTCGGTAGTGATGAAGATGAGAGCAAGTTGTGCAGCATGACAGCGTGGTCCATCGCGTCAGGCCACTGGTGGTTGGGTAGCCGCATGCCACGCAACAGTTTGCGCATGCTGTTCTGCAGAGTCCTGTTCATTCTTTCTGCTACACCTTGCTGCTGATGGGCGTAGGGAAGAGAGAGGAGCTGCTTGATTCCCCTTTCCGCCAGGTACTGCTTGAATCGCTGAGAGGTGTATTCTCCTCCTCCGTCAGACTGGAAGCTTTTCAGCTTTACGCCCGACTCTCTTTCTGCTACTGGTAGCCAAGCAGCGAATGCTTCGAGGACCATGTCGCGGCTGGGTAGGTTTAGATGCCAGACGTAACGGGTGGCAGCGTCGATGAAGGTGATTGTGTAGTTGTATATTACTTGTCCTGGTTCCCGATTGTACAGGATGTCGCTATACACCTTTTCGAGTGGTGCGTACGCGGGTGTGCTCGGGTTGTGATGAGGAGTGAACGGCCGATGTGGTAAGTCGGCTTCGGGGCAGGTAAGACATGTTCCTCGTGCCCGTTGAAGTTCTCTGCCGTCGAGTAGTAGTAACGAGTCCTTGTCAAGGACTCCTGCTCTTATTGTGTTGTTTAACACATTGTTGCTTGGGTGTCCCATGCGTGCGTGCCAGATGTCTTCGGAGGCGCGGTGTCCGGGTGAGCGTCGATACGCGTCGGAGTTGGAGTGGAAGCTGGCGGTGAAGTTTGCGCTTCTATGGACTTCCCGTTGAGCCGGATTCAGCTGCTGTGCGGGTGTTGGTGGTGCTTCGTCAACGAGGAGTGGTGTCGTTGTTGCTGCTACTGTTGTTGTTCCTGCTACTGCCGATGATGTCTCTGCTGCTGCCGATGATGTCTCTGCTGCTGCCGATGTTGTCTCTGCTGCTGCCGATGTGTCTCTGCTGCTGCCGATGTTGTCTCTGTGCTGCTGCCGATGTTGTCTCTGCTGCTGCCGATGTTGTCTCTGTTGCTGCCGATGTTGTCTCTGCTGCTGCCGAATGTTGTATTGTTACTAACGCACGTGTTCGTTCTGCTTCAGGAATGGTATGTGAATACCAAAAGCCTTCCGGACTGAAGTCGGGGTCGAGATCCGGCGGGTGCGTCCAAGATGTGAAGGTGACGATCCCGTCACTGTCTGCGGTGCCCAGGTCTGGGACGAAATCGAGAACGAAGACATTGTTCTTCAGGACCGCCTTTCCGATGTAGAGGCCGCCCTTCCCGTGGTACAGCTTGAACTCCTGGGTGGTACTGTCGGCTTCCAGATGTATGCCTTTCGCCATCAACTGACTGACGCTCAGTAAGTTGTAGCCAAGTCCTTCTGCTATTAGGACTTTGGACATTTGCAGTATGACATTCGTCTCTCGTGACTGAAGTTGCACTACTCCTTGTCGTCGTGTGCGCAGGTTCTGATTATTGGCGACAGTGATGACGACTTCTCGTTGAAGTTGGTGCTCGCGTTGAACGAAACGTCCTGAAGAGCACATATGTTGTCCGCAGCAACTGTCCAAGAACCATGTATCCTTCCCGGACGGCTCGCTTTGAGCGATGGCGGCGTACGTCGGGTTCGGTTGAAGTGACTCGCGGCGAGGCGTGCTGTTGTCGAGTTGTTCTTCTGGTGAGTAATATGGTGGTGACTCAGTTACGCAGGAGTCACTCAGCCTTGCCATGCAGCTGACGATGTTTCTTGTTCCTTTCGCAGGTTGTCCCGTCGATGTTGTTGAGACTTGTACTGAAGTTGTCGGATTTGCTTGCGTTGAGGCGACTTGACTGCTTGAAGGGCAAAGTTGGCGTTGCGGCGACGTTGACTGTTGTCGATTCGGGCAGTGCGTACGAGGATGCCCTGAAGTCTTGCAGAGGTGGCAGAACGGAGGTACGATTTTCGGTCGATTGTTGTTGTTGTTGTGGCGCCGTTGAGTGTGAAACGCGAATTCGGGCACTGATACCTTTCTCTTGTGTCGTTCTTCTTGCAGGTCCATGTCTTGCTGCTCGGCGTGGATTTCGGCGCAAAGTGCTGCTTCAGAAATTTTCCCGTGGGCTCGTAGTATGGCGCGAGTGGAGCGCCAGTGAGGACCAAGACCGCCGATGACAACCGTGACGAAGGCGTCCTCTGAAATCGATCCTCCACATCGAAGAAGCTTGTCGCGCAGCTCGCGGCAGCGACTGATATACGCCATTCCCTTCTCGCCTGGTTTCATTTCGATTGTTGTCAGCTGCGCCATTAACCGACTTGGTTTACGCTGTCTGTTGCTTGATACAGGCTCTTCAAGTGATTGTACGCGAGCTCCGCGGAGTTTGCCGTAGCCTCGGTAAGACCGTATGTTTTGTTGTTGAGTTGGAGTGATGTTCCTCAGTAGTATCGTGTACGCCATCATCGATTGATAGGTGTACTGCTGCTTCTCATACTGTGTGCCGTTTGTTGGGTATGGCAGGGACCCGTCGAAGAAGCCAAGGATTTGCGCTCCTTCCATCATCAGCTCGAATTCGAACGACCAGGTAAAGAAATCCTTCCCGTCCGAAGGGTTTTGTCGTTTGCAGTTTTAGAACGTGCGCGAACTGCGACTGAACTTGTAGTGCGTCCAGCGTTCTCTCTTGTCCCGTGCAGGTTGTGGTTGTGGCATGAAGCTGACGGAGCCCGCGCTGGGGCTCGTACGGAGCGAAGGTAGGTTGCTGTTGTTGATTCCCGCGTGCGTAGGATGAGCCATCGAGACTCATATGGGCGTCACGTTGTTGTTGTTGTTGCTGTTGTTTGATTGCGCAGGTGCTCCTTGCTGATGCTGCTCGTAGAAGGACATGAAGGAGAAGAACTTCTCCATCATGCTTGGATCGAAGACCGCGCCTTGGTTTGCGGGTGTTTCAGTAGACCCAGCTGCCGGTCTCGTTGTTGTGCCTTCCTCTGTCTGTAGGCCAGAGGCAGGAGGTGGAGTAGGAGTAGTACCAGGAGAGTCGTTGGAGGAGCTCCTCTCCTTTCTGGTAGACATGTCTCTTGGTGTATTATGTGTTAAGGAGAAATAATTTTAACCCTAACCAGCTCTCATACCATGTTGGGCTGAGTGCCCCTTAGGATCTTTGGTAGGGTTAAACTCTGGGTAGAGTGATGTAGTAGCGGAAAGCGTTTTAAATGAAGTCCTTGAACCACCTTGCGCTGGTATGTGAGGGCAAAGTAAGTTGATTAAAACAAGCAAGTACAAAGGTTTATATAAGAGTACAAAGAATACGAAGAGATATAATTAAACTGTTTTACTGTTGCGGTTCGATACAGTGCGACTCGGGCAACTGCTCAATGTCGAGTCAGTTGTGTGTCCTTGCTGTCGCGCTGCATTTGTCAAGTCAAAGGTCGCTGACCTTTGACTTTCCGCGTAACCTCCAGCGGTTACTTCAACCTCCGAGGGTTGACTCGCTGGTGCCTCGATATGCTCTGCTTCGCTTGTGCTTGGTGTTTCGACACGACAGAGGCGCTTAAGATTGTTTGTTCCCAACAAGTGTGACTACCAAAAAACCACCATGATAATCAGGGTATCAGGGTGATTTACACTGATAAAATTAGCCTTGATTAGGACTCCAAGGTCACCTAAAATCTCAATCCGGTACCAAATATCTTATTTCTGTACATATCTTCAAGCGTTTTGTTTTGTGTCAAATCTAATGCACCATTTGTTTTAAAGAGATAAATGTATACGAGAAGTGTTCTGTTGCTGCGTGTAGGTGGACCTTTTTCCACCGTGATATGCGGCCAGCCACAGGCTCAACCGAAGCTCGCTCCGCATCACGCGGCTGCAAAAGACCAATAAAAAATCATTCCGCGTCAAGCAGGCGACGAAACCACAGTCCACCCTTCCCACGGCTCTTCTCCTTGTTGAAGGAAATTTGGGATAATTATTGCCTTTTTCAAATTTCGTCGCAATTATTCCGTGCAATGGCAGACATGAGTTCATGGACATG